>VDFB02058242.1:380966374-380980973 GCA_007258455.2 Sequoia sempervirens
TGTTACCCTTTTCGCCTAACTGGAGTTATCATTACATGCATATCTATTTCAGATTCGCCTTTGCTTACTTGGAGTTTTATTTAGGTTTTCAACTCGGCGATAGTCTTCCGCTAACTTGTTAATAAGGACGTGTAATGCTCGCACAATTGTCCATTTTTAGATTAGATGTTTCAGTTAAACTGAGGGTAGTTTCCCAGTTGACTGTATAGTTTACTTAATTAGGGTTTGGCGCATTGCTTGCATGCATTGCAGGAACTATAGATGACACAAGGTGATTTTAGGGTTCCCTACACCTTGATGTATATAAATAAGAGCTTACGCTCATTTGTAAATAACTTTGCTTGAGAGAGAAATATATGCTGTGCCCACCTTGCCCTCAATATTACTCTTTTTCGTATTTGTTCATGTGTCTTCACTATTGCAATTGATTGTTATACCACCTAGGGTTTCGAAAGATTGTGATGCTGAATTCTTTCCATAGATTAGATATATCTGTTTGAACATCTTTATCATTGAAATCAATTGTTATACCACCTAGGGTTCCAAAAGATTAAGGTGATAAGGCTGTTTTGTGTTAATTTACTGTTGTGATCGATCGTTATACCACCTAGGGTTTCGAGAAGTTGCAGCGATAAATCTGTTTTGTGAATCTTTATCAATATAATTGAAGGTTATACCACCTAGGGTTTCGTGAGATTATAAAGATAAAGGCTGTTTTGTGAAGGCTTTGCTGATTCGATCAAGTGTTATACCACCTAGGGTTTCATAAGATCGTCTTGGTAAATTCTTAAATCTGTTGTGCCCAATAAGTTGGTTTAGATTGAGATGATAGTTGTGCCCACCTTGCCTTCAAGTAGAGAGTCTAAACCCGCTTATCGTCAGATAGTCAAACCTTGCTCCGTTTCCTCTTGCTCTGTTTCCTGAGGAGATTGGATAGATATAAGTTGTAGTTTAGTTGATTTGCAAAACCAGAGAAAACTCAGCTGCAACGTAAAAGTTCTTTCAAGAAAGTCTTGTGCCTCTAGCAGCTGAAACAAAAAGACAGGAAGTAGTTTTAGCTTATTTTTCCTTTGCAAAGTATATTTGTCAAAGCACATCGAGGGAGCTTCCCCTCCATAATTCGAAGAGCACTCATTGCGTAGTGTGCATAGGCTGTTCATAACAACTTGTACTCCAGAGGTGTTAGTTGTTACGCCAACAAAAGTGACTTTATTTTATATTTTCACCATGCATTTAATAAAGTCACTTTAATAATAAATTAATTAATTAATCGCGGGAACACCCCTGTTGTATATAAAAAAAAATTAATTAATTAAATATAAGTATCCAAAATATTACTTAGGATGTTTCAATATTTAATTAATTAAATTAAACTTTGCTGGTGATTACTCGGAAAACAGGGACGTTACATAAACAGAGCCAAAGTGTTGTACCTATACAAAATTTTAGTTTTGTCTCAAGATTTAAAAGCTAAAACCTTGTCTTTTTATCCATTCAAATGGTCATGTATCAAGTTTTGCCCCGTTGGTCCATGTGTTTTGTGGTTCCTCTTTGTATCTCCGCAGATCAACATATATAACCTTCAAGCAAACTCACCAAGGCGAAGAATATAGGGTAATGAAAGACAATAAATTTGAAGGTCAAAATGCAACCCCACATTTGTTGAGTGCACACCTGACCAAACAATGCCTCTTTACTAGAAGAAAGAGTTTTTTTTAGGAAAAATGGCTAAGGCATGAGGTTAGGGGTGCACTTGTGTGAAGGAAATCAAGTTTAGTCTTCAAAGTTCAAAATCCCACTGTTAGGGGCATACCTTTGTGAAGGAAAGCCAGTTTCAAAGAACAAAATCAAAATTTCACTATAGTTGTGCACTTGATAAGGAAAAATTAGATTGATTTGTCATAAGAATGGATTCCTGTTGATAGGTGTACACCTATATAAGGAGGAATGACTTCTTTGATTTTTCAAAAGACAAAATTGCATTGTTAGAGGCACTCTTAACAGAAGGAAAATAAGCACTCAAAGTTTAAATAAGAAACGCATTGTCAGTTTCATACTTGACAAAGGGGAAGAGGAAACTAAAGGTTAAGATTGAAATCAGATATACAGGTGTGCAACTGTATGAAGGAAATAGGTTTTCAAAAGAAGATTAACAAAAAGAGTCTTCTTGTCGAACATCTCCAGTGACATCCCTACATTGTTCAATCCATGACAAATTGCTTGATCACAGGCCATACTTGTTTATACCAACATCGAGGACCTTGTCATGCAACTAGAGTGTTTTGTCTGTCCTAAACTGCCTAATTGTGCAATTAGAGTTTCCATTGCTGCATCTGAACATTGCACATTTCCTTGTGCTGTTCTCTTGCTCCTCCCAAGAATATTATGATGATGATACTTTACGACAAATCTAATATGAGTGAAACAAACACTTATTTCTGTTGTTTGTCACTCTATTGTTTTGGTGTTGTAAAGGGCAAATGAATGTGATGATTTTGCCTTGTATATATAGCATCTTTTCTTATAATCTGATCAGATTGGTCCTCTAAAAAAACTTTGCTTTTGCTTTGAAATTTTTAGTGGTGTAACAGGGTCTTCGGACATCCATCATATTTGTTGAGCCAGATCTGGTACATGACATTTTTTTGTATTTTAGGCTAATTGACCTGCTTTAACTCTTGAGAATTTTTATGAGAAACTCAGGTGTTGTGCAGATGTTTTCAAATTTCTATTTTTATGCTCATTCCAAAGATTCCATATGACAAAACCTGCAGTTGTTTTGTGATATCTGTCATGATTTCTAAGTTGGTTATCTCAGTTTGCTAGTTCAACAATTGCGCAATTGAGGTAATTTTGGGGATATTGCAATGAAAACAGTTGAGAATATTTATGCCATATGCAAGAGACATAAGTGTATTTTAAAAATAGATGATTAATTGATTCTACATCCTGTTGACAATTTGAGCAGATATTCGGTCTAATCTACCCCTTATTATTCATTGTGAGGATTTTACCATGTATTATGTGCCAAAGAAAAGTTCTGATTTTTAGGTCATATTCTGGTATTCCACAGTTGATTCTAGTATTTTGTAGGGTTCTGACTAGACATGAATCGGGGCATAAGTAGAAGCTACTGAGTATTTGTTACATCCCTATGAATTTTTTTATGTTGAAATCCTTGCATGTTTTGTTGAATTCAATTGTCAATGTGTTGCATGCAATAGTTGATTGTCATGGTTTTGCCCTTGTTGCCTTTATTGCTTGTTCTGTTTTAAGCAAAGGTTTGTCATTCTTAAGGCTGTGTTTTTTTGTTTATCAAATTCATGCATGAAAGTAAGAAACAATGTAAAGCTGTCCAGGAAAGTTGAAATTTGAAAGTAAGGAACAATGTAAAGTTGTCTAGAAAAGTGAAAATTTGACTAAGTGTTTGTGAAATTGGTGACAACTCATTTGGATTACTCTTCTCAGGTGTCTTCCATTGTCCAGGTGGCCAAATCCTTCTAGTAACATGCCTCGATAAGGGCAACCAATCTTTAAGTGGCAATGATCAACGAAGTGTGTACCTAGCATTTGGATGCTATAGTCTAACACTGTAAGTGGCAATAGCTGTTGAAGAGCATGCCTCAGGGGTTTAGGACAATCTTTGAGGGGTTATATCCCTTGAGAAATGCACCTACCTCCTAGCAACCACTTTTAAGTAGCAAGGAAGGGTGAAAGTGTGCCTAGTATGTTGTAGTTAAACCTTAATGTGGTTAAGGATAAAGCACGATTGTCTGATAGAAATCCAATTTTTAAGTGGTAAACACTCCTTTGGATTGTGCCTAACTGGTCTGTTGTAAAGGTCCAGTGGTTAAATCCCATGTGGAGCGCTCCAAGCATGTTTTACCCCAAATAAAGTGGCAAAAGCAGTCAAAAAGTGAGCCTTGGGAGGATTAGACATGTTTGAGGGGCAGTGATGGATTAAAAATGTGCTCAGCATGTTTGTTTCTTGTTTTAAGTGATTAAGGTCTTCATAGTGCACACCCAATAGCATTGGAGGACTTAGTTCAGCACTACGGATTGCAGTTTGCTGAGTTCTTCCATCCAAACTTGATACTACATCCAATTTCAACAGGTTTCATTGAATTGTAAGGGCCCCATAACAGTGTTTCAGCATTTGGTATCACTTTTATGCCTCTCTAAGTCACCATCATAGGTTTCCATTGCAGGAAGACACCGCTCCTTGATTTCATCATTCTTGACTATTGTGCTATGAAGTTTTAGTAGTTTCTCATTAGGACTTCGAAGCACCTTTTGGGGTTTAAGGTAGTGTTTCCAATTTCCAATCTTTATGTGCAAACTCTAGGGTTTCGAGCATAGTTTCAGACTTTCAAACTAGAGTTTTGCGCATATGGGCTACTCAAGTACTTGATATTTACTTTTAAACTTGTCAAACCTATGTTGCTGAATTGGAATCAAGACTGAAATGCTTGTGGAATTGTCCAATGTTCACTTTTATTGGCGTCGAAATGATTCCTTGAGAAGCATCCCATACCCTTGCGATTCCAGCAGTGATGTGGCATTTCAGGATTGATTTCAAATTGATTCCAGGGGTAGTTTGACTTTTGAAAATAAAAAACCCTGGAAGTGATGCATTACACCCCCATTTGATGGCTTTACTTATTTTTATCATGCAGCAGATGCAAACACAAAGGCTTTTTTTTTTTTTTTGTTTCGCAGTGGAACCAAGGGCAACATTTTAACGATTTGCAGATGGTTGGTGCTCGATCCTCCTCTCCAAAGTGCATCAACGGCATAGCCAACGATTTAGGGCCCTCTTCTTTCCATATTCAATGTATATGCTTAAAAATCATACGATTCATGGTGTTTTTTAAGCTGCGACCTACAACTCGAAACTACTCGAGAATGGAGATATTTGAAAACCTACGGCAAATTGAAGACACTCTCATTAAAAAACTACAATCACCATCATATCTAGGTATCCCAAAAGGTAAAAACTTTTGTTTTTGTCACTTTTAAGCTTGCACCCCCCTTAAACATCAATAATAACCAACCAGTTCTCTATTTATTATTATTAGCACTTGCCATTAAGCAATACTGTTGCAATGAGTTTTGTTTTTCTTAGTTAATTAGTTATTAATAATTAGCTTTCAACCAATCAAAAACAATCTTGCAAAATATTTAATTTAATAAATTATAAAAATTATTTTTGGTGAATATGATTGGCTAAAAGATTTTGTGTTATTGACAGATTTTATTTATTTATTTATTTATTTTGATTCGTAAGCACTTTTGACTGGAGCTATGAACCAGTGAGGCCACATTTTTGGGGGACCTCATCCCCATTGTCTCTCCATTGTGCTCATCGAGACACTATGTGTCAGGGTTCCGTAGCAACTGTCAACAACAGTTGTCGATGGGTGAGCCGACTGTGTGCAATGTTCCTAGATCAAACCCCAAGCCACCGTCTCATCTCATCTCCTTCCGTCCGTCCCGCCTCTCTACTTCCTCCTCGGGCCTTCCTCTACAGCCACCTTCTTCCTCGGGCCTTCCTCCGCAGCCTCCTTCTCACCTGCTCCTTCGCTATCTCCATCCTTCCTCCGTCGCCTCTCCTTTCCTCCTCCCTCCTCCTCCAACACCCCCATCTCTCCTCTTCTCTACTTATCTCTCCACTCCCTTCTCCCGCAGCCGCATTCCTTCTCTCCTCTCTCCACGAGCCCTTATCCCTCTGCAATTTCTCCGCTTACTTTATCACTCCTCGCTTCTACCACCTTATCACTCCATAGGTTCACCACAACTCTCCCTTCCGTCCTCCATTGGTTGGCATCACCTCCGTTATTTTCACCTCACCCCTCCTACTCAGCTCCTCCTCTTGACACATCTGCAACCACCACTCCTTTTCTCTCCAATTCCTTTCCTCCTTCCAGTGCCGACTCCACCATGGCGCCATCTCCTCTGCACCTGCCACGGGGTCCAAGTGGCTTGGACACCAATGACGCTAGCATCTTGCTCCTGCTGCAGGATCGTGTGGTCTGAACACCACCGCTAAGACCTTTGACCAGCATCCTCCGTACCTCCTTCATCCGCTGGTAGAGAGCCTTCCTTCATGCGATGGAGAGTTTCGAACCTGTGATGCCCTATCAACAGGGCCCATGACTTTACCGCCACGTTGCGGGGTGAACCCCATGTTATTGACGGATTTTTAGTAAAAGTGAAAGTTAACTATTATTTTGCCTATTTTTCATAAATTTGAATTATTACTTTGACTAATTGTTTTGGTGGAAGGTGGGATAGTTAATAACTCTCTTCCCATTCATAGCTTATTCGGCATCTTGTTATTAACTCCATCAAAAGTGCCAATCAAATAACGTGACTTTGAAACCGATCAAAGCACAATTAAAAGAAAATCTACAGGCGTGATGATAGGCATGTATGCAATGGGGTTGCGTAGAAGTGCAATGCTAATTTCTATGACTTCTAGGCTATGCCAATATGGGAACTTTGAAACAGTGAATGTGTATTTATAAAGTAATTTTTGATATATTTGATCTTGATCCATTTTGATACAGCTGTATAAATATTATATTTATATAATTATCATTTTTGTACAATCATCTGAGTATTTTTTATTTAGTGTATTTATTAAGTAATTTTTGATATATTTGATCTTGATCCATTTTGATATAGCTGTATAAATATTATATTTATATAATTATCATTTTTGTACAATCATTTGAGTATTTTTTATTTAGTGTATTTATTAAGTAATTTTTGATATATTTGATCTTGATCCATTTTGATACAGCTGTATAAATATTATATTTATATAATTATCATTTTTGTACAATCATTTGAGTATTTTTTATTTAGTTTGATATTTATAATATCTTTTATAATATTTAAAATTTTAATACATAATATTTTTATATAATATAATTGATTTTTATTAATATTATATTTAAATTATTTTATATTTATGTTTATATTATATTATATTAGAATTATATTACTAGTATATTTATTTGTAAAAAAAGCTATTTAAAATATACAAGATTTTTTGATACTTCTAAAAATAAATGTTATAAAGATTTGAGATAGATTTTTGTGAAGATAACATTCATAATTATATTCTATATGATGGATTTTTTATTATTGTTATCTTTTTTACCATATTACAATTTTTCCTTTTATCTTTTATTTAATTTATCAATACGAGATCAACCAAATATAATAGTTTCATATATAAGTGATTATTAAAAAACAAATAATTATGGTAAAAGTGATAAAATTATTATACTATAATATATTATACAATAATATAAATTATATGTAAATATTCAAATGTATTCTACATTCATGCTTAATTTATAAAATAAAAATTTATTCTACTTTATTTTATTAAAAAAATAACATCAAACAACAAACATATATACTAGTTTATTTAAAAAAAAAAACAAAATCAAACTAAAATACAATAATTAACAAAAAAATACATTTAATTTTATTCACCTTTATTAAATTTACATATATTTTATTTTGACTTTACAAATCTCTAATTACAATACTACAAAGGCAAGTACTCGCCACTTTGTTAGTTCCTGGCAAAGGAACTATGGGCACACCTCTTCCTTAACAAGCTATTAAAAACTTTGATTTAAACAAATGAGAATTCATATTTTTTTCTATTTCACAAATATTTGAATAACTCTAAAGTAAATATGCAAAATATGTAACAAAACAAATATCTAAAATTATTTTTTTGAAATGTAATTGGCTCAAAACTTTTGAATGAATTTATCAAAAATATTTTAACAATTTTAATTTTTTCTAACTATTCAAAATTTATTTTTCCAAACTCTAAATTAATTACCTTTTATTCTATTTGTTTTACTCAAGTGAAACAAAGATATTCTTCATTCTAAAAATTTATTTACTTATTACATTTTAAAATATAATTAAAAAATTATTATATAATATATGGAAAATAATCTAATAACAAATTAAAATATATAAACTATATAATATATAATATATAACATTTAATATAATATTTAATATATTTTTAGTATATTATATTATGAAATTATTTTTGAAATAATATATTAATATATTAAATTATCATGTAATATATTAACTTTAGCATTATATATATATATATAACATTTAATATATTAGATAATAATTTTATAATATTATATTTTAATTTTTTAATAATCTAATATATTATTTTTTTAATTGAATTGAATATATTTTAATTAGATTATTTTTAATATATATTATATGAAATTAATCTATAATATATTAAATTAATTTTTTGATGAGAGACATAATTATTTTGATTTTTAAATATATTTATAATAAATTTATTTTTTTATTAAAAAATTAAAAAACTTGTGATTAATGTTTATTAGTGAGAAATTGATTTTAACATTTGATTTATTTTTCACTAGCAACTATAATGTTTTGTTTGATAAAATATAATTACAATTTTATAATAATATTATATTGTAAAATATATTTTTTTTACTTAAAGACATTGTGAAAACTAGTTATCTTCAATTTAATTGACCCTTAAATTTTATCCCATTAATTTGAACTATATACTGCAACCCTTACAAAAGGATTTGAATGTTTTATTTAAATAAAAAAAATTAGGCAGTCTACATGAATTCATTCATTTGCCAAAATCTTTGAGGTAGTTAAGATCGTGCTTCTTGATTGGTTTCAGCTCTATAATTTTGGAACCTTCATTTTTTATTTACCAATGCTCATAATGTTCGACAGTTAATAATTTGAAAGGGACAGTTAAATTGAGCTAAATAAACATACTTGCCCCTAGTTGCATTTGCAATTTAGGTCCTGTAAAAACTGCAGAAAAAACTAATGTGATCGAAGAAGATGATGGAAGACAACTAACCGAAGGTTCAATTAGGTAATGCTTTTTATTTTCTTCAGTACATAGTCAACTCTGTTTAAATTTTTTTTGTCTTTCATGGCTTTCGATGTGAATGCTACACTAGTCTAAAGCTAGGGCAATACACAATTTCTTTCATATGCAAACCGACAACTGCTAAGTTACAATGTCTTATAAGTTTTAAATGCTTCTCACTTGAATGGCTACCAAGGGTTTTATTTCTTTTGAAAAATTTATATAACTTTAATGGCATGCTAGTGTTTAATGGCAAGTGAAATTTTTTGTGCAGAGCCTGGAATGCTGGATTTTGAGGTGGGTGATGGAATTTCAGACACAATATTGGATGGCATTGATATGAGAACCTAAGTTGCTGGTTCAGGTACGGGTTCAGATGCGGGTTCGGGTTCGGGTTCGCCGGTTCGGCAATTTTTTTTCCTAGGGTACGGGTACGGGTACAGCCGTACTATATATATATATAAATTATAAATTTATAAACATAATGATAATGCCATAGACTCATAAGCATGCTCAAAATTATAATCATATGATCATAATGCCATAATGCCATAGAATATTGAAACAATGAAATACGCCATACGGTAATACCTCATATAATCTGTAATCATATTCATAATTTGCAAAAAATGTAAATAGTAAATACTCAAGTCTTAAAATGTCATTACACATTGAAAATTCAAATTACAATCAAGACAATATTTAATTCAGTATTACTATTCTTCAAATTCGTCATCCTCATCATCCTCAATTGGTTCAATTTCATTTGAACCACTATCAATTGGATTGCCACTCCCACTAGGTGCATTAGTTGCCTCATTGTCATCTATAGAAGCCAAGGTAAGTTGTGCAATTGTAGCATCTAAATCAGCACACTTAGGGGTGAGATCCCAATTCTTTGACACACCCTCATTGTATTCAGGTTTCTTATGTGATAAGAGACGAAGGTTGGAGTGTACATAGACCAAATCCTCTGCTTTTTTTGCACCCAAACGATTGCGCTTGACCGAGTGGATGAAGGAGTATGTACTCCAATTCCGCTCAGCTGAAGAGGAACTTGCAACCTGTTGATTATGCACACAACATTTAGTAATTACTATTAGTATTTAATTTTACTTGCTGATAATAATCATAATATATAGCATAATAGCATCGAATGAAAAACGAAAAATAAATAAATAAAAAGATACATACTTGGGAGAGTATTTTAATTGCAAGAGGTTGCAAGTAAATGGAGCCTTGACCATGTAGATACCACCAATCATCAGCATTTTCCTATATCTGTCTAGATGAGCAGAAACATCATGATTTTTTGCAGCTATGAATTGGCTAAACTCGCCCATGACAATGCTTTGGATTTCTTCATCTACAAATATCTTTCTAAATGCAGCCTTATAGCCAGCAGCAACCTCTAAATCCCTATATGGTGCCATCCTCCTCGGCAATGAAAGTATCTCTTTGCTATAATACTTTGGTGACAAAGCAAATGCTAAGAGATGTAAAGGGGTGGTCATCTTGTTCCAACGGTCAACAATAATAGTTTGCACAGTTTTGAAAAATGATTCCGTTGGGTCATGTTCCTTGGCATCTATTATTGCTCTTATTTTCTCCACCATGGAATCCATGCCATCATAAATTTCACCCAAACATGGGCGATCAGTATCAGTATACCTAATCATGCTCATAATAGGCTCGGTGAAATTTAAAACATATTCCACACGAGCCCACCACTCATCATCTAAGATCATTGCTTTCACTTTTTGGGCTCTTTCTGTGCTTGATTGCCTCCATACACTCCACAAACTATTGATGACCATAGAACCCAAGGCTTGTCGCACCTTCACAAGTCGTCTTAAGACAATTGTGTGAGATGCAAATCGAGTTTCAGCAACCTAACATTGTAAGAAAATGCATGTCACAAATCAGCAATGAAAAATTAAAATAAAAAAATAAAAAATTATATTAAAAAATCAGATTTAAATTACCTTAAGCAACTCCAACTTGGAGAAGGTCCTGAAGATGGCTTGTGACATATGATGATTAGTCACAAACATTTGGATCTCCTCACCCTCTGCGTAGATTTGCTTGACCCACTCAATTTGTGTACCAATCTTTTGCATTATCAAATTGAGTGAGTGGACTGCACATGGTGTCCAAAAAATGTGACCATATCTAGCCTCCACTATAGCCCCAGCTGCCCTACAGTTTTTAGCATTATCCGTTATGACTTGGACAACGTTTTCAGGCCCCACCATTTCAATGGATTCTATGAGGATATTGGCAATAAAACTTGCATCTTTTATTTTCCCTTCACAATCAACTGCCTTCAAAAACATCGCCCCTTTAGGGGATACTGCTATAACATTGATCAATGGTCTATTTTTGCAATCCTTCCATCCATCAGAAATGATGGACACACCTGTTTCGACCCATGTATCCTTGATTACTCTCAATGCTACCTCTACTGAAGATTTCTCCTTTGCCAATAAGGTGGTCCGCACCTTTTCATACCCAGGACTAACATAATCAGGAGTTGTCTTAGAAATGGCTTTCACCATTTCCCGCCAATAAGGTGATCTAACAAGGTTGAAAGGAAGCCCATTGCCATAAATGCAACGTGCAATGCTCTCATTTGCCAACTCCCTTGCTTCATTTTTGAAGGCTCTATCCAATGGGCCTCTTTTTCGTGTCACCGACATATTTTCTCCTTCAGAAGATTGTGCCATTTCCATGAAAGGATGTGGGCCAGCCGGTTTTGATAAGCCACTAAGTCTTTGTGAGCTTTTTTACTTTTATTTTTACCTTTCTTCATAAGAGGATGGTCTGTAGCCTTTGGTGTTTTGAATGCCTTGTCAGCATCCTCTTGTTCTTTAATATAACCCATTATTTGATCCTTTGTCAACCCTTTTTTATTTGGCCCAAGGCAAGGTTTTATTCCTTGATTACCAATAGCACATAAATGGGCTTTCACTCGAAAGTACGAGCTCCTATATGTAGTTCCACATTGGCTGCAACGCCAAACATAACCCCCACCACCGGGAAGTTGTTGAATCATTGTCGTATGTCGCCAAAGAGGTGAGCCTGGATCATATTTAAATTGACTCTCTGCACCCATTCCAACTGAAGTAGAACTATCGGCCATTTTGTATGAAGATATGAACCTAAAATAAATAAAAAACAAGTAATTTTTTTTAGAAAAAATGGGCATTATAACCCCTTATTTTGCATAAAATGTTCTTAAAAAATTTCAAACCTTACTAGAAAAAGAAAAAAAAACTTGAAAAATCTTCAAAAAAATTATTGAAAACTAAAAAAAAGAGGATAGATTCACTCACCTTTGATTGCTTGATCTTCTTAGTGCACCTATTCCTCTCTTGTTTCTATCAGTTGAACTCCTTCGTAGCTCTTACAATCTCACCTTCGAAAAAAAAGAGAAAACCTGCAAAAATCAACTATTTTAGCTTGGAGGCAAAAAAATGGTGTTTTTGCTCTTTTGAGTTTGCAAAATGAGCCTCATTTGGTCGGCCAAGTCAATATAAGGCAATCTGGGCACTTTTTGGGGTTTTATTTTTTGTTTTTAAGTTGATTTTGTGCCTTTTTCTAGGCTGGACGACGTGGGCCCTCTCGGGTCCTTTTGGGTTCTCCCCGGATTCGGCCAGGGTTCTCCATTTTCCACCTAAGTTCTCTGTGGGTCCTTTTGTGAAGGGCCCACAGAGAACCCAGGCGGAAAATGGAGAACCCAGGCGAACCCAGAGAAGAACCGAACCCAAACCAGAACCCACACGTATTTTGGCCGGTTCAGGGGGCTAAAATGAAGGACCCAGCAATAGAGCTGAGAACCCTTCATGTCAAACTAACAACATTACAGTACATGATATTTTGTTTGACTCTAAAATTTTAAAATCTTTAGTTGTCTGCTTATTTGTAATGTCCCCTTCTCAGCAGTGATCGTTTCTGTTGACCATTGGCCTATTCCGGAGACCCGTAGGCTATGCGGATGGTGAAATTAGGGTTTCCTAGTTTTGAGGAGGTTGTTGCTTGGAGTTTGGGATTCTGATTGCGGATTCTTGCTGGGTTTTCAGAGAGCTTCGCAGTGGTGTGTTCAGTTTGGCATTCCGGACAACTTCGCGAATTTACTATTTTTAGTAAATTCTATTTTTGGCAGTGGACAGTTTGGGTTCAGTTCAGTTGGTCATCTTCTTCAGTTGTTTCAGCTGGCACTTCAGTTCTTGGCCTTGGGCGCATTTTTCTTGGAGAGATAAGTATTTTCATTATAATATTATTATTTTAATATTATACCCCTCGCCTAGCAGTACAACTTTAAGTTGTTTTTAAAAAGGGGACTTTTGAGGGTCAAGGCGTCATAAGGAGATAAGTTATAATTTTAAATGTCAAATATTGAGACTAAAGATTAGGGACGCCCTTTTGAGAAGTTTGATTTTATGTTAAAAAGTGAAATATTTTATTGATGAAAAAGGACGCCATCTTTTGGAGGGAAAAGGTGAATTTGAAATTAGGGTTAGGGCGCCCTCTGGAAGCTTCTAGATGTTTCTCTCTCGTCTATATAATCTGGCCTCATCTCTTCATTTGGGATCTTTTGTCTACTACACCGTTATGCTGCTGGATTGTATTCAGGCACTCGCTTCGAGGGAAGCTCACCTCCTAGCATTGGCTCATCTTCTTGCTTGAAAGATAGCAACTAGTTGAGAGGTTAGCTTGTAATTGGGTTGTTTTGGCATTGTAGTTGAGTTACTTGCATTGAGTTGATGTTATTCAAGCATTTTGTCATGTTTCAGTGTTGCTGATGTTGCATAGCTGTAGGCTGTTTTCATTTATAAATCAAAAATACAAAAAGATATCGTTTTGGGTATTCAATATATCATCTTTCCTCATTGGGGCGACCCACTTTGCAAAGTTACAGATTTTAGTTTGCCGTTTTGGATTTTATTTAGCAAAGTCGCCCTTTTAAGAGGGCCATACCATTCTGTCTCAGCCTTGGGATGTGTGCAGAAAGTTTTAATGATGTTTGGTGAGATTTAGAGGTCTTGTTTTGGGCGCCATTGTGTCTAGAGCAATCTGCATTTGATATTTTGTCAATTGAGCATGTATTGAGTGAGATATGAGCTATTGAGTGAGGATTGGTTTGCAGATTTCACCCATTTGATGTGCAGGTCTGATAAATCAGAACTGAGAGAATTGTCTCTTGGTTAGTGCATAAGCATTGAAAGTTGTATTCTGCCATTGGAAACATTCTACACATTTGCAGCAGTGAAATCTTTAGAAATACTCATGATTTAAGTGATCTTTCTGATATCTTGTAAGCTGTTAGTAGTACTATCAGTTAGTAGTACTATCAGCACTTCATTTTTATCTTGCAATTTGAAGTTATTGTACATTCCCACTGAATAAGTGGAAGAGGCTGGCTTGCCGCCTATTTACTTGTTTTGCATTGTAATTCCCTAAGTCTCCGCCATATGGTCGCCTCTTATCCATCATGGACTGAGTAGCACATACTTGGTGTTGAGCTAATGCTCGCCGTTCGCCGGCGCATCACTTGGTTAGAGTTCTTGTTCAGCATTTCCTTTTGAGATCCTCTGACCAATGCTCACACCTTGCCCACATCGGGATCCTGGTGTACATTCTGGTTAGAGTTACTTTCCGCATCGTTTC
>VDFB02058242.1:380981073-381122289 GCA_007258455.2 Sequoia sempervirens
AATCTCAGCAACTCCAACAATCGAGCTTTCAGCAACTTCAACAATCGAACTTTCAGCAACTTCTCGAATTAAATCTCACAACTCAGTTTGCCAGCATAAATTCAACTTCGAATCTTGTGAGACGATAATGAAAATCTTTGAAGTTTTATAGCGAAAGGCTGGCGCTAATTTTAGCAGATGCCTTTTATTCCTTTCATCATGACTGACGCGTCTGCTAAAATTAAAAGGGAATATTCTCGTCGTCTGGCAGTTATTATGACAATTTGCTATTCGGGGAGATTCTTTCCTCGATTTAAATTTAAAATTCCCTCCCGACTGCCAGTTACCTCCAGTGATTTCGAGAAAATCATTTTTACATCGATTTGAAGTTATCTCGACTGCGTTTTAAAATGGCACTTTTAATTAATTAAAATTTTAATTTAATCGCCATTTTAATTTATTTCTTTCAACGCATTTAAAAATTCGACATCGATTGTCAAAATTGGCTAGGCAAAATTTTATTTTCCGTCCGTAATTAACTTCCGAAACAAATTCCCCTTGTTAAATCGTCCGAAATTTTAAAATTGCATGGGTCAAAATCGAAGGGGGAATTTAATATTAGACTTAGGAAAATAATTAAATCGATTAATTAAATTAATTTCTCCGTCTTGCCTAGAGAAATTTTAATTTCTTCCTGAATGCCTTTCGATTTAGTTGTGCTGAGAAAATTTCAAGTGTCTTTGAAGTCAAAATTTTAAAATTTAATCTCCACTTGATTTTTTATTATTTCAAACGCCCCTTTTAATTTATTTCAAGATTAAACGCCTTTATTATTATTTTTTTTTTTTCCTTTTAAACATTTTCCTCCATAAGCGCACTTCAATCTTTGTACTTTGATTTTGAATCATCTTGATCTTGGGCGTATATCATGTCTGGAGTTTTATTTCGAGCACTTCCCTTCAGGCGCACATCACATGTTAAGCATCTTGTTCCTTGGGCGCAAAAGAGTGGGTCAATGTTTAGTTTAGAGAGGGGCGCATTTAGAGTGTTGATCTTTCAATTTCGCTTTTTCAGCTTTGGGCGCAAATCATATATGGCATTTTCAATTTCAACGCCTCAGACTTTCAAAACCTCAAGGGCGCATATGATGGGTGTTGAGTTTCAGATTTAGAAAATTCCCCTTCCTAACTCAAGGCGCAAATATCCCATAGAGCCTCAAGCTTTCATTTTTAACTTCTATTTGGAGTGGGGCGCATTTACATGATGGAAGTTTCGATTTCACCCATGGGCGCATATAGCTAGGTGAGCTTAGAGGCGCATTTAATATCTTGGGCTTTCAATTTCGTGATTCAGGAAAAATTTCAATCCCTCTCCAGAGTTAAGGCGCCAATGATAGGTTGGGGTTCGAGTTTTGATACTCAGGCGAATTTCTAAATCCTCACAAGCTCAGGGGCGTACTTTCAAGGTTTCATTTTCCACGCCTTAGGCAAAATTTTCATGTTCCAACATCCCTGGGCGTATTTGACTGGGGTTACTTTCAATTTCAGCTCAGGCGCATTTGGGACCCAGAGGTTTCAATTTTAACTTAGCCAATTATTTCTTCAGGCGCATATTGGAGGGTCGGCTTCTAATGCTCATGAAAGACTTCATTTCCAAGGGCGCATATGAGGGTCTGGAGTTTCAGTTTTGATACATTACCTTGGGCGCAAACAAGACCTCAAACATTCAATTTGAGACTTCCAGTAAAGGGCGCATTTAAGGCCTCCATCTTCCAGACTTGTTACTTAGTCGTTTTTAGCTTTCACTTTTGGGCGCATATCACCCTCTGAACTTTTAATTTTAACTTGAGGCGCATATAGCACCATCAACTTTCACTTTTGCTTTGGGCGCATATGGATATCTTACTTCCATTTTGGTTGGGGCGCATTTGAGACCTCTGACTTTCATTTTTGTCACCCTAGGCGCATATAATGCCTTGAACTTTTAATTTCACCTTGGCTATTTTCAAGACCCCTTCCAGGCGCAAATGGATGCATGAACTTTCACTTTTTGGCTTTGGCGCATTTGGGACCCAGAGGTTTCAATTTCAAACACTTAGCCAATTTTAAGCCATCTCCAGGCGCATTTAACACCTTCCACTTTCAATTTGTGCCTTAGTGAAAACTTCAACTTCTCCAGAGAAGGGCGCATATAGCTGGGTCTATGTTCATTTTAAGACACTTAGTGAAATTTTCATCATTTTACAGAGGGGCGCATCCAAGGAGTCAAGCATCAAGTTAGGGGCGCATCTAGCATATCCAACTTTCATTTTTACCACTGGGCGCAAATCACCATCCAAGGTTTCATTTTAACTCTTAGGCGCATTTGGCACTCTGGAGTTTCAATTTATTTGCCTTAGTCAAATTTCCAGTTTCTAGCCTCTCCTTCTCAAAGTCAGGCGCAAATCCACCCTTGAGGTTCCAATTTAACTCTTAGGCGCATTTGATCTATCAAGGTTTCGTTTTCAACATTTCAACCTTTTCTTGCCAAATCAACTTGCAAGGGCGCATTTAAGGCCAGCAACTTCCAGTTTGTGCCTAGGCGCATTTAGCATACTAAGCTTTCATTTTTGTCAAGAGGGGCGCTTTTGCAAGGGTCTACATTCAATTCCGACACTTAGAAAAATTTCATCATTCCAACCCTCTTGACCTTGGGCGCATTTGGCAGGGTCTCCGTCAAGTTTCCGACACTTAGCCATTTTTCCGCCTCTGTTCAGCCTTCAAAGTGGGCTTTAATGCCGGACTTGAAATTTTATCCATTTTAGCACAATTTTACGCCTGTTACCAGATTTGAGTTGATTTTCTGTGGTCAACCCTAACTCGCCCTGACTTTCTATTTTTAGAAAGTTCCTGAAATTTCGCGCCGTTGACTGGATTCTGACTCCTGATGCCTGATTTTCACTTTGCTTTGAATTTCGACTAACCTTTTCTGTCAGCGCCTGATGTCCGTTTGTACCTGCTATTTTTAGCAACCTGCTAAAAATAGCAACTTCTCAGAAAGTCTTCAAACTTTGCGTATTGAATGCCCGAAACATGGTGATCGCCGTCGGATGCTGATCCTGCGTGGCTGTCGGGTTCCGCCCTTGATTTTAGGAAACCCTAATTAACCTACTAAAAATAGCACTTATCAGATTCTTGATTCTCTGTAACTCTGTTTGCTTTGAAATTCGCGCCACAGACTTTTCATCACATGCTTGACTTGTGCTTGCTGAGATTTGGTGCTGACCTGCCAATTATAGCTGCTGCTGAGGTGACTTACTATTTATAGTAAGTGTTGGTTTCTGAGGCCTTCCTTGCTCCGCTTGCTTTGAAATTTGGACAGTGGGCCCATCGCTGGTGAACTTGCCTGTGTACGCTGACGCCGAGATCAACTTTCTATTTATAGCCTGCGCCGAGAATATCTTACTAAAAATAGCAAGTTCTCCGATTGCCTTCAAATTTTGCCAGCAGACTCTCGAAAGGATGCTGATCATGATGGGTACTTCAGTTTTGAACATTCTGACCTTTGACTCCTCATTTTTAGCGCTGAAGCTCGAAACCCTAATTTATGCATGTCGCTCAGATGAGCTCCGTTTGACGTCGTTTCAGTTGCATGATGATCAGCTTGCATTGGCGTCGAGCTCTGCCCAAGTAATACCTGCTAAAAATAGAAAGCGGCCTGAAAAGTGATCAACCAGCTGTCGGATGATCTTGCATGTCACACTGCCCGAAAAATCTTGAAAAACCCAGAAAAACCCAGAAAAATCTTCAACATGCACGCACTGGCTAAAAATAGTAAGTTTCCGAAAAGTGGTCAGCTCCATTTGCATGCCACATCGTCGCGAAGCTCTTGGAAAACCCAGAAAGAAAATGCCGACATGCGCTGAAAATATCTGCATGCAAACCCTGATATTGGCCTCCGAAGGCCGAATGCTGAAAGTCATCATCATACTTTGCATGTCACATCACTGCGAAGGTCTCGAAAAACCCACAAGGAATCTCCGGACATGCGTTGAAAAACTCTGCGTTTAAGCCCTGAAAATTGCCTCCGAAGGCAGAACTGCTAAAAATAGCAAGTTGTCAGTTTTTGCTCAAAATTTGTCAAAAGTGAATCTGAAGTGCTCTGAGTGCAATGAAGTTGCCAAAATGTGAAAATCTTACAAAAATCAACCCTAAACTGACACTTACTAAAAATAGAAAGATGGCAGAATTCAGTGAAAGTTCAGGGGTTGCTTGCTGAAAACATGGTAATAACTCTGCTAGGCTCAAAAGCTGACAAACCAACTCAATCTGATCTCAATATGACCTAAAAACGTGAAACCCTAATTTCAGACTTGGTGAACCTTACGTTCAAGCTTGCTGCCAGGAGCGAAAGCAGAACGGAAGGCAGAACGAGAGAGAGAAAGACAAAAAGCAAAGCCAAAAGACCAGAATGGAGAAAAATTTATGGGTCCCCATTTCAGATGGGGCTATGTGTGAAAAGGTCACAACACCACCTGATCTTAGGGACCAATGGTCCTTTGATCAATTCTTGAATCAGAGAAACAGAAGACACGGAGGAAGAGTTGATAACCGAGCTTATATGGCTCCTAGAACTGATTTTCATCAAGCCTTAGGGAAGGTAACATTGGCTCACTTTGATGGAAGTGATAAGTGTTCGGCAAGATCGTGGGTTCAGAAGTTAGACAACTACCTTTCACTTCGTCCCATGCCAGAAGAAGATGCCATCAAGTTTGCAACACTTCATTTGGAGGGAGCTGCCCATGAGTGGTGGTACCATGGTTTGGTCACTCTTGGCCATAACCTTATTCGAACCTATGGAGAATTCACCAACAAGCTGATTGAAAGATTCGACACTAAGGATCCTGAAGTAAGATTTCGCGAGCTTGCACAACTCAAACAGCATGGCTCCTTGGATTCTTACATTGTTGATTTCCAGAGACTTTCTGTGATGGTGCCCAACATCACCGAAAGAAGATTGGTTGTGTTGTTTTCTGAAGGTTTGGTTGAACCCTTGAAAGGGTGGGTTAAAGCTTTCGATCCACCAAGTCTTGATGAGGCAATCAAGAAGGCTCGTAGTATGGAGTTATCAGCCCCTAAGCCTAAATTTCCGCCTAAGCCTTTTGGCCATAAGAAGGATAAGGATAAAAGACATTCTTCTAATCAGCACAAGAAGTTCCCACCTAAGTTGACTGAAGAGCAACGTGAACAACTCAGAAAGGAGGGCAAGTGTTACACATGTCTAGAGCCTTGGACTAAAGGCCATAGATGTCCTGGAAGAGGGCATTATAATCAAATGGGGACCTATTCCGATTATGAATCAGCATCTGATATGTCTGATCAGCAGTCTTATTTTGGGGACAGCGAGGATGAAAGAGCCACAGAAGAGTCCGATCATGAGCAAGGAGTTGGGGGCCCTATTGCCCAACTCTCTAGTTTCCAAAAGAACGAATCTTTCAAGGTTCGTGGTGGAGTTGGAGGTCATCGAATTGTTGCATTGATTGATACTGGTGCAACGCATAACTTCATTGATGAAGGTGTGGTTGCCAAGAGAGGTCTCAAAACTGAAGAATTTGAGGGCTTCAAAGTCATGGTGGCTGATGGGTTTCATATTTCCTGCACACGAAGAGTTCCTAACATGTCCTTGCAGTTGGGAAACTATGAAGTCAAAGATGACTTCTATGTGGTTACTATTGGTGACACAGATGCAGTTTTGGGCATACAATGGTTACGTTCACTTGGTGAAATCTCTCTCAACCTACAAACAATGGAGCTCAAGTTCCAATCTGATGGCAAAAGAGTTGTTTTGAGAGGAATGTCTAATGGTGGTCCTCGTATAGTTTCTTTCAAAAGGATGGAAAGGCTGATTAGACATGACCAAGTGGAGTGGGCTGCGGAATGCATGGTTCTTCCTACTAGTCCAGTTGAGACCAAGAGGGAATATCCTCCTGATATTCAATCCATACTCACCAAAAGGAGTAAGGTGTTTGCTGATCTACCACCTGGGCCACCACCAGAAAGGGGTGCTGAGCATGTTATTGAACTTAAGGAAGGGGCCAAACCAGTCATCACAACACCGTATAGATATCCTAAGAAGCAGAAGGATGAAATTGAGAAGAACATAAGAGAACTCCTGGAGATGGGCTTCATTCGCCCTAGCAAGAGTCCTTTTGCTTCAGCTGTAGTTCTTGTGAAGAAGAAAGACAACACCATCCGCATGTGTGTGGATTATCGTGCCTTGAATCAAAGCACAATAAAAAATCGGTATCCTGTCAGCAGGGTTCACCGTTCGCCGTCAACAGCCGTTTGAAGTGTCAGATGGTAGTTTAGGAAAATGGTTGAGTCTGGAACCCGTAAATGAATTTAATCAGTGGTGCCTAATTTTTCAGGGGGTTAAATGATGGATTTTGCAGTAGTGTCTCCGAGCAGACATTTCTTCCTTGTTCAGTAGGCTTTCCGATGAATATCTCAGTTCAGTCTCAGCATCACCCGGTCACTCAGAGATCAGTGTTGAAGATGGCCAGTCGTGACTTTGCCGTCAGCTATAAAATAGGAAGTTAATAGAAGGTGGAATATCTTGAGCAATTGGATGCCTATGAGCTCAAGAGACGACTTTTCGGAATCGGTGAAGTCTAACGGTGAATCCTAAAGCTTCATTCGAATTGTCAACTAAAGTTCAAAATATTTAATATTTATTTTGCAATTTTAGCATTAAGTGGTGATCTTCTATTTTTGGCGCCTTTTGCTATTTGCATAATAAATATTTTATTATTTATTTAAATTCAAACTTCCAGTCAGTGGCAGTGGAACTGAAAGGGGCCAATCAGAGATCTTCTATTTTAGTCAGGGTTTTGAATTCTTGCAGTTCACCAGTTGGTGCGAATTTCCTCTTATTTAAGCATGGCGTCACCTTTATATTATTTACAAAGCTTTATGAGAAATCGAATTCATCAAGAGAAATTCATATCTTCAAGAGAAGTTCGAATTTTCTTCAAGAAGCAAAAACGCATCTTCAAGGGAAATTCATATTTTGAAACAAAAGGCATATTTCTTCAAAGGCGAATTTTATCAAGAGAAATTCGTGGTTTTATCAATTTTCAAAGGCGCGCATCTTCAAGGGAAAGATTCATAGTTTCAAACAAAATTCGCAATTCCTCAAGAAACAAAGGCGTTTTCCTTAGGCAAATTCTCAAATTCTTCAATTTACGAAGGCGAATTCTCAAACTTCAGAGTAATTCGTATTTTCTCAAGGCAAAGGCAAATTCGAATTTCCTCAAGAACAAAGGCGCAATTTCAAGGATAAATTCGTGGTTTTCAAACAAAGGCGAATTCTTCTAGATCAAAGGCGAATTCCTCATCAATTTCCAAAGGCGATTTTATCTAACATATCTTTTTGCAGGATCAAAGTTCATAATTATCAGCAATTTGAAGAAATCTAGGGCGATTTTCACAGAAAAAGAACATACTAAAAACCGTCTTTTTCATCCTTCAATCTCATATTTCTCTCAAAATACATTTCGCATGTTCCTGAAATTGGCGAATTTGACAAGTCTCAGTATCTGGATCATTTTCATATAATTTCCTCCAGTTAAAATTGTGCGCTTGATTTTTCAGGAATTTTTAACTTCAGAACATTCGTTCTTGAGTTACTAATTTTCTCAACTGAAAAGCCTTTGTACGATCGAGTAGAAGTCATATTTTTGCATATCTGACTTTCTGGGTTGTCTTAGAATCCTTTTTTGGACAAAACCCATATCTCAAATTTTTCGCTGAAAATAATTTTCGACAGGCTATTTTTAACTCTCGCAGGCTATTTTTAGCTTTCAAAAATCTTGTCAGAACATAGTCAAGTTCACAGTCAATAGGCGAATTTTTCAGAATGCAGTTCACTCAGCTCAAATACAGGACCAAAACAGTCCTTACTCATGACTTCCTCAGGTTGGTTGAGGCAGATCTTCACAAAGTGTTGCCAGAAGCAGTTCTAGATCCTGTTAAGATTAGAGCTTCAATCATTCAAAATATTGAGCAGTCTGGCTTACTAGAAGCCACTTCCATACCTATCTCCGTTCATTGTGTTGAATTCGTGATGGCTTGTATTAAGCATTACAATCCTACTACTTGTGAGATAGTGTCGGTTGACGGACGGGTCATTTGTAGTCTCAAACCTTTGGACATTGAAAGGAGTTTTGGCATTCCTCAACACCCGAACAGTCTAGTTATTTCCATGGAGCAGTGTGAGCAGGCATTTGATGTTGATGTGGACAAGTGTCAGAAGAAGATGGCAGAAAGATGGTTAAAACAAGTAAAGAACAGATTGCCAAACAATGTGGGTCGTGGTGAATACAAGGATGAGTACGCGATTCTAATCACACTCCTGAATTGTGTCTCAGATCAAGCACATGCGAATGTTTTCCAGCCTTGGATGTATTACATTATTGGTCGCATCATTTCTGGGCAGGAGCATTATGACTGGGCATCCTTCATCAGCGATATTCCTCACAGGCAGATCACCGGTTTCCTAGTTGCCCATGAGTTTCACGTGTTCGTATCTCGTGTACTTGATCGCTTATCAGGGTCAGTTCCGAGGACTAAACACCGTGGGCATTCTCAGTGTTCAGAAACTCTATCAGTATTATGATCAGCTTGAGTTCACCAGGGCTGAATGTCATTTCAAGCGTGTTCATGAGGCTTTCCTGACTTATACAGTGAGGAATTTGGACCGGGAGTTGCACGTTCGTATCTCGGCAGTTGCTAGGACAGCGATGGATGGATGGGCAGATTGGTTTATTCAGTTCCCAACATACACCTACATCCGAGTATATGGCTTTATAGGAAATCCAGCTATGCTCCCATGCTATCCTTCGGATAAGACAATCTTTCAGGAGTTCCTGAGACAGATGCATGATGTTCATCGTCTTTTACGCTGCAAGCACAGACCATCTCTCAACTTTCCTTTTCAGTTTGGAATGTATTGGTGCAAGTCGGCAATTGATGCTAAAATTGCAGGATAAGAGCTTGAGAAATATCATCTTAAGTATCTTGTCGAAGCATGTGCCTATGACCTTTCAGGTCATTATACAACTCGCCTTGCTGGAGGTATATATCATGAGCCTTCTATGGAGGATTACTGGGCAAATTGCGCAGATGACTTCGAGGTTCGCAGACGCAGTTACGGCCGCTTCTCTCTCTCACAGATTTCTGTTTTCTTGTCAGAAGATGTGGGAGGTTTATCAGATGATGAGGGAGAAGTTCTTCCTCAGTTTTTTAGAGAGCAGGTTGATACACAACGTTTGCCAGCAGTTGATTGGTATGCCAAGGAATATGCAACGGTTAAAGAGAGGTCAAGTAGAGTTATTCAGAACAGTATACTTTACCTCGACAGCAAGAAGACAAGGAGGGTAAGTGTGCCTAGAGCAGAGCCGCCAGTAGTGGTGAATCCTTCGCTACCTTCCTCGTCAAAACCTAAACAAAAGAAGAGGACTAACCCTCCTAAGAAAGGTCAAGCGCCAAACAATTCAAAGTGCAAGGCGCTTGCCACTGTTACACACATGGAGCTTGACAGACAACCTATCACAAAGCCAGTTCAGAGGCCAGTTCAGAGTCCTCCAGTGCCTGAGGTTCAGCCTCAAGTTCCTACATCCGTTCTAGAGCAGTCACCAACCCCAATTCTCATTGAATTGGATTTAGACTCTCCACCTCGCAGTGGGTCTTCTACTCATTCACTCTCATCAGTACCTCCTGTCGCTAGTGCAGACCCTTCTAGTAGCATTAGCCGAGACCAATCTTGGATCGAAGCTCAGCTAGGAAGGAAGAGGAGGCAGCCATCCTATGTTCTTAATCATTCTGATTTTGATGAGATTTACCAGGATGCACCAGACAAGAGAGTCAAGAACATGGTTCACGTAGAGAGAAACACTGACATGGAGATTGTCATTGAGACTGCCGTACCTCCACAGGGGAAGAACCTGGCTGAGTTGGAATCTCAGGATTTTGAGGTTATCATAGTCAACCTTAGTTGTAGCACACGCCAGACTCAGGTTGATCTCCTACAAGTTGCTACAGACAATGCCAGGGATAGAATACTAAAGGACGGAGAAGATAAGGCAGCCTTCAAGGCTGAAATCAAACAGCTTCGTCAGTATATTTCTAGCCTTGTGCATAGACCAGATGCCATTCACACACTCCTGCCGATGCTTGAGCCTCCAGTAGAGCAAAGTCAACTCAATCACTTAGTTGCATATGGCAAGCGTTTGTATGAGTGGGAGGAGTTTGTTGCTAGAGGCTGTGCTATGCTCACAGAGTTATATCAGTTGCAGTACAATGCACGAGAGCTCCGTCTTCGTCTTCAGGATGAGGAGCGAGATATGGCGATTAACAAACCCCGGGATGAGATTATGATTGGTCACCTGAGTGTGGCATATGATGCAGTCACAGATGCATAGGATAGAGATGCTATCTACTCTTGGAAGACACAATTGGTTTTCAGAGCAAAGATAGAAGAGACTTTAGCATCAGAGTTGGCTGAGAGTAGAGAGCACGTCACTAGTGCACTTCGGTTTGTGAGGACTCTAGTATCTCGCTTACCGTGCCGATATCAGATCGAGGGTGGTGCCTACATTGAGCTTACTGATGTTCAGTCAGAGCTCCAGGCACTCATTCATACCATTTTCAGTGGGGAGACTATTGGCTGTAAGGTTGCTTAGCTTACAGTCATGTCAGCATTATTCAATGAGGCAACAAGGAGCAGAGGTGAACTTTAGTCTCAGATCACAGCTGGTGAGGATATGCTGCACCGACATAGCATTCTTCGATAGAGTCTCATAGCTCCAGATAGTGATGCAGTTAACAATCTCGTTGAAGGATTGGTTGCTCGAGATCACGGACAGTAAACTTCAGTTGCTGTCTCTCAGGATAGACATTACACACAGGAGTTAAACTTGGCGTTATCCTTTCAAGTTAACTCGCTGTCTCGTCTCATGCATATATATTCTGAGATCAGCTTTACACACTTGGAGTTTCATTTAGGGTTTTACGTTAACTGATGATAGTCTTCCAGTTAACTTGCTTTCAATAAGGACGTGCATGCTTGCACAGTTGTCCATTTTTAGATTAGGTGTTTCGGTTAACTGATGGTAGTTTTCCAGTTAACTGTATAGTTTACTTTATTAGGGCTTAGCAGTAAATCTTGCATGCATTGCAAGACTGTAGATGACTCAAGGTGATTTTAGGGTTCCCTACACTTGATGTATATAAATAAGAGCTTTTGCTCATTTGTAAATGACTTTTGCTTGAGAGAGAAATATATGCTGCGCCTACCTTGCCCTCAATATTGCTCTTTTCGTATTTGTTCATGTGTCTTTACTATTACAATTAATTGTTATGCCACATAGGGTTTCATGCAATTGTAATGGTGAATTCTTTCCATAGTTTAGATAAATCTGTTTTGTGCGTCTTTACTATTATGATCAATTGTTATGCCACATAGGGTTTCATGTGATTGTAATGGTGAATTCTTTCCATAGTTTAGATAAATCTGTTTTGTGCCTAATAAACTTGTTCAGATTGAGATAATAGTTGCGCCACCTTGCCTTCAAGTAGAGAATCTGCACTTGGTTATCGTGTGTTGGCGTGAACAATAAACTAATTCAGATTGAGATAATAGATGCGCCACCTTGCCTTCAAGTAGAGAATCTATGTTCAGTTTATTGTGTGATGTTGTTGCCAATAAACTTGTCTAGATTGAGCTGATAGATGCGCCACCTTGCCTTCAAGTTGAGAATCTATACTCGTTTATCGTCTGATAGTCAAAACCTTGCTCCGTTTCCTCATGCTCTGTTTTCTTGAGGAGATTGGATAGAATTTAAGTAATTAAGTTTAGTTGTAGTTAGTAGATCCGCAAAACCAGAAAATACTCAGCTGCAACGTATAGTTTTTTCAAGAAAGCCTTGTACCTCTACAGCTGAAACAAAAAGACAGGACATAGTTTAGTTTATTTCCCTTTGCAAGTATTTTTGTCAAAGCACAACGAGGGAGCTTCCCCTCCTAATTTGAAGAGCACTCATTGCGTAGTGTGCATAGGCTGTTCATAACAACTCTTACTCCAGAGGTGTTAGTTGTTACGCCAACACTTTTCAAGTTGCCATGTTGCAGCAACATAAACACTAGATTGACATTATCAGAAACATCATATTCAAAGGGGCTAATTTCTAGCTCTCACCATGTGCAATTGCAATTGACACTACTTTCTAGGTACAGGAACTTGCCTTCAAATGCCAAAATAATAAATATAGAACCATCCATGTAGACAAAATTGCAAAAAACTGTGTAATTGTATCTAACTCAATTGAAAAGACAAGAAGCATTTTTGGTCATATTTTGTGACAATCCATAGTTTCTCAAAACTGCTCTACCAGCACTTGGCAGGAACTACGCTGCACTGCAGCTCTTGTTTAATATTAAGTTTGTATTTAAATATTTAATATTAAAATGGTACACTATATAGATAATAGTTCTATATTTAATATTAAGTTCTGTACTTAAATATTTAATTTTTAAATAGTATATATAGTTTATTAAATTAATAAGTAGTATATTTAACCATTATATAGTTTATTAAATAGTATTATTTAAACATTATATATAATTTTAAATTTATTTGTATGATTAAATTAGAATAGTAAAATTAAAGTCTAATAGACTAATACAATATTTAAACATTATATATATAGTATGGATGTACCGAAAATATCTGCTGTGCCACCGTACCATACCCATGTACTTGTACCTGATTCGGCAACTTGGTGTCAAACTCTAGAACAATAGTTCTTAGTTACAAGATTTTTTTAAGATGAAAACATCAGCATTGGAGGCATATTTGTATATAAGGTTTCCTGATTTTCTGAGTTTTCATTAAGGGTACAGGGCACCACAACCATTTTCAGCAGGTTTCATCAGAACTTCTATCATTTCCAAGGTGCCATTAGAGTTTGAGAAAGTTCTTTTCGAATCTCTGATCATTGTCTTCAAGACTTGGGCTTTCAAGACATTGAATTTTACAAGTTTCTGAGATGACATAGGATGATATGGAAATCATATTCAAGTTCTGAATGGTTCGGTGGTTATGATTTTAATTTTCTTTAGAAGATCTGGCATGTTTCATAGCAAAGAGTTTTGTCCAATCACTAAGAAAATCCATCTATCTGACTAGCTAGTTTTAGTTGGCGCTTTTACTGCAGGTTCTATTTTTGGACACGAGATTGAGAGCCTGTTTTTACGTTACTATAGTTAGCTTTTATTTCAGCTTTGTTTAGAATAGCTTTATGTATTAAAGATCTTTCCTTCCAACTTGTTCAGTAGCTCTGCATGTTTTGCTTTAAAGACTGATTTTTGGGATAAACTAATTATTATCCTAAATCCCAAAATTGGATTTCTATGACCCTATAATAACTGCATGGAGCACAATACTTCATAATGATAATTGCTGCTATGCTTATGCTACTGAAATTATTGTTCAAGTGGATGCTTTTTATGTTAGTGTTAATTCCATCTTGTATTTCAAAATTTCAAGGGTTAGATTGAAAGTAGATAATAATATCAACCTTTGTATCGATATTATTTATCTATACAGGTTGCAGCTTTGTATGCAACTCAGCGGTTTAAACCTTGGAGTTGTGTGTAAGTCATTGTGTTAGAACTGTAACTCCTTTTAAAATCTTGTGTGTATCAACTTATTGGTTTCTGCTTTTAGCTAGCAGGCAGGTGTTTTGGTGTTAGATTTAATTGCATTGATTTAATTCATAAAATCCATAAAATCTCATTTGTGAGATATAAATGTTTAAGGTTTTGTGCTCATACTTGAGACAAAAAGACAGGACAACAGTTTATTTCATTTGTTTCACTTTTGCAAAACCCTCAAGAGAAATTGTTCATAGTCTTAGTAATTGTAACTCTTGCCTATAGCTTAGCTTCTAGGGTTAGTTCTAGTTTGTGGGGAGCTTCCCTTATAATTTGAAGACAGTTTTTTACCTTGCATACTATTCTAGTTTGAGTCGCCTTCAAAAAGACAAACCAGAACACTAATAGTATTCACCAAAGTTTGTGTTATTCTAGAAGATCTGGTCGTTGGTGGCAGTGATATGTATGATTCTACTAGCAAGCTCTTGAAGCAAGTGCTGTCCTTGTGGTAATTTAATTGCACGCCTTTGTATTACTCGTTCTGATGAGTATCCTCCATTTTTAACAATTATATAACTGTCTGAATTTTTGTGCCCTTCCCTTAGAAGCAACATCTTCAACTGATCTAGTCTAGGAGTTGTGAGAGGAGGTTGAGTGCCCTAGCTGTCCTCCCAAAATGGAACTATGTTGCTTGAGCCAACTTGCCAAGTGATGACTAGCTAGAGAAATTGTATCCCATTTTAATGTGTTTGGCTATAGATGAAGGTTGATTTCCATTGGGTATCGATCAATTCAAATCCAGTAAGAATAGCATTGGTGTTTCAATTTGCACCTTTGGAGTGTGTATTGGAAATGGACAGCTATGCACAAATAAACTGCTCTTCAAATTAGGAGGGGAAGCTCCCTCTTTTGCTGATTTTGCGTAAAAAGAAATGTAAACTAAATTCCTATCTTTTTAACTCAGCTGAGAGCACAAGGTTTATAAAACTCTTTAGCATTGCAGTTGAGGTTTCCTCTGGTTTTGTAATCTCAACTACAACTAAGCCTAAATTTATAACGCTTCTATCTCCTTAGGTAAATGCAGAGCGAGAGGGTTTAGAAGTAAAGGGGAGTGATTTGGGTAACTTAGACGCACTGGTTCTCATAACACATCCAAAGGCTTATTGCTCTTTCAGATGTATGCTGAAATAGAGTTCATGAAAGTAGAACATCAAACGATAATCTAGATCTCGGGATTCCCTCAAAGGCTCATTGCTCTTTTTGAGGTGTAGGCTGAAATAAAGATTATAAGGACAAAACAACAAACGATAAACTAAATCTCTAAATTCCCTCGAAGGCTCATTGCTCTTTTCGAGGTGTAGATCGAGACAAAGATTATAGAAACAACAAATATTGAAAGATCTTGAAACTTTGGATCAAAGGCTCATTGCTCTTTTGATTTATTTTCTCAAACTCAATCAATGATTACACTTTCCAGATAGTAAATGGTATGAAAGAGGACAATCATACAAGATATGATCGACCAAATAACACTTGACAAAGATTGAACACAAGTACATGAACAACAAGAAAGCAAGCAAACTAGCTTACCCTTTTGTTATCACAAGTATGCTTCAGGAACTGTTGATGTGATTTTTGTGACCGCACCAATCAGCAGAAGAACAAAGTTGTCCGAAGGCTACTCCGTTCTCTCTTGATCAAAGTATTCCGTGTGCTAAGATTGCGAGATAGATCACACGTTCAACTCCAAGGTTCCGAAATACTTGGAACACCCTCAGTTGGTTTGATGTGTATTGCTGTGTTCTTACGAGGGGACTTACACAATTGTTCAGGCTTCTTGCAGTTAACAGTCGGTGTATGATTCGAAGGGGTTTTTGCGTGTATGATTTGGCAATAAGTTCGTTTTCCTAAAGCTAATAAAAAATGTGCGGAAAGTAAATGAGTGTAGGGCCTAAAAAACTTATATTCTATCCTAAATGCAAGATATGTGGAGCTTGATTTCAGTAGACTTCAACCGAATTTCACCTAGCCTCACGTCGGACAGCTTCAGTAAAATTGGTGCAATCTTCAAAGGATAGCAAAGATGTTGATTACAATTTAGCATACATACACCATCAATGACGCATATAAGTATACAAATCATAATCGAAGTTAAACTCAAGATAATCTCCAGTGGACCACGCAAGGCGAACTTATCATCAACAAGCTGCTAGTGGTATGGAATGAAATGAAGCTACCTCAATAAAACACCACACATCCAAAGTAAACTACTTGCAGAAATGGAAATTACGCTACTTTATGCTACTTTGGATCCGAAAGGATGAAGAGACCTTGCTAGCTATCCATGACAAAGACGAATTCCACCATCAATGAAAAGATCTATTATCATGAAAGTTTTACACAACAATCTCCACAAAAGTTTTCAAAGGGAAAACTTTCTTTCTTCTCCACACTATGCTAACTATCAAGCAAAATGTCTACTTGCTCTACTCTCTAGTTTGATCTCCAAATCTAATGCTAATGTCTAATGAGGTACAAATGAGGGGGACTCCCCCTTATATAGGTAGCCCAGTCCAATGGACGCTAAGATTACAATCAAAAGAGTGGCTAAGATTAAGCCACCTCAGCCCTAACCCTAAAAACTGCCAGAATGGGGAGTGGTGTAATAAATGAACAAAGATTCCCACTCACTCCCAAAAATAGTAAAGGCAATAAATGCCCACAATCAGTCTTCTAGAAGATCCTCGTCCAGTAGTGCATTCCCATTCTCCTTCTCTCTGGCTGCAAACTCAATGAATCTAGCAAGTACAGCCTCAACCTCCTGAACTGAAATGGGTGGAATGCAATCAAACCTGGTCTCTTGATGAATTCGATGGTCATGCCTCAATAAGATTCTCCGGCAACCGGAAATGCGTGCTCTGAATCAAATGGAGAAGTAGAATGTTTTCAAATTATCTTGTCGAAGGTTCACCTCTGAAAAGAAAGGACCAGCCTACCCCTTCAAATTATCAATATTCACCTCATCCGGATTCAACCGCCTAGCAAATATGGCCTCAAAAGTATTTTGAACTCCATCAATGATACTGGCCATAGCCTTCCTTCCGGCGAATCCGCCTGTGGCCGAAGAAACCACGTCCCGTGATCCTGGAAGTACTGTTGCACCTTTTTACACATCACCCCATTGCAAATGGGGACCCCCTAATTTTTGCTTCGTTTCGAACTTTTGACTTGATTTTAGTTAGTTTTCCTGTTGTCTCTCTCTCTTTTCTGCTGTCTGTCTTTCTGGGGATGCGTCCGCCTGATGTGAAATTTTGGCCAAGTTGGTAAAATTAGGGTTTGTGCTTTCTTGGTCAGTCCAAGATCAAACGAAGTGAATAAATTGAAGATAAAGACTAACGTTGTTGTCAGTATGCCTCCGGCAGGTTTCTAGCTAAGTTTCATCAAATTCCGGGTACTTACTATTTTTAGTAAGTATGCAATTACAGGCAATCCGTCAGCATTTTCGAAATTCCGACCATCACACGGCGTCCAGAGCACATCAGGCAACTCACTGGTAAAATTTGAGTTGAAACAGACAACTTGCTATTTTTAGCAGTTCAGCTTCCGGAGCCAATTTCAGGGCCTATATGCAGAGTTTGTCAATGCATGTCTGCATTTTCCTTCTGGGTTTTCTGAGACCTTCGCAATGGTGTGACATGCAAAGCAAGATAACGACTTTCAAAATTTAGTCTTCCGGGGCTATTTTTAGGGTTTGCATGTCAGCGTTTTCTTCGCATGTCTGCATATTCTTTGTGGGTTTTTCAAGACCTTCGCAGTGATATGACATGCAAAGTGGGATAATCACTCCTTCAGGAACTTGCTATTTTTAGCAGATGCATCCCGGTAGCCGCCTCCCAGCACTTCAGAATCACGAGCTGATCGCAATGCAACAGAAACGAGAACAAACGGAGATCATTTGATATGCATGCAAGTCAAATTAGGGTTTCCAACTTCGGGACCCAAAAAGATGCGTAAAAAGTCAGTATTTTCGAAAACCGGTGTAAACCACCGCGATTAGCATCCTTCAGGCTATCTGCTAGTAAAATTTGAAGACAAACGGAGCACTTACTATTTATAGTAAGTCGTTTTGGAAACTGGCTAAAAATAGAAGGTCAGCCGCATGCGCCAGTGTCAACAGGAGGGTCACGTGGTGAGGACCGCGTCATTCGAATTTCAAGTCAAACACAGTTGTGGAAGTCTCAGAAGCAAGCAGTTACTATAAATAGTAAACCACCTCTAGAAACATGCCAAAAATAGCAGGTCAACGCGAAGTGTCAGTATGAACAGGTCAAGCAGCTAATAAAGATCCTATGACGCGAATTTCAAGGTAAACAGAGTTGCAGAGAATGGAGAATCGGGCACTTGCTTTTTTTAGCAGGCATGGGCAGAGAAATTAGGGTTTCTTAAATTCAAGGGCAGAGCACAAAAGTCAAGCAAAAGTGGCGTTCAGTCACAATCAACACCCTTCAAGCAATCAACACACAAAATTTGAAGACTTTCTGAGCAGTTGCTATTTTTAGCAGGTTGCTAAAAATAGCAGGTACAGGCAAATATCAGGCATCAGTAGCACAAACACATCCCGAGGTTCAGAACAAAGCAAAATCCAGCCTTTTTGGAGCTTGGAATTAGCTTGAAGTGCAAAATTGAAAAACTTTCTAAAAATAGCAAATTAGGGTTAGCATGATCGAGTCACCCTAAATCAGGCAAGGAGCATAAAATTCACTGAAATTGATAAATTTTCAAGTCCAGCCGGTGAAGAATGCCTTTAAAAGCTGAAGATTCGTGGAAATTCTCTAAGCACTTGAAAGTTGAAGTTCACAGGCCAAATCCACCTTGAGAGGCTGAGAATGGGTAAAATCCTTCTAAGTGTTGATAAATTAAAAGCTCCCATGGCAAAATGTGCCCTTGAACTTGAAGCTGGTTGAAAAATAGTCAAACTTTCAAAGTATTACAAAATGGAAGTAGACCCCTCCAAGTGCGCCCTTGAGGTTAGAGTTGGCAAATTAAAAGCATGAGGGGCTAAATGTGCCCAAGATGAAGAGAAGGCACTTGAAATTTATCTAAGGCACGTCAAATTTGAAGCCCACACCTCCAAATGTGCCCTAGGCAAGAAGGTGGCCTGAGAATGTTCTAAGTGTTTCAAAGTGGAAGCTTGACATGCCATTTGCGCCTCAAAATGAAAGCTCCACCCTCCAAATGCGCCCCTGAAGAGAAGATGAAGGTGAAAATATTCTAAGTCTTGGCAACTAGAAGTTCCACCTCTTAAATGCGCCCTTGACTAGCGGAGGGAGTTGGAGAATTTACTAAATGTTTCAAAATTGAAAGTATGACCTCTTGAATGCGCCTTGGGTGAAGAATTGGCAGAGGAAATTTCAAATGTTTAAAATTAGAACCTCAACACCTCATATGCGCCCAAGTTAAATGAATGAGGGAGAATTTTGACTAAGTCGTTAAAATTGAAAGCACGGGGGTTCAAATGCGCCCAGTTTGAGGAGGGTTAGAAAATTTTACTAAGTGTGAAGAAATGAAAGTAGAGACTTTTGAATGCGCCATTGGGGGTAAAGTGTTTGAAGGAATTTTGCGAATGTTCAAAATGGAAGTGCAAGGTATGAAATGCGCCTAGCTTGTGAAGGTGCAATAAAAATATTCTAAGTGAAAGCTTCATGGGTCAAATGCGCCCCTCTTTGGAGAGTGAACTTAAAAATTTTTCTAAGTCATTGAAACGCAAAGCTCACCCTGCGATATGCGCCTTGAAAGTTGGAGGTCATATTCACGCTTGGATTCATTAAGTGCACTAAGTGAAAGCTTCCCCTGTGATTTGCATAGCTTTAAATTTTTCTAAGTTATAAAATTGGAAGCTCAGGGTATAATTTGCGCCTGGCTAGGAAAAGGTTGAAATATATTCTAATTCTTTTAAATTTGAAAGTCAACCTCCTATATGCGCCTGGACTTGCTTGTGGGGCCTTGAAGAATACCAAGTGCCAATACTTGATGTAGAAGACCTCATTTGCGCCCTTGGAGGAGGAGGCCACTTGAAATTTTTTCTAAGTGTTGAAAATTGGAAGCTGGACCCCCTTAATGCGCCTTCACTTAGAGATGGAGGAGAAAGTTGGTTAAGTGTTCAAAACTTGAAATATGCTCCCTTGTTTGCGCCTTGAGGAAAAACATGAAAATTGTGCTAAGTATTTGAAGATGGAAGTAGCCTACATCATTTGCGCCTTGAAGAGAAGATGAGATTGAAAATTCTCTAAGTGTTGACAAAAATGGAAGTAGGCCATAGTAAATGCGCCCAAGAACTTAAATGAGGAGAGAGGACTTCAAAATTTTGACCAAGTCATTAAAAGTGGAAGTACTACCTGTGAAATGCGCCCATACCCCAAGGAAGGTGTTCAAAATATTCTAAGTGCTCAAGATTGGATGCTCACCCTTCAAAATGCGCCTAAGATGCATGAAGACAAAGTCAAAGCAATTGCATGCAAAGGAGGAAAAGGACAAAATACGCCCAATTAAAGACAAGAATACATGCATGAAGACAAAGAATCAAGGCGTCCAAATAAAGCATTGACATGCAAAATACAAGGCGTCCAAAGCATGAAGTGGGTTCCTTTGAGAATATTTTAAGTGTTAACACTTGAAGCTTGACCTCTTGTTGGCGCCCAAGGTGAGTAGGGAATCTAGGCGTAGGAATTTGAAGTTAAATTGCCTTGAACATTTTGACCTTGGAAATATTTCTAAATGTGGGAAATTTAAAGTGGACTCCTCTATAGGCGCCTAGAAGTTATGTGAGGAATATTTCAAGGCGTTAGAAAATTTTGAAGTTTAAAATACCTCCTATCAAATGCGCCCAAGGCATTCAAGGAGAAAATTTTCCTAAGTGAGTCAAAACAATAAAATTTTCTCATCACAGGAAGATGATTTGAAGATCAAATAAAAAAATTTCCTAAGGCAATCTAAATATTTTTCTAAGTATTTTCAAATTTCCACCTCCCCAGAAGAAAATCACGCTTGGACTCGGAAGTATGAAATTTGGATGAAATTGCCAACGATGAAGTCAGTGAATGCCAGCTTCAGAGGGTTGATAAAAAGTTTTCAAGTCAAAGTAAAGAAATACGCTCCAGGGTGAAGAAATGAAATAAATTTGATGAGAAATTATTTTTCTAAGGTTCATAATTCAAAAAATTAAATGAACCCGTTCGTTGCATACCCATGAATCTGACGCGTTTTGAAGAAAATTTTCTTTTGGGTATTGAGGATCCTCGACATGGAGTTGATTTTAAAGCCTTTCACACTTCGCCGAAGCTTTCAGGATAAAGATTTATATGGGCACCGGATTGATGAGTTTTCCTAAGGGAAAATTTGAAAATTTTCTAAGGCAAAGTGAAGAAAATGTGTTTTGAAGGTAAAATACTCCGGACGATGGCTTTGAAAGGAACTGCCTAGGCGAATTTGCTCAAATTCTTCGTGAAGATAATTTTCCTGAGTCAGAGATGAACGAGATCAAAATTGCGAACACCTCAGTTGGAAAAGTAAAAGGGATATAGTTGAAGTCAAGATGTTGGAAAATCATGAAGAAAGCAAAGTTGTGCTAGAGGAAAACGATGAACCCTTGGAGATCAAAACATGAAAATCCTGGTAAGTAAGTTGAATTTATATTATGAAGTGTTCTAATACTCTCCTCCTTGTTTGTTTTGCAGGAGGAACGTCGAGACCAAGCGGAGATGACTTAAGTGATCTAGGATGACATTTCAATCACAGAGGAAGAAAAGTTTCCAAAAAGTGGCTAAGTGTTGAAGAACAACATCAGTGTTGAAAATCATCATCAAGCAGAAGAATGAAGTTGTTGCCTTGAAGTTAGATCGAGAACGTGCCTAAAGCTACAGCAAGGTTCACCAGACTTATCCAATTTGCAGTCAGAACAAGAACAGTGTGAACGCGCTTCAAGGTTGGAATCTTCTAGAAGGATGATGGACATTAATGGCTCATTTATTACCCCACTCCTCTTGGTGGCAGTTTTTAGGGCGAATCTTGTTTAGGGCTGAGGTGGCACAATCTGGGCCATCCAATCGATTGTAATCTGAGCCGTCCATTAGACTTGGCCAGCTATATAAAGAGGGAGTCCTCATTTGTATCTCATTAGCTTAGAGTTAGACGGTAGACATAGAATAGAAGGACAACTTAGAAATAGATTGATAGTGTAGTTGGAGGAGAAGGAAAGTTTTCCTTTGAAAACTTTTGTAAGAGATTGTCGTGTAAAACTTTCATAATAAAAGATCTTTTCATTGATGGTGAAGTTCGTCTTTGTTATGGATAGCTAGCGAGGTTTCTTCATTCCTTCTACTTCAAGTAGTGTAATTTCATTTCATGCAAGTAGATGTTAGTTGTGGAATGATGTCTTCAATTTGGGCAAACTTCGTCTATCCATACCACTAGTGTGTTCGCTGATGGTGAATGCGCCTTGTGTGGTCAACTGGAATATCATGTACTTAACTTCGATCATGATTTGTATGTTTATATGCGTCGTTGTGATGGTATTTTCATACTAAGTTGTGATCTGAACACCTTGAGCTACTCCTTTGAAGATTGCACCGGTTCTGTGGAGGCTGTCTGAAGCGAGGCAAAGCAGAGCCTGGTTGAAGCTTGTGAGAATTGATTGCCATGTCCCACGCCTTAAAGTAGATTAGAGCTTTCTTAACCCTGCATTTTAAATTCAGTACTTTCAAGTTAGTTTAGGAAACAAGGACTTCATAGACAAATCTTTCGAGCATTTGGATTCCTTTCTCCGCTAGCAAACAATTCCGTAAGTCCCCTTGAAATACCAGCAAATCACATCGAGCCAACTGAGCCTATTCGCACTGAAAGAACCTTGGAGTTGAACGCACGAACTTTCTTGCAATCTTAGCGTGTAGAATACTTTAATCAAGAGAGAATAGGGTAGCTGTTGGCGACTTTATTCTGCGTTGGTGCGGTCACGAAAAACACATCAACAAATACCATATGGAAAAATCATACCTGTCATTCTCCTGAATGACCCCTCGATCAATCAGCAACCGCAAAGGAACATGCCTCAATGCCTCAAGATGCTGAATTACTTTGCTCTGATAAACAGAAGCATCTCCCCAAGCTTGATCAACTGCCTCCATTCGTGCCAAAATACTGGAAGCCTGCTGAAAAGCAAAAGCAAGGTCCTCCATAAACTTTTCTATCTCAACACGAACTCCTGTGACCCACTTGTCTGCCTCCTGTGCCATCTTTCCTAACTCCAACAAGCCACTGATTGACTCTCTAGTTATCTCAGGTGGAAGCTCTATCATTGGAATTTCCTGCCCACGAGGACGAGACAACTGTTGCACATATCCAATCAAGGCCTTATGCTCTCTTTTCAATTTCTTATACTTTCCTTCTTGAATAATCTGTCTTTGAGGGCGAGGTAGGAGTTATCACACTCCTCTACAATCTGTGCACCTGTGGGGCGTCCTGAGTCCAAAGTTGTGACCACATAATTCTCAGGTACTGCTTCATCTCGGTCACAATCAACCTGAGGCACTGCCATGTGAAGAGTGCGAGAACCGTCCTCTTCAGTGGAGATCTTCGAAAACTTTCGTGCTCTCTTCTTTTGTGGAGGTGCGCTGATCCTGTTCAAAAATTCTTCCATCTCAACTGCTGGATCAATCTCTTCGCTGGGGCTTCTTCTCATCCTATCCCTGAGCCAATCAGGTACTATATACTGTATGTCAAATGGTTGCTGCTCCTGTGCCTCCACTTCTCGGACTTGTTCAACTTCTACATCATTCTGGTGAGGCTCATTGTCCTCAAGTGGCTGAGTGTCTCCTAAAACTATATCATCATCATCCTCCAAAGCCGTCTCTAATTCCTGCTGAAACTGAGGGTCAGTAGCAGTCCCCTCATCAGTCTGCTGATCAACTCTACTAGGTGCGTTGACGCTCTGGCCAACCGACTCTCTCCGTGGAGGCTGATTATTTTCCTGTACTACTTGCACCTGATTCAATGCATTCCTTTGATCAGCAAACAAGGAAACTTCCTGTATACTTGGAGAACGTGTCTCCAATGGCGTGGGCGATGCAACTCGTGGAGGCTCTGGCTGAACGGGCTCCTGCCGAACTGTTTCTTTCCTTCTAGAATCCAAACCTTGTGTGATCCGTTTCTTCCTACCAGTGGTGGGTGTCCTGTGATCTCCCATCAAATTGTAAGTCAAAGCAATTGACCTACTCTTCAATCTACTCACACGCCTATCAACCCATGCTCTGTAAATGTCAGGACCGGAATAGAAAGTGTGTCCAAGTCAGCAACCTCAAGTTCTGACCAATCCGGGAGTGGAAGCGGAGTATCTCTTATTGCTGCATAATCTGGATGTACAACGTCCATGCCCTCATTCACCTGGTCTGGAATCGGAACAACTTCACACTCTCTGATCATGGTAATTGGCAACCGAGAGAACATTCTTTTCCTGACTTCAATCTCATCTGATGCATCAGCCCAATAATCTTCAATATTTGCCTTGTGCTTAAAATCCTCTGACAGTACCTATTTGATGTTATTATGCGGATCATAGTGCTGTCGGCTGGTGTGATAGGAAAAGTGATAAAATTGAAGCTCACTCTCGGCCTCTCTAGCTGCCTGAAATGTAGGACACACTTCATTTGAGTTGCCCATGACAATTGGGAAGTCAATTCCTCCCTTCTTTTTCTTCTGAATCTTATCGTAGGCGAGCAATTGCCTAGATATCTCTAACATCAAAATTCTATCGGTTGGGTTCTTAGGCAGCCTATATGGATATGATGAAAAACGTTGCAGCCTTATGTAAGAAAACTTCGGAAACTGAATAAACTAGCACCCATACCTTTCAATCAATTCCTGGGCCTCCCTCGAGATCCTGTGATGCAACCGCTCCTGAAGCAATCTCGTGATGTGCATGGTGAAGGCGTCATTGACACGCTTGTAATGAGTAGTGCTTGCCAAATGCAACTGCGGACAAGCCTCATGTATTTTAAACTGGTGAGAGCCACAACCAACAGGCTCCTTGTATGAAATTCTTCGATACTTCGTCATACGAGCCAGCATGTAAATGATGTAAGAGCTCATGTAAAACGTTTTCGTCCTTCTCAGGCTCAGGAGCTGCTCATGCAAATTGTCACTGATCATCTCGGCCCAGTTGACGTAGTCTTTCCCTTCCAGCACGAGGTTGATGTAGTAGAACATCTATGGCTCGAAAATAAAGGACTGTGGGCAACCACCAACTCTGCTCAGCATCATAATGAGATCATAGTATTCCTGCTTCAAGTCCTCCGCTATGATTTGCTTCGGCAGCTTCGTACGAGAAGGCTTGGGATTGCTCATCCAGTGAGTATTGATCGTCTCCGTGCATCTCTCGAATGCAGAAGCATACATTCACTCAGCTCGTTCCCTGGATTTGTAAACCATGTTTCTATGCACTGGGATCCCGAAAGCTTCACCAATGGCAGCAGGAGTGAGATTGGCGAGCACTTGGTCATCTGGTGACATGATCGACCTGTGATCCTTCTCATAGCAGTTGGCGTGTCATGTCCCCAATTTTGTGTCGTTTAGAAACATAATTAAAATAATTAATCTTGTGATATCGCATAATTGTAATTGTCCAAGACAATATTACAATTATAAAATCATCATAAATGTTATTATGATATAATAATCATTAAAGTATACAAAATGAATATAAAATAATATTATAATTATTGAACAATTATGATTATTATAGAATACAAATAATATTAATAATGAATATATATATATATATATATATATATAGCCTGAGCAAACAATTATTATTATTATTATTTAAGATAATTTGAAATTATTAAATATTTAATTTTAATAATAATATTCAGATAAAGTAAATTAATATTATAAACATTTATCATAAAAATATATATTATTATGGCTTTATTCACCTACGGTTGTGGAAAGCCACGATTAATGCTTAATCCCCAATTAAAGTGACCTTGAAAGGTCATTAACCCTGGACGTATGTGACTCTTCATTGACCTTCGGGAGAGTATAAAGACCCCGATATGGGAATAAAAAAAAGGAGAAGAAATAAATCAAAAAGGTAAGAAGCGAGAAATGTATACTCGGCGAAACAAATCACCATAGCATTGAATATTTAAAAGAGAACTGACGTAAAATAACGAGCAAGTGGAGAGCCACTTCATTACTATTTAATCTTGGACGAGTGGATAACATTTCCTTGATTGAAGCCAACGTTAGTATAAGATATTCATTATGGAATGAAGGAACCCACGCTGAGGAACATTGGTAGTAGGAACAACGGAACTAAGGAAACAAGGAGATTCGCCCCGTATTCCCAGCGCCGTCCCTATTCTCCACTGGTACGTTAAATTGCTCCTGGAAGCCAGTCTTCCATGGCATATCAAGTGAAGGAACTTATTGATGGATTTCAATCCTAATGCGAGGGTCATCATGCGTCCTCTTCTAGACATCCAAAGCAATCAACAGGAAGCTGTGGTAAGCAGGATAAAGAAGCGGGAGATTCAAACTATGAACTCTACGGGATAAAGGAGAGTCGGGAAGCGAACTTATATCCTAATGGAGCCACAAATTACAATATATCACACCATACACCCACCATCATCATGGGAGATGTACACCAACACCACTGGATGCAACCACCATGGCTGGAGAACGATAGACGCGCTGGAGTGGACCAATTAAGCTATTTAGCAAAAACGAGATTATTAGGGCCATTTGATAGATTAAAATGAATGTGATCAAAGGCATCAATTAGTTGAAGCTTGTAGGAGGGAAGGACAGCGAATAGCGAATGGAGGAAAGAGTTGAAGAAAGTAACATTCTGAAGGATTACATATGTACACCACCAACAGGTAAGGGGTGATGGTTGTTTATGCACCCATCGGTATAGAGAAATTGATAATATGACATCGATGATTGATACATATATATATAGTGATATAAGTTAGAATATGCACCACTTACGTAATGTTAATGAAATAGAATATGCATAGATGCATTCTTATAGGAATAAAGATATAAATATTGAGTCATTTGGAAATGATGGTATATACCTATTTAAGATAGAATATAAGTATTTATATGGTTGTGCCGATAATAATGCTTACAACAATTATTGGGTCTTATAGGTGATAATAACTCTATTATGATAAATGGGTTTTTTCTCTTTGAGATTTGATAGAAGTTAATAGCTACCCTTTGTACTTACGAAATTATATAGAAGGATCATTCTTATTTGATATTATCACTAAACTAATTGATCTTTAATGCTACCAATGTCTCTTTGAGAAACACGTTGAATGGAAGATATAGGTTTAGGTGTTTTCGTCAAAAAGGGGTCATTACATGGCGCACTCCATTATCAGCTCCGAACACTGAATGGCTGGTGGGAAAGCAACAGCTGCATATAATCCGCTTCGAACAATGTTGTGCGAAGTGGTCGAAGGTCGATGACTACCAATCCCCAACATTCTGTTCTTGAAAGTCTCTAGGTTGACGAAGCCCAAGTTGGTATCTGTCAGCTTGCCCAACTTCGAAATGAATTTTGACTCTGGCATAAATGTCTTGCTTAGTTTCTTGATCACAGCCTGCCTGGATGCACCATTGTTATCTTTGCCAGTCGCCCTTGCCTCAGCCATCTGTAGGACAATAAACATTCATCCACAATTTAACTTAGAGAAATAAATAAAATACTTTGCAGGGCTGCCAGTCGACTTCAAGAAGTTGTAGTGTTATTTCTTATTCGCAAACCTCAGCTTCTTCTCTTCAATAGATTTTGAACTTCAATACTTAGAAAAGACTTCTAAGTAAGCTTCAGCAACTTCACCACTTTCAGCAACTTCAATCTGCAACTTGAACTTTTGTAAATTCGTACTTCACACTTAGCAAGTGCGCACTTCACAAGCCTCAGCAACTTCGCTCTTTGAATTCACACTTCCTCAATTTCAAATCAGCAAGTTTGCACCTTTTAAACTCTTTGAAATTTCTTTCTTCAAGGCGTCCTTCTTAGCTTCAACAATATAATCTTCCTGAAGCTTCAGCAAATTCAAACTTCAGCAATCCAGAACTTCCAACGCCTTTCACTCAACAACTCTTAGACTTAGCAAAATTTCGAACTTCTTGAAGCTTCAGCAATCCAGTCTTCAACAACTCACTGCAATGTCTAACTTGGAGCAAATCGAATTCTCCTCAGCTGTGAAAAAGAAGTGAGAAACTTCTCAATCTTATAGGAAAATCGATTTCTAGAAGGAGGCTAAGTATAGCTAGTGAATTAAATTCCCACTACTTCGTTTGAATTTCCCTCTCTGGTATTTCTGACACTTGTCCGAGAATCTCAACCTTCTAGAAGTTCAACCTTGACTGCCACATTTCAAATTCACTTTCGAAAATTTTGATTTAAATTCATCTTTCAATTCACCAGCCGGAGCTCTGTCACTTGAATTCAAATTTTACTTCTCTTCAGCTCTGGAAAATTCATCTATGAAGAACTAGATCAAAATCATCTAGGCAACTCATTTCGAATTCATCATTCGAATAATTTTCCTTTCAAAAGTCGTTTTATTCAAATTTGCCTTAGAAGATTTTAAAAATTTCCTTAGGAAAATTTCACAATTTGAGCACTGATTAAATTCTTTGTGCTGAAGGCCCTGGCGAAGTGCGGAAGATATAGAAATCCATTCCTCATCACAAATGTCCAATACCCGGAAGAAAATTTTCTTTGAAACGCGATGAATCCATGGGTACCCAACGAACGGGTTCATTTAAATTTTTAAATTTTGAACCTTAGAAAATATTACTCCATCAATTTAAATCTGTTCTTCATCTCCGTGAACATCCTGTTGCTCTGACTTGAGAAATTTGAATTCATCCTGTATTGTCATCGTCTTCTGACTTCATCTCTGAAAAATTTGCTCGCGCTTTAAGAAGAAAATTCATCACCTTGAGTTCTAGGCGTATTTTCTAAGGAAGAAAATATTTTGCGTTAGAGAAAATTTGAATCACTTTGAAAATTTTGCCTTAGAAAAGAAAAAAATTCGCCTTGGAAATTTTTTATATCCAACTTTGATCACTTTGCCTGTGAGAAAATTTTATTTCACTTAGAAGATCTTCCTGCAAGCACATCATATTTTACTTTCATCATCTTCAACGCCTTAGGAAAAATTTTATTATTTGCAACTCCAGCGCCTTAGCAATATTCATCAACACCATCTTGTATTTCATTTCACCATCCTAGGCGCATAGCATACTTGAAGAAAATTAAAACCACACCTAGCACTTTATTCACCCTTGGCAATATTTTCTAACTCCTTGGCACTTACCACCTTGGGCGCATTTAACACTTGAAGAAGAATATTCAACTTGCCTTAGAAAAATTTTGTTCACCACCTCAACATCTTATCTCGCCACCTTGGGTGCATATGACACTTCAAGAGGGATATTCAACTTCACCACGCCTTGGGAAAATATTTTCAACACCTTTTACCTTGTTCACCATCCTTCATTCACTTTTACTATCTTCAACTTGGGCACATTTTGGCTTGCATGAAGGATGACTCTTCAACTTCTCTGTTTTTGTCTTCACTTGACCTCATTTGGGTGCATTTCCTCATAGGTAAAGGATGAAAATTGTTGACTTGTTGACTCCTTTGAACTTGGGCGCATTTCTCGTGTAGAGGAGGATGAATTTCTTTGACTCCTTTGACCTTTTGTTGCATGGGCGCATTTGAGAGGGGGAGGAGGATAAACTTTTTCCAACGCCATCTTGTGACTCTTGGCCTACCTTATTTTGTCTTGACATGGTCCCATTTGGGCGCATTTGAGCATATGTGCAGGATGAAACTTGTTGACTACTTTGACTCACTTGCATTTTGGGCGCATTTCCACCTATGTGCAGGATGGGCGCATTTGGAGGGTGGTGGAGGATAACTTCAACACTTAGAAATTTTTTTAACTTTCATGCTTCAAGGTGGGCGCATTTTGCCATAGCTGCAGGATGAAAAACGTTGACTTTCCTTGACTTTTCCAAGCATGGGCGCATTTTAGCCTAGGAGGTGGACGAAGTTTCATACTTAGAATTTTTTATGCTTTCACCTTGAGTTGGGCGCATTTAGCCATAGCTACAGGATGAAAAACGTTGACCTCTTTGACTTTTATGCTTCATGGGCGCATTTTGGCTAAGCAGGAGGATGAATTTTTAACTTAAAGTTTTCTTCATGCCTCTTCATCATCTTGGGCGCATTTTTTGGTAGCTGCAGGATGAAGCCCAATACTTAGCCATTTTTCCTTGTTTTAGCCAGCTTCTCTGTGCCTTACCATTTATAGTAAGTCTCTCGATTTTGCATCTCTGGAGCTCAGAATGACTTGAAATTTCGAACACTGGATCCTCACGACCTTGTTACCCTGTTGGCATTGCTATTTTTAGTTGGCCTACTATTTTTAGCCCATTTCTGAAGGTGATTTACTATAAATAGTAACTACTTGCTTTTGATATCTCCACAACTCCGATTAACTTGAAATTTGAATGAGGCGCTCCTCACCACGTGACCTGCCTGCTGACATCAGCGCATGCACCTGACTTGCTATTTTTAGTCTGTTTCCAAAATGACTTACTATAATTAGTAAGTGCTCCGTTTGACTTCAAATTTTACCAGCAGATAGCCTGAAGGATGCTGATCGCGATGGTTTACACCGGTTTTCGAAAATTTTGACTTTTTACCCCTCTTTTCAGGCTCCGAAGCTGGAAACCCTAATTTGTTCGACATGCGCATCAAATGGTCTCCGTTTGTTCTCGTTTCTGAGGCATTTCGATCAGCTCATAATTCTGAAGTGCTGGGAAGCGACTGCTGGGATGCACCTGCTAAAAATAGTAAGTTCCTCATTGAGTGATTATCTCCATTTGCATGTCATACCGCTGCAAAGCTCTCGAAAAACCCATAAGGAATCATCTGACATGCAAAAGAAACCCTGACATGCAAACCCTAAAAATAGCTTCGAAGGCTGAACTTTGAAAGTTGTCGTCTCACTTTGCATGTTATACCATTGCGAAGGTCTCGAAGAACCCAGAAGGAATATGTAGACATGTGTTGAAAAATCCTGCATATAACCCTTGAAATTTGCTCCGGAAGCTGAACTGCTAAAAATAGAAAGTTGTCTATTTCAGCTCAAATTTTGCACACGAGCAGTTTGATGTGTTCTGGATGTAGTGTGACTGTCGGAATTTCGAAAATGCTGACGGATTGCCTGTAATTGCACACTTACTAAAAATAGTAAGTACTCGAATTTTGATGAAAATTTGCTGAGAGCCTGCTGGAAGCACACTGACAACAATGTTAGTCTCTGTTTTAATTTATTCACTTTATTCAACTTCGGATTGACCAGAAGGATGAAAACCCTAATTTCAGACTTGGCCAAATTTCATGTTTAAACTCAACGGCGGAGAAAGTCCCCGGAAGGCAGACCTTAGAAAAGAGACGGAGAGAGAGAGACAAAAACCCAAGCCAAAAGACTAGGATGGAGCAAAAAATAGGGGGTCCCCATTTTGAATGGGGCGATGTGTGAAAAGGTCACAACAGGAACATATACTAAGTAACAAAGTCAAAGGATCTCGAGCTCAGTGTTTTGCTACAATGAAGTAGGTTAAACTACAATGAGCAAGGTTGCTCTTATTTATAGACACTCAAAGGAGTAGGGAACCCTAAAATCTCCTTGAATTAACATTTAGTTCTTGCCAATCAGCAAGATTTATTCTTGTCTAAAAAAATGTAACTAACAGTTAACTGGAAAGACTACTTCAGTTAACTAATTCTAAACTAAATAGAACTCCATTGTACAAAGGTGTCTCCAAAAATAGACATGCATGAAAGGTGGAACAGCGAGTTAACTTGGAAAAAGCATCAAGTTAACTGTTGTCTTAAATGCTATCTTTGGACAAGGTAGGATGTCCTAACTGGTAGTTCACACTTTAGCAACTTGAGTCACCAAGTCATCCAACCAACTGTTAACTGATTTTGCATTCAGATAACTAATACTCTTCAACACGATGCATTGCCTCTTCAACATCACCTCGCCATCCATGATTTGAGCTTGAAACTCTCTTCCCTTTTCGGCTGACTCATCAAATTTTGCTGACATGGCTGCAACTTGGGTCGACTTGCAGTCAACAGGGTCACTGCTGAAATTACTACGGATTCGGTCCTGAATCTTCATTTGCACAACATCGAGACCCACGTAGTCACCATCTTCACTTCGATACTGGCAAGGAATTGATTAGTAACTTTGGTGGCTTTGTAACTGGAGTGACGACCTCTGTTTCTTTTGCAACTTTATGCTTCTGACGCTTTTCTTGATTTTTCTCAATGGAAGAGTATTGCATGATGAAACTATGAAGTTAGACTGTGAACACTCTAGCTGTGAGAAATGCTCATGAACTCGCTACACACCCAGAGTTCTGACAGTATTCAACCCTCTAAACTGGCCTTTAGAGGCTATTAGATATATGAGGTATGAAACCATATGGAATTCGTGGACTTTGAGTGTCTACGCCTGTCAATTTGTCCAAATCAACTTCAGGGTGTGCTCGATGTAAATTGGTGTTAGTTATCTTCAAGAAATCATGAAGCAAGACCATTTTGGTCTTGAATTTAACTTGAGAGAACTGCATTCTAAAAATTTGGAAGAATGACTAGGCACACGACACTATTTGAACAACTTATTTTGTAGAGGCTAAAAATAGCTTCACCGAGGGGCAACTTTTACAAAAATTTCTGAGACATGGGTTTTGTTAGGAATATCTTTTTGAATGGACCTAGAACATCAAATTTTCGAAAAAGTGACTTTTCTTTGGATATGCAACAACCCCTCCGTGGCAGAAGCTATAGAAGCTAAGTAGAAGCTACAAAAGCTATTTTTCTCGGAAAATTGTGAAACATGGGTTTTGTTGGAGCCTCTATGCTAAGCAAACCCAGTTCGTTAGTTTTTGAAAAGGTGACTTTTGGCAAAAACCCTAAAAACTAGAAGCAGCAGGGCAACTCTTTTAAAAACTTCTGGCACATGGTTTTTGTGGCCAATGTTGTGTTGAACGAACCCAGAAGGTTAGATCTATGAAAAAGTGGAGTTTGCTTCAGCATGCGAGAAAACCTAAGACAAAAATAGAAGAATTTGGAGGGAAAAGCTGGAAGTTATAAATTGTTGTCTTTGAATAATGACACCTAGAAGTATGAAGTCTTGGAAAATGTCCTATGCAACCTAAACTTGGAAATACAAAGAAAACTGAAAATGGCCTCTGTTTGATCCTGCAAATGGCGTTGGATAGAAAATATCTGTGTTTGCTCTTCAACCTACAAAGAATAATGAAGAAAAGACGCCTTGATGCTTTGATAAATATCAATTTGGAACAAAGCAATTAGTTTGGGTGCTAAAATGTTGATTGGGGAGTCAACTAGTGTGATTGACTGTTAACTGGAAGTTTTCCCACCAATTTTGGGACGCCTAAGCATGAGAAAGCCTTCAAAAATCATAAATCACGTCAAACTGGGCCCACTTTGACTTTAGGCATCCAAGTTTTACCAGTGTTAGGATATTTTTGAAGATTTTCAACTTCTGCCGTGATGAACTGCCTCTGTTTGATCCTGAATTTTAGATGCCTGATTGATCCTAAGGCTTGGTTGACAATTTCACTACGGAGTTGGATCAACTTTGAAGAGATGTTATTGGAGGTTGCAAACCCTAAAAATGGCTTCTGGTGGCTTGAATCCTTGGGTGCCTTTTCCTAGAAAGGTGCTTTTTCTTGCCAAACTTAGCCAATTTCGTGGATGGTTTTCAATTTCTACAATTTGACCTCTCGTGATTTGATCTGTAGTTGTCGGTGATTGACGATTCGTGATGTCCCCGCTCTAGTCAGTTATCAGGTGCAGTGTGTTAGCCTATTTCTTGGACCCTTGTGGGCTAACTGGATTGGTTAGAGGTCAGTGGTATTTTGGAGGAGTTGGTAGCTGTAGGCATCTTTTTCAAAATCTGCAAACAAACTACACTTCAAGCATGGGTTAGTGTTATGCAAACTCTACTAAAATGCCTCTATGAAATACCTTAGAAATGCTTCCAAATGCAGCAAATGATATTAAAAAGACCAAAGCATTATGAAAACAAAACCAAATACCTATTCCATAGTTGGATTGGTGTCACTTGTGCTAGTGACCCTTTCCCAATCCTTGATAAAAGCTCAAATTGAAAATGCTATGAAGATGGTGGAGTGATGATGAACAAGATTAAATCTCAAGTGAAGAGAGTAACCTTGCATGAAATTGTGAAGATTGTGAAGCCCTTTGCTTGAGGATGATGCACCTATTTAAAGATTTTCAAAATCCAAATGTTGAAGAGGGACCAATGTGGGATCAAAAACAAGCCAATGAATTGAAGACACTTGTCATCATGTGATTAGTTAATGTGTGTGCAAGATTTGGGAAGAGTGCCCAAGAGGGGGAAATTTTGAATTCAAATTTGCAATAAATTTGAGAGGGGGACAAGGAAAAACAGCAATAAATGCCCTGTTTGACTTGTCATGGTTGAGAGAAAATGATGTTTTAATAAATCAATAAAATTGATTTATTGTTTATTGTGCAAGTGGGATGGGATTAGCCTTAGATTAGGATTAGATTAATTTAATGATGATTATGCTGATTTAATGCTGATTAACTGATTTGACTTTTTGGACTTTGGAAAATGATTTAAGATTTGATTTAAATGGCTTTTTGATTTTAAATAACCTTAGGCAATGAAATTATTTAAATGGATGAAGGTGATGAATGGATCCAATGCAAGAGCTAATTTGACCGAATCTGATCGAATGCATAATGTGAATTTTGCATGTCTCTGATCGTTCTCATTTTCAGAGTTCAGTGATTGGCTCACTACTGGCCTTGGCAGTTCAGGAGTTGACAGCTTCTGACGGCACAGAAAAATATGGAGTTTTGAGGAAGTTATGATTATTTAAGTGATTTAAGTTATATTAACTTAATACTTTATTATAAAGTCAAATTGACTTTATTCTTTTTATATCACTTAAATATTCATAAAAAGGTGATTTAAAATTAAATCACTTAAAACATAAAAGTTGGCGCCCAAGTATTTAAGTCTAAACTATTGAAAAGGGACTTAAATATATTTTAAAAGATTTAAATGATGAAAGTGGCATCCTTTTCTTGAAATGCATGCCTTTTGGAATATAAGGCATTTTGGCAATGAGAAACTCTATTATTGATTATTTCGACTTTGCCTTTGGTTTTCTTTTGTACTTTCCTCTGTGATCAGGGTTTGAGCAAATCTTCCATTGGAGAACGTGATCTCTTCAATGTTGAGCATTTTTGAGACTGTGAGAGACCAGTCGAATTAGTGCAACTGTGAGGGCTTCATTTAGAGGTTCTACATGCTTCAATCAGAGTTTTATTATTCAGTTTATACTTGTTTGCAATAAGGAAGGGGTTTTCTTCACTAGAGACGTCATCTTCAACAGATCTCAGTTTTTAGTTTGGTTCCTTTGGTTTCTTCCTTTGGCCGTACCATTTTCCTTGGGATTTGTGCCTTCCTGGAGGTTTGGCGTGTGAAGCTTGAAGCTAAAACGCCTTATCTTTGGTTCTTGTTTGTGCTTCATTCTTGGCGTCTACTCCTATTAGCCCTTTGTATCCTGTTTCAGAGTGGGAGAAGTCATTTCTGAAGGCCAGGCGTCCATATTTGCCAGTTTTCACCATTCTTGGCTGGCGAGTTTTCTTTTCTTAAATAAATAATCTGGAAGCTTTCGGGTATGTTTATCATTTGTGATCTATTTGTTTTAGTTGAATAATACCTTCTGCACTTCCATTCTGCAGAAAATAGCCTAGATTTACATTTTATGAGCATTTTATATGATGCGCCCCTTCTCTTTTGTTTACAAACTTTCTTTAAAAAACTAAAAAACACAAATAAGATAAGGAAAAATATAGGGGTTTGAATTGTGAGCCAGCAGGGTTCATCACATGATCCCTGTGAATTGGATGTTGAATCCATTGTGAAGATGGAAGAATCTCAAAAAGGATGACTGATTGTGCAAGCTCTAAAAACTAATTCAGGAGGCTCAAATTCTTGGGCGCCCTTGGCCTGCAGGGCCGGTTTTGTGCTTCTGAGACACAATTTCCACTTTGCAACCCTTCACGAAATGCTCTAGTTTGGTCTTCGTCACTGGATGTTTGATTGCTCTGTTGAGTTTGTTGACGGTCTCATCGCGAAGATTGATCAACTCTGAGGAGGTCTCCTTGGAAGCCGCGAAGCACAAAAGTTGCATTTGGTGCTCCAAAAAATTGGGTGCCTTTTGTTAGAAGGGTGCATTTTCCTCTATACTTAGTTTTTCATGTTTCCAACTTGCCTTGACTTTCAACATTTTTGTGCTTGACCTTCGTTTGTGAGTGTTTGACAGGTCCTGTGGGCTGGTGAACAAATTCATCATGAAGCTGGAAGGATTTTGAGCAGATGTCTTGGAGAAGACAACTACTAAAAACTTCATCTGGTTGCTCAAATGGCTGGGTGCCCCTGGCCTATAGGTGTGCAATTGCTCTAATGAACTTCAATCTATCCTCCATTTTATGTGCTCATTTGATCAACAACTGTTGTTGTTTGATAGGTCTCGTGGACTCGCAAATGGATTTGTTGCAAAGCTGGGCTAAATCCAGAAAGATCATCTGGAGATGGCTAACCCAAATTTAGAATTCTGAGTGGTTTCTTTTTTGGGTGCCCCTAGCCTACAGGGGTGCATTTTCCTTGATAAACTACCATTTTCTGATGTTTCTCGTTGTCAACATCTTCCGCTTGATCTTCGTTCGCTGGTATTTGATGATCCTGTTGAACTAGCTTGGCAATCCATCGGAAAAATTGCAGAATTTTGAAGAGGATGACAGGTTTTGCAAATCCTAACAACTGTATTTGATCCCTTGAATTCATGGGCTCCCCTAGCTGGTAGGGGTGCATTTTGGCTCCAAAGTTAGTCATTTTTGATGATTTTCATCCTTCTTGAGCTTCGCGTTCACGGTGTTGTTGATTGTGTTGACTGCGATCACTGTCCATTGATTGCACTTGCTGTTCGTGTGCAACACCAACACCAGCCGTTCACATGCTTGTCGACTGCGTTGTCGCCACTGCTGATGTGTTGACTGTGTCCACCGTTGCGTGTGCATGATCTGCGAAGCTTCCAACATTCCAGACTTAGTTTGTTTTTTGCATTTTTCAACTTTTTGAAATTCCCCTCCGCTGTTGAGCATCTTTCGAGCATCTTTCTCCATAGATTCTTTTGTGCAGCGTTTGAAGCTTGGATCTTGATACCTAGTACTAACCATCTGCCATTGTTGACCTCAGAGGTTCTATTTTTCTCCTTAAAAAGTGAAATAGACCCACTAGAGCAAAATTGAATTTTTGATGATTCCGACTTGACCAATGTGATCATGAAGTGAAATTAACCTATCAAAATCATTTTGAGTCATTTCTAAAAAGGTCCTACTTTTTAGGGTTTTCCTTAAAAAATAGGGGCTTGAAACCCTAATTTTCAAAATGTTCAAAATTTGCAAGTATCCTTTGACAATAAACCCACAAAAAGCCCATGCTTCGTTTGACCTAAAATTGACTCTTGATGACAATTTTACAAGATTTAGACCATTTTTACCAAAATCCCTTATTGAAGCAAATTTTTTATGTTGGGTACAACAAATAGCCTAGGATGTATTTTGTTGAGTCCTTGGTCTGCAAGCTAGCTTTTTGAAAAAACTTTGTTTAAGTGCTTGATGTATTTAATATGTAGATTGTCCTCATATTTTGTGTTATAGATAATCTGCCAGTAAACCAAAGAATGTTGAAAAGAATGTTTGGGAACTATGTTGGAAAGAATGTTTAGGAACTATGTTGCTTGAGCCAACTTGCCAAGTGATGACTAGCTAGAGAAATTGTATCCCAATTTAATGTGTTTGGTTATAGTTGAAGGGTGATTTCCATTGGGTATCAATCAATTTAAATCCAATAAGAATAGCCTAGGATGTATTTTGTTGAGTCCTTGGTCTGCAAGCTTGCTTTGTTGAAAAAACTCTATTTAAGTGCTTGATGTATTTAATATGTAGAGTGCCCTCAAATTTTGTGTTACAAATAATCTTCCAGTAAAGCAAAGAATGTTGAAAAGAATCCAATGTCCCTTTCCAGATGAATTTTCATTGCATGCTTGCCAAATTGGCTGTAATAAAAACAAGGGCTTGGAGGGGATAGAGAGTGTGTGATGTTCCCTTCTCAAAATATATAGCAACAGTTGTAGTTGCTAACAGGATTTGAACAGTTTGTAGATGAAAGTTTGCACAAAAGGTATGTTGTAACTAATGAAATAGATTATTTGTACCGATTAACTCAATTGATTCCAAAACATCATTCAAAACTTCTAATTAAGTGACATAATCATTTCAAATAAACAATGGGATGCTTCAGATATGCAATTTCCCACACAATCATTCCGACAACCAAACTAAAGCTTGTATTAAGAAAGTTATAGACATTTCGTTGACATACAAACTTAGATTCCATAGACGATTTCAAAGAGGCTCAGAGATTGTTACAAACATATAAACATACTCGTGTAAGATTAGCGCCACTGGAATGCCTGATATTGCAACTTAGTAAACATTTAAAATATCATCTTCTCGTTGCTCGTGTGTGTTAGATGCATCGAGTATGAATTCTGTCATTGGGAGAAAATGCCACGGATCTTTGAATGAATGAATTCCACCACCGTTCATTATCAACATAAATGCGGCTTCAATAAGTGTCATAGCACCAATATATATCCTTCAGGCATCATATTGTCGACTGTTATGAATAATTTCGCGCAATGGAACTCCTCTGCTACACTGCTACTCTCATTTCTGGAAGTTGAATTGAAGAAATATATGCCTCAATACAGATGGTGTTTTCTTTGTGACATCCTTGACAAACTCCTCTGACTACTCAGTTTGCCATTTGCCCGTCAAGCAGAACATGAAAGATCATTTCCAAATACCAGATTGGGTTTCCGTCCAGCCAAGTCTTCATTATTTGAGAGATTTCCTTCTCAGATCACAATATGTAATCAAATATATTTCATTCTTCGTGGTGCAAAGCCATTCTCTTGACTATGATTTATTCATCAACTTTTAGTTTCTTTCAAAATCTGAATTTTTTTTTTTAGTTGGTAAACGCTTTTGACTGGAGCTATGAACCAGTGAGGCCACATACGGGGGACCTCATCCCCGATATCTCCATTTCTCCTCCTCTCTCCTCCTCCTTGCCACCTTTGCCTCCGGACCTCCTCCCTCGGCCTCCTTACTCCTTCTCACCCCCTTCCTCCTCTCCTCCTCTTCGCCCACCCCTTCGCCTCTTCTTCTCCATCTCCCCACACTGCTGTCACCTACAACCTCCTGTTGCCACGCCTCCACCCCTCCGTCCATTCTCTTGTATCTTCAACTTCCTTCCACCGATCCCCGAGCGTCTCCCAGCCTTCTCCCCACTCTGATGTCCACCAAACATCGCTGCACCATCCTCGGTTACTGCTCCAGCCTTTCACTGCAGCAATTTGTCTGCCGTCCTGGACATCACGACCTCCCTCCGTCCATTCTTCAACCTCTGTCCTCCGTCCTATGACCAACGTCCACCGCTTGCCAGCATCTTGGTGCCAATGTACACCCCACTTCCCACACTTTGTGGGACTCAAACACCTGATGCAGTGTTTAACGTTGCCTTGCAACAACTGTTGCACTGCGGGGTCATCCCTCAAAATCTGAATTATTATTCTATTGACTTTATAATCTTTTATAAAGTCATTTATTTATTTGTTAATTAAATAATTAAAATGTCTTTCAAACTTTTTGAAATAAATATAGACAAATTAAATATATTATTGAGCCTTAAAATTGAGGGGACATCACAGTGTGGAGAAACAGCTTGTAAATAGCTTGTACTAGTTGAATCCTTTCAGCAAAGTAAGCCATTTGTGGGATGTCTTTATCTCCACCTTTTTTAACCTTATTCCATAATCCTTGGTGGCTTCCCTATGAATAGGGAACTCTAAGTATGTCGTAGGTAAGTGTCCTTCCTTGAAGATGAGAAACGTAAGATTTTCTTGGTTTCTCCTAAAAGGAATGTTGTTGAAATATTTAGTTGACTTCTTATCATTTTTCTGCTGTTCTGAGGTTGGCTGATAAGTTAAGAGGAGACATAATCTGAGAAATTTCAGCAAGCATGGGAGTAAAGAATAAGATAGCATTATCTGCAAATTGGTAGACTGAGTGTTCCCTCCTTCAGTGATGGGAAGCCCAAAAGTTGTACCTTCCTCTTTTGTCCCATTTAAAACCACAAAAGATTTTCTGGTATAGGGATACTAAGGTGTGGGCTTAGGAGAGCATCTTATCTCAATCCTTGAGCTGGTTTAAACCATTCTACTTTGTTTCCATTGATGGAATTGCTTGCTTGTTTCAATAATTAGTAATACATGAAGTAATGAGACTATAACTTCTTAAACACATTGCTTGCTTGTCTGTGCAGGTGATCAAATACATTAAAGTGTAAAAACATTTGATTTTAACTTAATACCTTTATCTGTTAGTGTTGTAAATTATGAAAATGGCTGAAGAATCAAATTGTTTGCTGGTAAATTTATTATTTTGTTATCCTGACAAACTGGCTAATTCTTGTAATATTTTTCTCAACATTGCAGGAGCTTCCGATACAATTTACTAACAGGGGGATTCCCACGGGTTATCTTGAAACTGAGAAAACTTGTAGTTTTGTAAGTTTTAAATGCTTGTAAACTATAGCTTTGTAAGGACACTTAGGTGCTAGGTATCAATATACAACAGTTAATTTCAGTACTGAACTAAAATTAAATAGGAAATGCTAGAATAGGTGTATCTTTTTCTATGCATTGATAAACTTGATAGAGTGAGTATATAATCTTATCATGGGTTCGTGTCAAGTTGTTTTAGAACTTTCCTCTGTTTTCACATTGATGTTTTAATCTACAAGGATAGGATATGAGTATTTTAGCTTTTTCAAACACATTTTATTAAATACCAGCTTGCAAATGTTGCTGTCCTATTGGAAAAGTGTGTCAATGATGTTTGAACTGCATTTTTATTCTCAGAGAAACATATTTCATGAGTCCTAACAGCAATTGGTTGCATATGTGTTTGAGGTAATGCAAGAGCACTTGTTTAGTTACAATTATTTATTTTTGTAGATTACCAGTTCTTGTATTTCTTTTCTTCCACAACTGTAGATAATGATAAAGGCTGTTAGAACATGTCAGTAATATAATAATAGGGCCAAAAAAGTACTCTGTTTTGACTATTACTTTTTAATATTCTATTTGAACTTTGACACATACCAGTGATTGAAAATGGCTAAAAATTAACAAGATTTATCAAGATCGTGTGCTATTGAATTCATGTGCTTTATGTCTTAGCTGTTTCTAGACTTGCAAGTATTGAAAGTAATGGAGGCAGAAGTTTCTGTTATGTATTTTAATTACTATTATAAGTAAGCCTTTTCCGATTTATTTTACTTTTTATAAATTGTTCCTTGTTTGTAGGTTGATGTTAGGCATGCTAACTATTGTCAGTATGTTTATCTCTTAATGTTTGAGATATAATAACATTAGTGGTATTCTGAGAATTACAAATTAATGTTTCATAAATACCTTAATAGTGAACTAAGAGTTATCTATGTTAATCCAATGATAAAACTGAAATATACAGCCAACATGTGAATTCCAAATGCTCTAGTTTTTCATTTTCTTAAAATAATTCCTCCTAACATAGAAACGCATCAAAGGTACTCCATTTTAATGGAGAAGAATACCTACATATAAGGTGAAGCAATGGATGATCGTAGAGAGTGGATAAAATTGTTGCAAGGGATGCCTACATATAACAATAAGGTGAAGCAATGAATGATCGGAGAGTGAATAAAGTTGTTGCAAGAGATCTACATCTTAAGAATTGCAAACAAACTAAGATTCTGTCCAGTAGAAACAAAATTGAAATTCTTCATTACATATAACTTCACCTCAAATCAATGAAAAAAGCAATACCTAATTCTTCTCAGTCAAGCAATTATTGGTCATTTTTCATGTCATTAATCCCTTAAGAAAGGATGAATGTACCTAACATAAGAAGCACTGCTGGTAGAGGAGATTCTCAGTTTCCTTATTTGATACATCTTTTTTTGAAAATTGTGTATTAAGTATATTCAGAAGTACCTCAATGTTTATGAAAGGTCAAAAATACTGTGCCGCTGAGAAACTTTTTTATTTTATTTTAAACTAAGTGGATAGGATAGAATATTTTATGACAAGATTTAAACTTCTTATCACCCTGCATGCTAAATGGTTCCAATTTTCATCTTTTGTAGGAGGCTTGACAACACCCGTTTGTCAGGGCCAATTCCTTCAGATATTCAGCAACTATCTTCACTAGAATACTTGTAAGTAGTCACAGAATCTTAACTTGTCTGCAAATTTCTTCACTAGAATAATTGTAAGTAGTCACAGAATCTTAACTTGTCTGCAAATTTCTTGTTTGTCTCAGTGTCAGTTTAGAGCAAATTGTCTTCCTCTTAGCTGTTTTGATTGGCCTTATCTTTGAAAATATCTGTATCTAAATGGATATGTCAATTATCATATTTGCCAAATTATCCCCGGATATCAATTTAATTATTTTTGTGAAATATGTTCTCCCCTTTGAGTGATCTGGCAATTTGTTTTCTCCATTTTTTTCCAAATCTCTCGTATTCTAACTGAGTAGAAATACTTCTGACCTTTCTATATTTCAGCGATGAACATGTTATATGAAACTTGTATCTGGTTTCTTAATTGCCATCAGTTCTTTTGCCTAGATATGAGGAAAAAATTATCCTTTGTATATGCTATAATATTGTTAATACCCAAAAATAAATTGAATGATTGCAGTGATGGAAGTGTAGTGTCGTAAAATTGCACCCCGCAACAATTTCACATACACTTTTGCATCCACTTTAGTGGCCACTCCTTTAGTATTTGTGTAGGCTCATTTCAGCCCTTGCATCAGCTTTTTTTTCCCCTCAGGGTGCTTAGAGACCCTTTTTCAGCAGCTATCTTTGCGTGTTAGCTTTGGATCAAACTTTGTGTTTTCCTCATTCCCACCATTTTTTGAGCGTGATTTGTCTAGACACTAGCGTGTGGTGTAGATGTCTACGTGCTGCGCTAGCATCTCGCGACATTTCAATGTTCAAACGGCCATTTTTGAGCATGTTGCCACTTGTCACCTATCTTTGTTGGTGGAAATGGCTCAGGATGCCTTGTAATGGCTCGGGAACCTTCTTTTCCCTCCTATTCTCTATTTTAAATCTATCTCTTTTACTCGATTGTGTTTTTTAGGTCTATTCTCTCTTGCTCTTTCATTCTCTCTTCTCCTTCTCTTTCTTTCAAGCTTGCATAGCTCTTTGTAGCTTGCTACAACGATTTCAAAGTTCTCACAATGTTCTCTACAACTCCCTTGGCTCTCACAACCCTTCTTCCTTCTCTCTCTCTTTGGCTTCCTCAAGCCCTACAGGTGATATCTATTTCTTGTCTTATGTCTTTGAGCATTTTGGGATTTCTCACATCCCTTGTCTATGCATTTTACTATCTTGTTTACTTATCTTTCTATCTATTTGGTTGTCCATGGAGGTGGAAACACCGAAACAGGGGGTTTGATTGAGGCAAGCCCCTAAACAGCCCCAACATTTTCTCTCGTTCTTATATGTGTAGGTGTTGGAGATATTTCTTTACAGGAGGCTTCATTACTTGGGTTGTTGTGAGAACTTTCTTTCTCCTTAGTTTTATCATATACATTCCATTTAACCTACATTTTACTTAGTTTACTTTATTTTAGTTTTATTATACTCTATTATTTTCCTGCATTTCAAGCATTGTTACAAGACTCGCCTAAACTCGGTGAGTCTTGGCGAGTCCCGAGGCAAGTGAGGCTTGGTGAGTCTGTGGGACTCGGATGCCGAGTACTCGCCAGACTCGCCGAGACTCGCGAGACTCGCAAGACTCGCCGAGTCTCGTGCCAAAGACTCGGCCGTCACTTTGTGGGCGTGTGTGTCAAAAAAAACACATTTTAAAGTTTCATTTTTTTTTCTTTTTGTTTTTATACTTGCCTCTATTCCTCCAAAAGGCACTTCATTTCATTTTCAAGCAAGTAGGAGAGAAAAAAGAGAGAAGAGAGCCAAAACACATTTGCATTGAAGGAAAATCAGCAAAGAGATTGAGCACCAAATGCTTATTGAATCGCATTTATTAACTTCCTATTTTATAGCTGACGACAAAGTGACGATTGGCCATCTTCGACACTGATTTCCGGGTGATTGGATGATGCTGAGACCGAGCTGATGAATTGAATGCGAAGCCTGTTGAGCAAAGAAGAAATGTCTGCTGGGAGTCATCACTGCAAAATCCATCATTTAACACCCTGAAAAATTAGGCGCCCTTGATTAAATTCATTTACAGGTACCAGACTTGACCATTTCTTCAAACTGCCATCAGACGCTTCAAACGGCTGCCAACGATGAACGATGAACCCTGCTAACAGGAAACCAAGCTCACTACATGCCTGGAGACATTCTGCATCCAACGACTGTATGCAAGGCATCTGAAAAGTGCATTAAGGGCCTCAAAAGTAAAAGCGCCCCTAGGCTACAGTTGCACTGACACCATTTTGACGAAAGTTGAACTCTCAACCATATGCCCTACTTTGACCTCTGATATCTGGAGCTTGGATGACTCGATTCGAGCCACGTTTGTTTTAACGGACAGCCAGAAGAACTTACAAGAGATGTCTCTAGAAGTGACGACGCAAGAAAACTGCTTCTAAGACCTCAAAAATGCCAGTGCGTATTTTATTTAAAATATACGCTCCATACTTGGCCATTTTCCGGATGTCTTTACTTTTCAGCATTTCGCCAAAGACCTCGCACGTATGAGCGTTTGTCAAATCCCAAAGGCTGACGGCTAGGCTCGTTGAATAGATAAAGTAAGTACGCTCAAGTCTCGTGAAGACTTCGAACACGAACGACCTCATTTGACAGACCTAAAGGCTAGGCGCCTTTGGACTGTAGAAATACAATGAAAATTTTATGTTGGTCCGCTTGTGAAATTACGTGCTTGGTAGAACCTTTGCCATGATCACCTGGTATGTCGGATCGACAAGCAGGACGGTGCATCGCGAAGCTAGACTAGAGTAGTACTGATGTCAAGAAGACTTCATCTGCAAATTTTGCCATCTTAAGGGTCATTTTAACTAGCGCCCTTGAGCTATAGTTGCGCTGGAAATGCAATGAAGAAGCTCTGAGATGTGAAAACTCCATTATAAGCTGATCTTCAAATGTCGGCTGTCGGAGTTCTAGGACTCGGATAACTACGTTTGATAGCTCCTCGAATAAGCAGACTAGTCAAGAAGAGATTGACCGTATCAGCTACTAGAAGTACTGTTGATGTGTTTTTCGTGACCGCACCAACGCAGAAGAAAGTTGCCAACGGCTTCCCTATTCTCTCTTGATCAAAGTATTCCACACGCTAAGATTGCAAGAAAGTTTGTGCGTTCAACTCCAAGGTTCTTTCAGTGCGAATAGGCTCAGTTTGGCTCGATGTGATTTGCTGGTATTTCAAGGGGACTTACGGAATTGTTCGGCAGCGGAGAAAGGAATTCAAATGCTCGAAAGATTTGTCTATGAAGCGCGGGTTTCCTATTCTAACCAGAAAGTACTGAATTTAAATGGGTTGCAGGGTTTAGAGATTCTAAATCTATTCTAAGTGTGTCATATGGAGCTCAACTTCAGCAAACTTCAACCAGGCTCTGCTTTTCCTCGCTTTGGATAGCCTCCACAGAACCGGTGCAATCTTCAGAGGAGTAGCTTCAAGGTGTTCAAATCATAATTCAACGCGAAGACACTGTCACAACGACGCATACCAACGTGTGAATTACAAACGAAGTTAAGTCCGCGATGTTCCAGTCGACCACGCAAGGCGAACTCACCATCAGGGAGCGCACTAGTGGTATGGATAGACGAAGTTTGCTCAAATTGAAGACCACATTCCACAACTACTATTTACTTGCATGGAATGAAAATTATACTACTTTGAACTATTTTACGCATACTATTTGAATCGGAAGGACGAAGAAACCTTGCTAGCTACTCACAACAAAGACGAAATTCACCATCAATGAAAAACTCTTTTATTGAGAGAGTGTTCACAACAATTTCTTACAAAGTTTTCAAAGGGAAAACTTTCCCTCTTCTTCAAACTACACTATCAATCTATACTAAGTTACTCTAAGCTATTACCTAGTTGTCTCTCTACTCCGACTTCTACTCTAATGAGATACAAATGAGGGGGACTCCCCCTTTTATAGATGGCCAAGTCCAACAGACGGCTTAGATTACAATCGGTTGGATGGCCCAGATTGTGCCACCTCAACCCTAAACAAGATTTGCCCTAAAAACCGCCACCAAGAGGAGTGGGGTAATAAATGAGCCACAATGTCCATCATCCTTCTAGAAGATTCCATCCTTGAGACGCGTTCACACTGTTCTCGATCTTCGTGTTCAGCCAATTCTGTTGATCGCTTGGAGGAGTGTAAAAGAGTCTCTAAGATCGCCTCCTCAGATAATAAAATTTGATAGAATATGGAGTTCGACTGCTCTTGATCTTCTTCTTGATGTTGTTCTTCAACCTTGCTCGAATTTCCACTCTTTTCTCCATCTTGAGTTATACTAAGTCTCAACACTTAGCCATTTTCTTGCAACTTTCTTCCTTTGAGGTTGGGATGTCATCTTGAATCACTTGCTCCATCACACTAAGTCACCATCGCTTGGCCTTGACGTTCCTCCTGCAAAACAAGCATAGAGAAGAGTATTAGAACATTTCATAATATAAATCCGTCCTACCTACCTGATTTTCACGTTCTAACTTCCAAGCATTCGTCGTTTTCACTAGCCAACTTCACGTTCAAATTCTTCATGACTTAGTCGAATTTGCAACTTATCTTGCATTCTGCCTGGCGCACTTCACTCTGATATTTCATTAGGCTCGAGAAGAATCCTGTCATCAGGAATTTGAACAAAAATCATCTAGGCAATCACCTTCAAATTCATCCACCAAGGCAAATTTTATCTTGAAAACACGTTTTATTCCTTGCCTTAGAAAATTTTCCAAATTTCCCCTTAGGAAATTCATTATTTGAGTGCCCATCAAAATCTCCATTCTGAAAGCCCTGGCGAAGCGCAGGAGACACTAAAATCCACTCCTCATCGATAATCTTCAATACCCAGAAGAAAATTTCCTGCATAACGCGTCAAATTCATGGGTGCACAACGAACGGGTTCATTTAATTTTCTTGAATTTTGAACCTTAGAAAATTAATTTCTCATCAAATTTATTTCATTTCTTCACCCTGGAGCGTATTTCTTTACTCTGACTTGAAAACTTTTATCAACCCGGTGAAGCTGGCATCATCGGACTCCTTCACTGGCAACTCATCTGTGCTTCAAGAAAGATTTCACCACCCTGGGTCTAGGCGTGTTTCTAAGGAACAAAATACTTGCCTTAGAAAATTTTTAAATCACTTCGAAAATTTTGCCTTAGAAAATTTTATTCAACTTCATCCATCTCAGAGAACACATCACGCCCAACATGCCTTATTTTATTCATCACTTTGTATTTTATTCTTCATAAAATTTCCAACGCTTTAGCAACTATCATCAATACCTTAGGCGCATTTTATACTTGCAAAAGGATTTCTATTTCCACGCCTTAGCCATTTTACTTCACTACCTTGCAGGCTTAGCATTTTGAATGCCCAAGCAATATTTTCATTTTCCATCACCCACCACCGTACACACTTGGGTGGATTTGGCACTTTATGAAGAATCTTCAACACACCTAGCAATATTCACTTATCAACTTTACTAACCCTTTACATGGCGCATATCTCATGTCATGAAGGATGGAATATTCAACGCCATCTTTAACTCCTCTCCTTTGCTAACTTTGGGCGCATTTTGTATGATGTGGTGGATAAAACTTCCAACGCCTTCATGTGACTTTTCGACTTCCAGCCCTTTGTCCTCATATGGTCCCATTTGGGCGCATTTTGCCATGCAAGAAGGATGAAAAACTTTGACTTGTTGACTTTCTTGGGCGCATTCTTGCCTTGATGAAGGATGGGCACATTTCAGCATATGTGAAGGATGACTCTTGATCTTCCTTATTTTGTCTTGACATGGCTGCTTTTGGGCGCATTTTGTACCCCATGAAGGATGAAAATTGTTGACCTTTTGACTTTGCTTGCTAACTCCTCCTTGTTGAACTTGGGCGCATTTTGGGCATGGTGAAGAATGAAATTCTTTGACTTGTTGACTTTCTTCACCTCTCCTTGAAGTGGGCGCATTTTGCTCTAGGAGCAGGATGAAATTCGTTGACTCCTTTGACCCTTTCTTATCTTGGGCGCATTTTGAGGTGGCAAGAGGACGAGTTTACAACTTAGAGAATTTTTAGCAACTTGCCTTCAAGGTGGGCGCATTTAGAGGTGGCAGGAGGATGAAAACATGTTAGAAATTTTTTAAACACCTTGAAGGCAAGTTGGGCGCCTTTCACCTGTGGTGGAGGATAAACTTCAGACTTAGACATTTTTTTACCTTCCTCTGCCAGCTTCTCCATGCCTTACTATTTATAGTAAGCCCTTCAACTCTTGCACTTCAGGAGCTCAGAATGATTTGAAATTTTGAACACTGCATCCTCATGACCTTGTTGTCCTATCGACACTGCCATTTTTAGTTGGCCTGCTATTTTTAGCCCATTTTCGAAGATGATTTACTATAAATAGTAATTGCTCGCTTCTGATAGCTCCACTGCTCCGATTAACTTGAAATTTGAATGGCGTGGTCCTCACCACGTGACCTGTCTGTTGATATCAATGTATGCACCTGACCTGCTATTTTTAGCCTGTTTCCAAATTGACTTACTATAAATAGTAAGTGCTCCGTTTGACTTGAAATTTTACCAGCAGATAGCCTGAAGGATGCTGATCGCGGTGGTTTACACCGGTTTTCGAAAATTCTGACTTTTTACCCTTCTTTTCAGGCCCCAAAGCTGGAAACCCTAATTTGCTCTGCATGCGTATCAAATGAACTCTGTTTGTCCTCGTTTCTGTTGCACTGCGATCAGCTCGTGATTCTGAATTGCTGGGAAGCGGCTGCCGGGACACACCTGCTAAAAATAGTAAGTCCTTACTGAGTGAGTATCTTCATTTGCATGTCACACCATCGCGAAGCTCTCAAAAAACCCATCAGGAATCATCCGACATGCAAAAGAAACCCATGCAAACCCTAAAAATAGCCTCGGAAGACTGAATTCTGAAAGTTGTCTTGTTTTGCATGTTATACCATCGCGAAGGTCTCAAAACCCGAAGGAATATGCCGACATGCAAAGAAAAACTTCTCATCTAAGCCCTAAAATTTGTCCCTAAGTGGATGCTAAAAATAGAAAGTTGTCTATTTCGCTCAAATTTTGCACGCAGCAGCCCGATGCACTGAATGCAGTGATCGGAATTTCAAAAATACCGACGAATTGCTCAGAATTCCACACTTACTAAAAATAGTAAGTACCTCGTAATCTGATGAAATTTTGTTGAGCATAGAAGCACGACAACTGTTAAGCTCAATTTTCAATATATTCACGCTTCGACTTCGATTGACCGAAGGATGAAACCCTAATTTTAGACTTGGCCAAATTTCACTTGTTAGGCTCACAGACAGGCATAACCCAGAAAGACAGACAGCAGAAAAGAGAGACAACAACAAAACAACCGAAAGGCAAAGCCAAAATTAGGGGGTCCCCATTTGCAATGGGGCGATGTGTGAAAAACGTCACAACAAGTACCAAGATCCACCCCCCCCTTTAAGAAGGGCGCCCTCAAGCTAGAGGCGCGCTTTTTGCTGAAAAAGGACAAATTCCTCATATGTGAAACTTTGGGAATTTCAACTTCTGTTGCCAGTTGCCGGAACTGCGGGTCTCGGAAAGCTTCGCTGGATAGCTCATCGGATAGCCAAACCAATTTTGAAGAGATTGACTGTATTTATGAGTACTTTCAACAAAATCTTGACCTTCAAAAAGAAGGGCCCCCTTGGGCTATAGGTGCGCTTTTTTTGCTTTTCTCTGAGAAATCTTCTTAAATTAACCATTGAAATCATCATCTCGATCACTGAAATGACCATGTGCCATGTGAAATGCTGTCGTGAGATGCTCCTCCATTGTGGAAAGCTCCATTCTGAGTCTCTGATTCAGGTTCTGATCAATAAAACTGACTTTGATTGACAAAATATTGACAAAAACTCCATGCTTGATATTGCCCAAAAACTGTATTTTACATCATTTAGCAAGGTTTAGACTCTTTTATGCAAAATGCCTTGATGAAGCAAAAAAAATTGGTTTGGGTACAACAAACAGACAAATGGGGAAGACTCTAGCCGTTGACACATTTGGATCAAGGATTTCCGATAGTCTATTATTGGATAGAGTTGGAGCTTAAACAAGTTGGCGAGGAATCTTCACAACCTAGAAGGAAAAGGAAGCAAAGAGAGGCGTTGGTAGAAAAGGAAGTATTGGTCGAGAGTGGGGAAGAGAATGAAGAGGATCCAATTGACTTATCTTCTTCGATATTAGCCACTAATTCATCGATGGACGAAGAAGTGTCGTTGGTAGCCAACACTTAGACTACACTAGAGATGGAGGTAGAGGAGGTAGTTGTAGTACCACCCTTCCAGCTAGCAATATTCATCCTCCCAACACCACTTTTCAGAATAGGGAGTTCATTGCTAGCCGTGACATTCACCCTCCCAGCATCGCCAATTGGCGTAGGATGGTCACTTAGAGTGGTAGCCTCCGTGTCAGGTACATTGCCAGCGTTGGTGTCACCAGTTGTATTGGCGCTAGCTAGACTACCAAGCACACTGCTAGTGTTGGCACCGCCAATTGATACATTGCGAATGTTTGTTGTGCTAGTTGATACATCACTAGTGTTGGCACTGCCAGGGTTGGTGTCGCCAATTGCATTGGCACTAGCCACACTGCCAGACACACCGATAGGGTTGGCACTGCCAGTTGCATCAGCACAAGCCATATTGCCAGGCACACCGCCAGGGTTGACGCCGCTAGTTGCATTGGCGCCAACCACAATTCTAGGCACACCAGTGTTGATATTGCTAGCGTCGATACTGCCAGCCACATTGTTAGCGCTAGCCTTGGTGCCAGGGCCAACCACTAGGCCGGTGACCACATGAGGAATGATCACAAAAAAGTAGGTCACAGTATGACATCGGCTAAATCGCCATTTTCCTTTGTTGCACCGCCAGGAGCACCAGGAGTGGCATAGATCGATGATTGGCTGCGATTAGTTGGTATGGCACTTGAGGTCTCGGATTTGCTACTGCCGAGCCCTTTGGAGACTTTGGCCGAGGGTGTAATGTCCCCTTCTTAGCAGTAAGCAGTGCAATTGCCTCAGCCTATTCTAGATGCCCGTAGGCTCATTGGAGGTAGAATTAGGGTTTCCAGTTGTTTGGAGGTTTTTGGTGTTTTCAGGGGTTTGCATGTTGGAGTTTTGAGATTTGGATTGTGTATTCTTTCTGGGTTTTCAGAGAGCTTCACAATGGTATGACATGCAAATGCATTGGACAACTTTTTAGACTTACTTTTTTTAGTAGTGCTCTGATGGTAGCAGTTCAGTGTGCTTTCTATTTCGGGCAAAGCAGTTTGGGTATATGTGGCTTTCAGTATTTTGAGGTTCATTTTGGTGAAATGAATTATTTAAGTCATTTAATATTCTATTTTCCTATTGCCCCCCTTGGCCTAGTGTTATGACTTAATGTTGTTCTAAAAGGTGGCTCTTGAGGGTGGATGCCTCATTAAGAGGTATTGTTGACGTGGTTTTTGAGACCGCACCAACACAGAATAAAGTTTCCCAACGGATACTCTATCCTCTCTTGAACAAAGTATTCAGCATGCTAAGACTGTGAGTAAGATCATGCTGTCAACTCCAAGGTTCCGAATACTTAGAATACCCTCAGTTGGTTTGATGTGAGTTGCTGTGTTCTCACGAGGGGACTTACACAATTGTTCGACGATTGACAGCAGATAGTAGGCTAAGGGCTTTCATGTAATTCAAATGATTTGGCAGGTGAGCACAAGTTTCCTAATTCTAACCAGAAATGAACTGAATTTAAAGGGGGTAGGGATAAGAGTGTTCTAGTCTACTCTAAGGTGTGGGATATGGCGATCAATTCTTACAAGCTTCAACCAAGCTCCGTTTTGCCTCACTTCGGACAGCTTCCGCGGAACTGGTGCAATCTTCAGAGGAGTGACTTAAGATGTTCAGATTATGATTTAGCATGAAGACACCATCACAACGACGCATGCCAACATATAAATCATAATCGAAGTTAAGTTTAACAAAGTTCCAGTTGACCACGCAAGGCGAACCCACCGTCAGCGAGCCCGCTAGCGGTATGGACAAGCGAAGTCTTGTTCAAATCGAGCACCACATTCCACAATTACCAAGTACTTGCATGAAATGAAATCTACTTTTCTTTACGCTACTTCAAGATGCTACGTGAATTGGAAGGACGAAGAAGCCTCAACAACTATTCACAACAAAGAGGAATTCATCATCAATGAAAATTCTTTTATTATGAAAGCATACATGACAACTTCTTACAAAGTATCCAAAGGGAAGACTTTCCTTCCTTTTCAATCTACACTACTTTACTTTCTACTCTATCAACTTCTCTCTACTCTAAGCTCTGCTTCTAATTCTCCTTCTAATGAGATTACAAATGAGGGGGACTCCCCCTTTATATAGCTAGCCAAGTCCCAAAAGACGGCTAGGGTTACAATCAATAGAGTGGCTAGAATCGTGCCACCTCAGCCCTAAACAAGATTTGCCCTAAAAACCGCCACAAAGGAGAGTGGGGTAATAAATGCGCCATAATGTCCACCATCATCCTTCTAGAAGATTCCGTTTGCAGACGAGTTCACACTGTCCTTGATCTTCTTCTCGACTTTTGTTCTTTGACTTCTTCCACTTGAGCTAACACTTAGCCAATTTCTTGCAACTTTTTCTCTTCGAGGTTGTAACTCACGACTTTATCTTTTTCCGAGGGTTTTAATATCATCGTGCTTCGTCACTTCAAGTCATTGTGCTCTAGCCTTCACGCTCATCCTGCAAAACAAGGAGAGAAGCATTAGAACACTTCATAATGTAAACTTAACTCACTTACCATGATTTTCATGCTTAAATTTCCAAGCGTTCATCGCCAACTTTGCGCTTTCTTCATTATTCTTCATGCCTTAGACAAACTTCATCTTCCTCAAGGGCGTATCATCTTTGAGAAATTCATTTCACTAACTGGAGCTCTGATACCCAATTTCGTTCATCTCTGGCTCAGGAAAATTATCTTCATGAAGAACTTGAGCAAATTCACCTAGGCAGTTCCTTTCAAATTCATCGTCTGAAGAATTTCACCTTGAAAACACATTTTCTTCATTTTGCCTTAGAAAATTTTCAAATCTCCCTTAGGAAAACGCATCAATCTGGTGCCCATTTAAAATCTTCACCTCAAAATCCCCAGCAAGCTGTGGAAGACCTCAAAATCCCCTCCTCATCGATAATCTTCAATACCCAGAAGAACATTTCTTTCAGAACGCGTCAAACCCATGGGTACCCAACGAACGGGTTCATTTAATTTTCTGGAATTTTAAACCTTGGAAAAATGATTTTCAACAATTTATTTCATTTCTTCATCTCCTCTAAGAATTTTGTTGCTCTGACTGGAGAACTTTTACTCATCCTGCAACGTTGGCACCTTCTGACTTCATCACTGGCAACTCCACTCAGACTTCAAGAAAATTCACCATCTGACCAGACTTAGGCGTTTCTTTAAGGGAGAAAATATTTTGTGCCTTAGAAAATTTTTAAATCATCCTGAAAAACTTGCCTTAGGAAATTTTACTCAACTCCGTCACCTTGCCCGTGGTTAGGAAAATTTTATTTCATCAACTTAGAATTTTTTTCTTGAAGGCACATATCATGGAGGATTTTAATCCCAACGCCTTGCACATTTTATTCATCACCATTACACTTTGGGCGCATATTAGACTTCATGAGGGATATTTGAATTTCCTTAGGAAAAAATTATTCAAATCTCCAGCTTATATCCTTGGGCGCATATCACACTTCACCACCCTACATACCTCTTGGCGCATTTGAAACTTGAAGGTGAATATAACCACGCCTAGCAACCTTGTTTTAACTTGGGCGCACATCTTCCTTGAAGGAGGATAAACTTTAAATGCCACCTTTGCTTTTGTCTTCTTCCAATTTTGCATGAATACCTTTCTTGTGTGGGCGTTTGTCTTTTTCCAGCCTTGTCTTTGTTCTTTGCGTGGAGATGTTTTGTCTTCATATGCCCTCATTTGGGCGCATCTTACTATGCTTGAAGGATGAGCGCTTTTGACTCCATTGACCCCCTTGTATTTGGGCGTATTTGAGCATATGAGGAGGATAAATTTTGTTGACTTGTTGACTTCTTTGAGCTTGAGCGCATTTTTGATGCCATGAAGGATGAAACTTGTAACGCCTCCAACAAGTGACTTTTCAACTTCCTTATTTTGTCCTTACATGCCCTCATTTGGGCGCATTTGAGCATAGGAGGATAAAGTTTCCAATGCCCCTTTGACCTTGTTGACTCCTCTCCTTGAGCGCATTTCTCATGTTGAGGTGGATAAAAGATGTTGACCTTTTGACTTTTTCCAGCTTATGGGCGCATTTCAGCATGTGTGAAGGACGAAACTCATACTTAGAAAATTTTTCCAACCTTCCTTGGGCGCATTTTGCCCTAGCTACTGGACGAGTTTGTTGACTTTTCTTTGACTTTCTCTGCTTGGGCGCATTTAGACCCCTGAGAAGGATGGGCGCATTTAGCCTAGGGTGGAGGATAAAGTTTATACTTAGAATTTTTCCATGCTATCAATCTCCCTTGGGCACATTTTGGCCTAGCTACAGGATGAAAAGCATTTACCTGTTTGACTTTCTCAAGATGGGCGCATTTTACCCCCTGAGTAGGATGAAACCCAACACTTAGAAATTTTTTAAACTTTCTCCTTGAGGGTGGGCACATTTGAAGGTGGTAGGAAGATGAAAACGTGTTAGAAATTTTTCAAACACCCTGAAGGCAAGTTGGGCGCATTTCACCAGTGGTGGAGGATAAACTTCAGACTTAGACACTTTTTCCTCGTCATTGCCAGCTTCCACGCCCTGCTATTTTTAGTAAGCCTTCTCAATTCTGCACTTCTGAAGCTCGGAACGACTTGAAATTTTGCCCACTGCATCTTCATGACCTCATTGTTCTGTCGACACTGCCATTTTTAGTCACCCTGCTATTTTTAGCCTGTTTATGAAGGTGGTTTACTATAAATAGTAAACACTTGTTTCTGATAGCTCCACTGCTCCAATTGACTTGAAATTTTAATGAGGTGCTCCTCAACACGTGACCTGTCTGTCGACACCACCGCATGCAGTTGATTTACTATTTTTAGCCAGTTTCCAAATTGACTTACTATAAATAGTAAGTGCTCCGATCGACTTGAAATTTCACTAGCAGATAGCCTGAAGGACGCTGACGCGATGGTTTACACCGGTTTTTGAAAATTTTGACTTTTTACGCCTTTTTAGGTCTGTTGGAAACCCTAGTTCGCTCCGCAGCAAATGAACTCGCTTTGTTCAAGGTTGGCAGCGACAAATTTCATGATTCAATCTTGAGGCGGCCGACACCCGCTAAAATAGCAAGTTCTTTACTGAGTGAGTATCTGCTTTGCATGTCACACCATCGCGAAGCTCTCGAAAAACCCATCAGGAATCATCCGACATGCAAAAGAAACCCTGACATGCAAACCCTAAAACGCCTCTAAGGTCAATTCTGAAAGTTGTCGTCTCGTCTTGCATGTTATATCATCGAAGGTCTCAAAACCCAGAAGGAATATGCCAACATGCAAAGAAAAACTCTGCATCCTGAACCCAATTCGTGCCTAAGCCGACCGCTAAAAATAGTAAGTTGTCTGTTGCCAAATTTTGCATGCGAAAGCACTGATGCGCGCCTCGAATGCCGTAGGATCATTTCTGAACTTCAAAAATGCCGACGAACCTGAATTGCACATTTACTAAAAATAGTAAGTACCTCGAATCTGATGAAAATTTGGGAGCATGCTGGAAACATGCGACAACAAGGTTAGGCTCAATTTTCAATTTATTCACTTCATTTGACCTCAAATTGGCTGAAAGATGAAACCCAAATTTTCGGACTTGGCCAAAATTTCACGTTTTAAGTTCACAGACGGAGAAATCCTAGAAAGACAGACATCAGAAAAGAGACAGAGATTGAGAGAGAAAAACCAAAGCCAAAAGACCAGAATGGAGCAAAAATTAGGGGTCCCCATCTTGAATGGGGCGATGTGTGAAAAGGTCACAACAGGTATTTAAATATTTCAAAGGTTAATTATCAAGGTTACCCCAAGTTTCCGGGACGGGGACGGCAGGGGACGATGGGATGAGTCCCCAAGTTTCCAATTTTTGAGGCCAAAATTAGGGACGGTAGGGGACAGCTATATAAAAATATAGGGAAATTTTAAATATTTAATAGATAACATGAATAAGGCATGCATGATACACATTATAGAACATTAACATATAACATTTGTGTTCAACATTATGTCAATACTCAAAGTCAATTGTCAATACGCATTCAAAATTAACATACAGTTAACACAAATCATAAAACAACCTCCAAGTTATAATTTATAAACTTATATCAAAATGCCCAAAGGCTACATTGCTGCCATATAGCTTTAAAGTTTGTTATGAAAATCAAAATACAATATCGTATGTCAATAATGAATACAAAATAAACAAAGAGCACTGCTGCCCCTAATCATCTCTCATAACCGCATCAAAATAAATGTCAATGGCTGCAAATTGTTTTCCTCTCAAACCCTTGGCTGCTCAAACAAAACCAAATGAATAAAATGAGCTTGGAGAGGCTTTTTTCCCTTCATAAATGAGTTAAAACACTTGGCCCCACATATGCCACGTAGGCAGGGCCGACCTTTTTAAATTTCATGTTTTAAAATTATGTTTTTGGCTTTCAAAACGTAGGGGACGGCTGGCCGTCCCCGAGACGGTTGAGGGACGGCTTAGCCGTCCCCCTTCTGTCCCCGAGACTGGTCAGCCGTCCCTATTTGGTCAACGCCGTTTCCCCGTCCCCGGGATGTTTCCTGAGTTTTTTCAAAAAAGGGGGACGGTCCCCTGCCGTCCCCTAGCTGTCCCCCAGTACCCGGGACGTCCCCGGAACCGGGACGAGGGATTTTGGAGGGGGGACGCGTCCCCGGGTAACCCTGTTAATTATTGGTCCTTGCGCCTTAGATGCCTAGGATGGAGGAGGAATAAGTATTTTTTAAAATCAAATATTTCAAATGTGCCTTGGGCGTCCCTTTTGGAGGGAAAAGATGGAATTCGGAAAGTCACCTCAAGTTCTATTTAAGAAGGCCTTTGCTCATTCATTTAGTATCCATTGCTTATCTTAACAAAGTGCTGTTGAATTGATTTCAGGCTTTTGGCTTCGAGGAATGCATACCTCCTAGCAAGTATTCGGTTTCGTGTTTGAAAGGTAACACCTAGTTGAATTGAGATTGCATATTGAGCTTCACAGTTGAGAGTTTTGATGTTATTTTCAGTTTTATTGTTGCTGGTTCATGTATGGCTGTAGGTGATTTTCAATCATAGCTCATTGTGTGATTTTATTCTCATTCTAGATATTAGCTCTCTATGTTCTTATGCTTTGGGTGATGCTTTGTGCAAGTTTTCAGAATTCTTGAGGCAACTTTGAATTTACTAGACAAGGTCGACCCCCTCAAGGAGGCCGCCTCATCTTGTGGCTGTTCTTGGAATTCGTGCCTTCCATTTTGCAGTGTTTTGGAGGCGAATTTCTAGTGTTCTTGGGCGCCTAGCATATGCTTTTCCCTTGCTTTTAGTTTCATGTCATTTGGTGATGTGTGGTTGAAGTTTTGAGCATTTTAGTGTGATCATAGTTGCTGGTTTGCATTTTTAGTTTGCTAGTTTTTCATATCAGACCTGGTTATTTTAGTTTAATGCTATATTCCTTTGAGGTTCTCACTCATATTTGTAATAAGGAATATTGTAAAATCATTGTATTGAAGTTGGAGCAAAATTCATTGAAAATCATTGTAAAAGAAGCACATTGTAATTGCTGGTTTCAGTAGTACTGAATCATCCTTTTTACTTCCAACGTATTTCATTTTGTCTTATCCACTCCTGTTGAATAAGTGGTTGAGTTTTTATATTTCAGTTTTTCTTTACTCTCGCTGAATAAATGGTTGAGTATTTTAATTTAAATAATTGTAATAATCGCTTCCGCTGAATAAGTGGTAGAGCTTCATGGTCGGTTACGCACCTACATTTACATTTCTAGCATTTTACTTTCAGAATGGTTGGCTAGCTGCCTACAACATTGTAATTTCATTTCTAGTTTATTGCTAACGATCCCCTTGCACCGTATGCTCTCATCTCGCCCACATCGGGATCTTGGTGATTAGAAAGTGGAGGGTTCCATTTTAGTTGGTTTGATTATTGGGCTAACCTAAATAGGTGCATTGTTGTTTGCTAAAATTTCGAAAAAAAAACTAAGAGGGATATTTTAGAGGGCTCGGACCAAGGAGGCCCACTTCTCTAGACAGAGCAGAGTCTCATTGCCAGGGTGGTAGAAGAGGAAATCCGCCAGGAGATACCATTAGTGGTGGTAGGAGAGGATGAGCCAGTGGTAGGTGTATAGGAGAGTGGGGGACCGTCGTTGATGGAGCCTCCCACGGCAGCCCAGGAGACATTGCCAGCCCCTGCATCTGACAAAGAGGAGGATGGGTCCAACGGGTCTAAAGGATTGGTTGCGGAGATGTCAAGGCCAGATTTGTGGGATCGCTTGGGCACAGCTTAGCGGTACGTGGAGCAACTCCAACGCATGGGACAATTGATGGTGCAAGTGGGGGAGATTTCCAAGGAGCTCAAGGTTCATCGCTCTTCACTGGTAGTACAAGACATAGTTTACATACTCGGAATTGGAGAGTACTCGGCAAGCCCAAAAAATTTTGACTTGGGAAATACTCAGGAAATATTAGGGAAATACTCGGCAAATACTCGACAACTTAAAAAGTAGCAAAATTTCTTATAAAAACACATTTTGTTTTGCAAAATTCAATTACAGAATGCATCAAATGAGTCTAAAAGCCATGAGGGAGTGTTTTATATAAATTAATATGACAGAATTGAGGCAAACAATTATTTATTTCAACTTCAAGAACAACTATCGATTAATTATTTTTCCCGTAAAAATAATAAATAACATTATAAATATAAATACACATATCTAAGAATATAAACTATTCAACACCATTATAAGTATAATAAAAATAATAAATAACATTATAAATATAAATATTCATATCTAAAAATATAAACTATTCAACATCATTATAAGTATAATTATCAAATTATAAATATAACTTAGGGTATTATTAATTTATTATAATTATCAAAATCATCTTACACATATCATTGATAATAGATAATATTATAATTAAATTCGTATTATAATTTTTCTGAATAAACATATAAATCGAATATCATTGATAATATTAGAAGGTTAAAATCGTATTATAATATTTATAAATAAATATATAAATCGAAGGCTATGAAGACTATAGTGATAGTGAAATATCGGTCATCCAAAGTCAAAAAAATAAATCGATACCTAAATATTTGATGTTTTATAACAAAGAAAAAATAAAAAAACCCTAACTAACCTGTAGCTATCGCACAGTCGCACTTGCTTCAAATCGCGATGCTGTAAAGCCTCCAATTCATGCGTAAATTGAAGCTAGAATCACCCTAAAACTGATGGTAAAAACACGGGTGTGAAATAATATATGAAATCGAGGGTTTTAGTAAGAAAAACACGAAAAAATCAGGTAAAATGATTGTTGTTTGCGTGCAAAAATGAGCCAGAAAAATGCGTTTTTCATTAATGACAATTACTGACCAAAAATCCTACGATTAAGCACCATTTTTTCCTGCGATTATTTTTACTGTTCATATTGGTGAGTAAAGGTAGATTTTACTCATTTTCTTGAAAACTTGGCGATTAATCTTCCACTCGTTGATTAACTGGCGATTATGTTAATCTATGGTACAAGTGGTGCAGTGGATTCGGGGATTTGTACAGATGGGATGTGAATTAGAGTTTGCCTGTATCTTTACCAATCGGGGTTGGCTAGCAGAGGAGACTTCGTCAATGGTAAAAGTTTGGTGTGGTGCACCACCAATGGTGGCAGGGAGGGATGCCTGAGTCTTGGAGGCCCTCTACAGCATTGAGTTAGCCTTTTGGGACATTTTTTATGCATTGAAACACCAAATAGTGTCCATTGAAGTAGTAGTGACGGGGAAGGTGGAGGCATTTTGAATGGTGTTGAAGGTAAAAGAAGAGTTGGCGAAAAATATGAAGAATCTTCAAGCATAGCTGGCCAAGTAGAGCCAACTTTCCAGTGCGGAAGAAGCTCGAGCGTTGGCTTTGGAGGCCAAGGTGATTGCCATAGAGAAGGAGGTGCAACAGAAGATACAAATGGTCGAGCAGAGGGTGAAGGAGTTGGAGGAACAGTTGGCAGCGAGGAGCACAAAGGAAAATTAGGCCAAGTGCCAATTGATGGAGGCGGCCTGCATGGTCAAGGCAACCAGAGAATGAGAGATATTGGCCAAGCACCAACTCTGAGTACGTACAAAGGAGGTGCGATGATTGAGGGAGTTGCGATCCTTGAGGACCACTCCAACCTCATTAGTTCACCCAGGGATGTCCTCATTTCCCCCTTCTTCTTAGTAGCATCTTTTGTAGTGTCATCCCCCTTTTGCTTGTCATGTTGTTTGGAAGACGATTTCTTTTGTGGATGGATGATGTAGACGGTCATAGTAGTAGTCAGCCGTAGTTGGCCATAGTTAATTATGTTCAATAAAACTATAGTCACAATGCTAATATTTCATGTAATGAATGTCACATGTTGTTCGGGTAATTAAGTCCCGATTAGTTGGGATGGGTTGTTACGAAGCATCACGACGGTTGGTTTCTCAATCATTGCCAGTGTCTATATGTACTGTAGTCTATTGTATTCAAGAGATCTATGCTATTATGTTGGTGACATTATACTTTGTACTTCTTGTTGAATAAATGAATAAATACAATTCTTGTTACGTGCATCACATGTTCTTAAATATTCTCGTACATGTATTATGTTCTATGAGTTAATTCCGTTTACTCTTGTAGTATGTCATAATCATCCTAGTGAGTAAACAAAGTGGACGCTTAGATGAGGGGAAAAAGGAAATAAAATTAAATAAAATATTCTTCTGGGAGTGGGCGTCCCTTTTGGAGGGATAAGGATTTCAAATTTGTGAGCCCTAATCTCTATTTAAGCTCACCTTGGGCTCTCATTCTATTCATGCTGATTTGAGATAACAAAGTGCTATAAAAATGAGGATTGAATCCTTTGGGCTTTGACGATGAAAACCCTCAAGGTGGCTCTAGTTTCGGAGTTGAGAGATACTCCTTAGCTGGACATGGGTGTGGCTTCATTGTAGAAGTCACTATTGGAGTTATTGGTGAAGGTTTTCAGTTTGCTTTCAGTTATGGCTTCTTTTAATGTTTTCTAGTTATGTGTTTTGGTGTGATATCTGATTTTGCAGAGCTTTGGAATGTTTGGAGTAGATTTTCTAAGTTCTCTACTTGCTTGCTGTACTATTTCCATAATTAGGCCATACCTCTACTTGAATCATATTGGTTGAGACACCTCATATCTTTTTGTGGGTAGTGTTTTATCCTTTGCAGCAAATTTTGGTGATCCTTTGTGCAAGATTTCAAAATTTTTGAAGGAGGTTTGAATTTCTAGGAGCTGATCACCCCTCTCATCGAGCTGTACAGTTGAGGGTTTGTGGTGATTTGGGTGTGTTTAGTCTGTTTTGGAGGCACCAACATTGGTTATGACATGTGCAAACTGTTGGGGAGTGATCTTGGATCATGTTGGTGAGTTTGGTGATGAATTAGGGGGCTGCCTATACCTACACATAGAATTTTCTAAGTGTTGCAGACCTGCTGCAACTTACTTTTGTGACAGATCAGACCCTTGCTTGCTGTTATATTCAGGTATATTGATGGGGTTTGGGTTATCTCGTTTCAGTGGATTGATTGTTGTAATGTCCCCAATTTTGCGAGCATCAGAGTTCGGTGGTTTTATCCTATTCCCGGCCCTCGTAGGCTACTATGTCTAGTTAGAGGGTCTCTTTTGGCGATGATCAGAGGAATCTCTCCTTCAGCATCTCGTGTGGGTTCTAGTAGCCTTTAGTTGATTCAGTTTCATATACTTACTATTTATAGTAAGTTAGCCGGCAAGCAATTCTATTTATAGCAGGGCACCTAAAGTTCACATGTTGGCAATGTCGATTCCCAAATTCAGTTGAGTTGGTGAAATAAGGAGTTTTGCCTAAGTTATAATGTTTAATTATTATTAAAGGTGACTTTAATAATAATTAATATTTTAATATAATATTATAACATTGTATTTGCACTTTATGACTTGAAGGTCCATTCATCATTAAAAAGGGGGCCATTTCAATTAATTACTTGGGCGCCAATTTCAAGGATATATTTTAATATTCCAAAGTGCAAACATTTTATTTTAAAATGTTTCAAAAGGCAAAATGGAGGGAATCAGCCTATTATCTTTTATCCCACATTGGTGAGAAAAGTGTGTGAGCTCCTCTAGGAAAAGTATAAAAAGAATCTTAATGGGCTCATTTGGATCATTCAAAATTGATTATTGGATATTTGTTTGATAATTTCTCATTGGCGTTTGGGGAAGGGAGCCCAAGGGTTTTTGCCAGCGTATCGGCTTTGGAGAACGAAAACTCTCCATTGTATCAGCATGATGAGGTTGTGGAATATCAGCTGAAGGTGTTCACTATTGGCTTCATCCAGAAGTCAAGTCTACGCTTCATTAGATTTATTGCTTCAGATCTACAGGAGATTGTATTTCCGGGTATGCACATATTTGTAAAAGCTTTGAAAGAAAATCAATAAATTAATTGTATTATTGCAGTAGGGTTTATGTTTACATTTCTTGTATTTGATTTCTTGACTGGCAATCTATGAGAAAATACGAAAAATTACAAACCCTTATCATTCAGCATAAAAACAAAAGTAGAGACAGGCAGGTCTCTTACAGTGGTATCAGAGCTTGATTCTTGCCATCCTGTGTTGATCTTCAAAAGAAAATTGTCAGAAATTTCAGGATTTTTCAGAATTTAGGGTTTGAAGAATTATTGGAAAATTATTAAAAATTCTGGAGATAATCAATTTCAAAAACATTATTATTCAGATCCAGGGTTGAAAATTTATGAGATATTTCTTCTTAATGATCGAATTTCCTCTTGGGAAATCGTGCAACAGTGGATAGCAAGTCGCAGCCTTAAGAGATTGTATGACTGGCGCAAGAGACAAACTCTTGTGAAGAGACGTATTGCATCAGAAGACTGAATGCTACGTATAAGACAAATTGGTTTGAATATTTAGAAGTCATCGCAGGAGTTTATAATATCTATCGGGAGCTGCTTAGCTTTCATGTAGCAACGTATCTTGTGAAGAAGAGAAGAATTGTTCTCCTTAATCACATCAAATATGGAGGCCGTTCCTTTTTGAAGGAATACCGATATGAAGAGAAATCAATATTTGAATCAAGACAAAAAAATAAAGGAAGCTGGTTACTCAACGAATAAGTCAAGTGCAGGGAAAAGACGGATTCTTAAAGCCACAGCTAATGATAACGCAGCCAGTGAGTCAAAACAAGGAAACGATTTTATCATAATAATTAAATTGTGGTAGTCTTTCTTCATAAGAGAGATCGTATGTGACAAGAGAACTGCTGGAAGGAGAATTTCGATATAGACCAAAGCAGAAAGGACAAAAAAAAGAAAGGAAAAAAGACGGCTCTATTTCCTCCTGTCGGGTCCTGCTTGAAAGAAGTGCACAAGCCAAAATATGTCAAAGGGAGTTTAGGCGCAGCTCAAGGCGGACAGATACGGAATTTTAAAGAGCAAACATCAGTCCTGGGAGATTGCGATTTATGTCAAGACAAATAAGATAAGTAAGAAGAAGAAAAATCGAGCTTCCTTCAGAAAAAAACAAGATTTAGGGAGACACGATTATTCAGGGAAAATCGGGACCTATCTGCTTGTGTATTTGGTCGCTAGCAAAGAAAAGACAATTGTTTTTTCTTGTGTCCTGTCAGGAGCTGCTTGGGACAATACCAAGCCAACACAATAGTATTCCACAAAGAATTTAGGCGCAACTATTATAATGAGTTTTATATTCGGATCATTGAGGACGCAAAGATTAGATCTCAGCAGAAATCGAATATAATATTAAAAGGGAAGTGGATGCGATTTCTTAAGGAGCTGCTTCACCATCGATAATCATTTGAAGCTGAGTCAACCGAACAAGACAAGATTTTGAGGGAAAGAGACGTCTTCTGCAAATACATTTGTCAAGGAGGTCGCTATAAGAAAGGATTGTTTTAAAAATAATAATAATAATAATAAGATGCACCAAATAAGACATATTACGGGAGCTGCTTGGCTTCCTTATAGTAACGCATCTTGTGTAGGGACCATGCATAAGCTGGGACAAGACAAAGATCGCAGTATTTTAAGCTTTGCTTCTTAAGCAGATGAGACAAAATCTTGGAGAGATCGAATTACTAGTGATTTGAATAATATTCAAGGGAAGCGGCTGAAGGATGTCATCTATAGGACATAGTTGCACTTTGGAGGAAGACAATTTGAATAAGATAAACTTTGGAGTTACCAAGGACGAACTTCACTAATCATTATAGTCGTTGCCAGCAAGGTGTAAGGAATTCGACGTTGAAAGAAGTTGAATGAATTTTGATTTATTGTCAGCTCTTCATCACTGTGTCCAACCAGTTGAATCTAGTGCATTCACAGTCACCAGAGGATTCACGGGTTGAGCTCATCGTTGCAGTCAACAACACTTCCCAGGTTCCTGATTTACTATAAATTTTGATATGAATCTGAATATACTGACATTCTGAAAGTATTGACAAATTGCATTGCCAATCAATTTGCATTGTTTTGGCTTATAGTGGAAATTCATGCTTATTGTGACGCATTGTAAATTGAGAGCTATAATCTTTGGAGATACTGTTTGTAATCAGTTTACACAAGGGAATTTGGATGCATGACACTTGTTTGACAAAATGTCTAAACTGAAAATTTACCTCAAGATCGGGCAAGGCCCTTCATAGTGAAACGTCATAGATTACTTTCATTGCATTCATTTGGTGGGAAAATTAGCAGTTGCACAAGTTAGTTGGAATTGTTTTTAGTTTGAATAGCGAAAATGGGCTTCATGACAACATTGTTCAGCAATAAACAGGCATTGAAAAAACTTGAACAATCACAATACAAGCTCAGTCGAGAGTTGCGGCGTTTAGAGCAGACGCTTTCAAAGTTTGGACAGCCTAAAGGATCAATTTCATTTTCTACCCGCAAAGGTACAACATCACAAAACAAAAAGAAGTTGTGTTTCTATTGCAAAGGGCCTTACGATGAAAATCATGATTGCATTTTGAGACCTAAGGGCAAGGCGAATAGAATAATGTGGGCACCCTATGAGGATTCAGAACTTAAAAAAACCGACCAGCAAAGTAATCAGGAAGGATCTGAGTCAGAACATGAGATTTCTACAGGTGGACATGGGATTGAAACTAAAGTGGTGGTTGATAAGGAAATTTTACATCATGATAATAATATGGTGGGGTCAGAGAATGATGTTCACAACATTCCAGATGTTGTTATTAGCGCTAACAGTTCTGATTTTTATGACAGCAGCGATAAAACTTTCCAACAGCATGAGACATCAATGATTTCACATGTGCAAAATACTTCTATTGAGTTGCCACATGAAGAGACTCACGATTTGGGTACTAATGGTGCAATGTGTGATATGGGTTCATGTAGTGATGAGTCTGATTTTCCAGATCAGACCTTAGAAAATAAATTAGAAGGTTTTGTTGATGCGGTTTTTGTGACCATACCAAACAGCCGAAGAACAAAATAGTTTGGGGCTACTCCGTTCTCTCTTGATCAAAGTATTCCATGCGCTAAGATTGCGAGAAAGTTCGCATGTTCAACTCCAAGGTTCCTTAAGTGCGAATAGACCCAGATTGGTTGATGTGTTTTGCTGTGTTCGTACGAGGGGACTTACGCAGTTGTTCAGATTTCTCACAGTTAGCAGCTGATATGTAGTTTGAAAGGGATTCTTACGTATATGATTTGGCAATGTGGTTCCTTTCCTAAAACTAATCAGAAAATGCGGAAAGTAAAGGAGGAAAGGGGCCTAAGAAATTTATATTCTATTCTAAATGCAAGATATGTGGAGCTTCATTTCAATAGACTTCAACCGGTTTCACCTAGCCTCCGTCGGACAGCCTCAGCAAAATCGGTGCAATCTTCAAGGGAAATAGCAAAAGATGTTCAAGTTATGACTTAACATGCATACACCATCACAACGACGCATATAAGCATATAAATCACAACCGAAGTTAAACTCAATGTAATATCCAGTTGACCACACAAGGCAGACTTATCATCAACAAGCCGCTAGTGGTATGGAATAAAGCGAAGCTATCTCAATAAAACACCACACACCTAAGTAAGCTACTTGCATGAATTTAATCTACTTGGATACGAAAGGAAGAAGAAACCTTGCTAGCATTTCATGATAAGACGAATTCCATCATCAATGAAAAGATCTATTATCATAAAATGTGTTACACAACAATCTCCTCAAAAGTTTTCAAAGGGAAAACTTTCTTTCTTCTCCAAATGATGCAAAATGCTCTACAATGCTACACTATCTAGCTCTAATGCTCTCTCAATATCTACTCTGATTCTAACTTAACTGATTCTAATCTGATGATACAAATGAGGGGGACTCCCCCTTTTATAGCTAGCCAAGTCCCAAAGGACGGCTAGGGTTACAATCAATAGAGTGGCCGGAATTGTGCCACCTCAGCCCTAACCCTAAAAACTGCCAGAATAGGGAGTGGTACATTAAATGAATCAAAGATTCCCACTCACTCCCAAAAATAGAAAAAGGCAATAAATGCTCCACATTCAATCTTCTAGAAGATCTTCGTCCAGTAGTGTGTTCCCATTGGCCTTCTCTCTGACTGCCAACTCAACAAATCTGCTAAGTACGGCCTCAACCTCATGAACTGAAATAGGCGGAACACAATCCAACTGAAATTCTAACACCGTGACTGAATGCTCGTGTTTCGCATAAGATTTTCTCCAAGCAGCTAAGGAGTCCTCGCTGTTCTCGATCAAAGTGGAGAATGTAGCAAAGATTCTCAAAGTCATCCTGTACAAAGGTCTTAACGTCTGCGAAGAAAGGCACCAGCAAACCCCTCAAATTATCAAAACTTATCTCATCTGGATTCAGCCGCCTAGCAAATATGGCCTCGAAGGTATTCTGAACTCCATCTATAATGTTGGCCATAGCCTTATGTATCCTGGCTGAATCCGCCTGTGCCGCATCGAAGAAACCACGCCCTGTGATAGCCGAAGAATACCACCGAGAGAAATCATATTGGTCATTCGCCTGAATGACACCTCCATCAATCAGCAACTGCAATGGCACATGCCTCAACACCTCAAGACTGGATCACCTTACTCTGATAGATAGAGGCATCGCCCCAAGCATGATCCACCGCATCCATCCGTCAAAATAGTAGAGGCCTCGCTGAAAGCGCAGGCAAGGTCCTCCATAAATTTCTCTGTCTCAGTACAACTCCTGTGACCCATTTGTCTGCCTCCTGTGCCATCCTCCCCAACTCTACTAAGCCGCTGATCGACTCTCTAGGAACATCCGCCGGAGGCTCTATCACTGGTACATCCTGCCCTCGAGAACGAGACAACTGCTGAACATATCCAATTAATGCCTTGTGTTCTCGTTTCAACTTCTTATATTTTCCTTCTTTCTTGAACAACCTATCCTTGAGGGCGAAGGAAGGAGTTATCACACTCCTCAACAATCTGAGCACCAGTAGGGCGTCCCAAATCCAAAGTGGTGACCACATAGTTTTCAGGAGCTGCTTCATTCCGGTCACACTCGACTGCGTGGGACAGCAACGCGAAGAGTAAGAGCCATCCTCATCCGTGGAGATCTTCGAAAACTTTCTTGCCTTCTTCTTCGGTGGAGGAGCACTGATCCGGTTCAAGAACTCTTCCATCTCAACTGCTGGATCAATCTCCTCACTCGGGCTTCTTCTCATTCTATCTTAAGCCAATCGGGCACCTCATATAGTATATCAAAGGGCTGCTGCTCCTGTGCCTCGACTTCTCTAACCTGTTCCACTTCTTCCTCATTCTGGCGAGGCTCATTGTCCTCGAGTGGCTGAGTGTCACCTGACACTATATCATCATCATCGCCATCATTCATGGCCCTCTAACTCTGCTGAAACCGAGGGTCGCAATAGTCCCTCATCATCATGCCGATCGATCCTCGACAGTACATTGGCACTCTCGCCAATCGACTCTCCTCGGAGGCCGGATATCATCCTCGTGACACGGTACCATTCATGCTTTAATCTCTCGACGGTAATAAAGACACTCGTATACTTGGAGAACGCGGTTCCAAAGGTACCGCCGATGACTCGTGGAGGTTTTGGCTGAACTATTTCTTTCTTTCTCGACTCGACCCCGCGGTGATCTGCTTCTTTCTTCCCGTGGTGGGCGCCCCAGATCTCCCATCATGTTGTAAGTCAAGGCAATTGACCTACTTTTCAATCTGCTTACTCTATCAACCCAAGCCCTGGTGAATGTCATAACCGGGATAGAAAGAGTATCAAATCAGCAACCTCGGGCTCTGACCAATCTATAGGCGGAAGTGGAGTATCCCGAACTGCTGCATAGTCGGATGAACAACATCCATATCCTCATTAACCTGGTCCGGAACTGGAACTACCTCACACTCCCTGATCAGAGTAATCGGCAACCTAGAGAACATTCTCTTCCTTACTTCAATCTCATCAACTGCATCAGCCCAATAATCCTCAATGGTGGCCTTATGTTTGAACTCCTCCGACAGAACCCAATTGATGTTATGGTGTGGGTCATAGTGCTGTCGGCTGTATGATATGAGAAGTGATAAAACTGAAGCTCACTCTCAGCTTCCCTAGCTGCCTGTATCGAAGGACACACCTCATCCGAGTTGCCCATCACAATCGGAAACTCTATCCCCCCTTTCTTCTTCTTCTTCTGGATTTTGTCAAAGGCAAGCAATTGTCTAGATACCTCTAGCATTATTATTCTATCTGTTGGGTACTTAGGCAGCCTATATGGGTATGACGAGAAACCTTGCAGCCTAATGTATGAAAATCTCGGAAACTGTATAAACCAGCACCCATACCTTTCGATCAGTTCTGGGCATCTCTAGAGATTCTGTGGTGTAACCTCTCCTGAAGCAGCCTCGTGATGTACATGGTGAATGAATCGTTGACACGTTTATAATAGGTTGTGCTCGAAAGGTGCAACTGTGTACACGCCTCATGGATTTTGAACTGGTGGGAGCCACAACCGACGGGTTCCTTGTAAGAAATCCCTCTGTACCTCGTCATTCGTGCCAACATGTAGACAAGATAGGAGCTCATGTAAAACGTTTTAGTCCTCCTCAGGCTCAGGAGCTGCTCATGTATATTATCGCTGATCATCTCAGCCCAATTGACATAATCCTTGCCCTCTAGCACCAGGTTGATGTAATAAAACATCCAAGGCTCGAAAATGTAGGACTGTGGGCAACCACCAACCCTGCTCAGCAACATGATAAGATCGCAGTATTCCTGTTTCAGGTCCTCCGCTATGATCTGTTTTGGCAATTTCGCACGAGATGGCTTCGGAGTGCTCATCCAGTGAGTGTTAATTGTATCCATGCATCGTTCAAAAGCAGAAGCGTACATCCGCTCCGCTCGCTCCCTGGACTTGTAGATCATATTCCTGTGCACCGGGATCCCGAAAGCTTCACCAATGGCCGCCGGAGTAAGATTGGCAAGCACTTGGCCATCTGGTGACATGATCGACCGATGTTCTTTCTCGTAGCAATTGGCGCACTCCATTATAAGCTCTGAGCACTGAATGGCTGGCGGAAAACCAGCAGCTGCATATAATCCACTTCGGACGATGTTGTGCGAAGTGACCGAAGCCCGATGACTTCCAATTCTAAACAGCCGGTTCTTGAAGGTCACCAGGTTGACAGAGCCCAGGTTAGTATCCGTCAACTTGCCCAGCTTTGAAATGAACTTCGACTCCGGCATGAATGTTTTACTGAGCTTCTTGATCATAGCTTGTCTGGAGGCACCATTGTCCTTTCCGGTTGTCCTCGCTTCAGCCATCTGCAACATAACAATCATTCATCAGCAATTAAATTTAATAAAATGAGGCATGATAGGGACTGCAGTCGAATTCCAGAAGCTGCAATAACTCTCGTGTTTGCAAACCTCAGCTTCTTCACTTGAATATATTCGAACTCCGACACTTAGAACAGATTTCTAAGTGAACTTTGATGACTTTACTTCTCAATCAGCAATCAGCAATTTAACTATTTCGTATCAGCAATCAGCAAACATCAAGCTAGCAAGTTCGCACTTCTAAGTTCTCAGCAACTTACTTCAAGGCGCCCCTCAAATGGCAACTTCAACTTACTTAACAAATCAGATTTCAGCCTCAACACTAGCAAGGCCGTACCTCTTCTACTTCAGCAATGGCGTACCTCCTCCAACCAGCAAGTACTTCTCAGCAACTTAAGGCGTACTTCTCTCAGCAACAAATTTAATCAACTCTCAAGTGCGCCTCCTGAGCAAACTCCACTTCTCAGCAAAATTCAAACTTCAGCAACTCACTCAAACTCAGCAAAATTTTGAATTCCCTCAAGCTTCAGCAACTCACTGCAATGTCTCACTCTCAGAGCAAATTCGACTTCCAGCTGTGAAAACAAGTGAAAAACATCTCATTTTATAGCCAAAACTCAAATTCTAGAAGAAGTTAATTTTAGCCAGTGCCATTAAACTCCACTACTCCACTCCAAGAATTCGAATTTTCCCTCTTTGGTGTTTCTGACACTTGTCTCCAGTCGTCGGGAATATTATTCTTCTAGAAACTTGACTTTGACTGGCGTTTTGGATTTTGCTTTCGAAAATTTAATTTAACTCATCTTCTTTTAACTCACCAGCCGGAGCTCTGTCACTTGAATTTGAATTTTTAACTTCATCATCTGCTCTGGAAAATTCATCTTCGAAGAATTTAATCAAAATTATCTAGGCAACTGACTTCAGATTCATCGTTCGAAGAAAATTCATCTTGAAAGCACATTTTATTCAAATTTGCCTTAGAAAATTTAAAATTCTCCCTTAGGAAAATTCACAATTCGAGCACTGATTAAATTCCTCACTGAAAGAGTGTTGGCGAAGCTCAGAAGACTTGGAAATCCATTCATCATTGCAAATGTTCAGTACCCAGAAGCAAATTTTCTCCAGAACGCCTCGAATTCATGGGTACCCAACGAACGGGTTCATTTAATTTTTCGAATTTTGAACCTTAGAAAATATTATTTTCACCATTTTAAATTGATTCTTCGCCTGTGATCACTCTGTGTTGCTCTGACTTCTTGAAAAATTTGAATCATCTTGCAATATCATCGTCTCTGATTTCATCACTGAGAAAAGTTGTTCGCTCTTCGGAAAATTTTATCATCTGAGTTCTAGGCGTATTTTCCAAGGAAAATAATTTTGCCTTAGAAAATATTTAAATCATCTCTTGCATTTTGAGAACTTGCCTTAGAAAAATTTTGATTGCCAGTGGAGAGGAATTTTTTATCAACTTCATTTAGAAAATTTTATTCATTCCCGGCACGCCTTGCACATTTCATCTTCACTTCACCCCATATCACTTCACACTTAGGAAATATTTATTCAAAAGCCCAACGCCTTAGAAAATTTAAATCTCACGCCTTAGAAATTTTTTAACACTTTATCACTCTAGGCGCACAACACTTGACATTTTATTCTCAACGCCTTGAAATATTTCAACGCCTTAGAAAATATCTCTAACACCTTATAACTCCCTTCAACACAGGCGCATATCACACTTGGGAAATTCCAACGCCTTCAAAATATTTAAAAAAAATCATCTTAGGCGCCTTACATACTTGGAGAAAATCACGCCTAGCAAAATTTATCTAAGGCCCACCACCTTGGGCGCATTCTACACATGATGGAGGATAACGCCTAGCTTTCACCCTGAATCCACCACGCCTTGGTAAAATTTTCACCTTATTTACCACTTTTATTTACCACTTACAATCCAAACATGGGCGCATTTCAGCCTGGCAAGAGGATGACTCTTCGCCTTCCCATCTTTTGTCTTGACATGCACAAGTTTGGGCGCATTTTAGCCCTTGAGGAGGATAAAAACTTTGACCTCGTTGACCCTCTCCTACCTTGGGCGCATTTTCATGCTTGTGAAGGACGAAATTGTTTGACTTGTTGACTCTTCTTTACCCTGGGCGCATTTTGATGTGTGTGAAGGATGAAACTTCTTCCAACATTCTTGGGTGACTCTTCGCCTTCCAATTTTTGTCTTCACATGGCCTAGTTTGGGCGCATTTTGGCCTTGGAGAAGGATGAAAAACCTTTGACCACTTTGACTCCTTTGTGTTTTGGGCGCATTTTGGCCTATGAAGAGGACGAAGCTTGCATCTTGGGCGCATTTGGATGGGGGTGGCGGATTTTTCATACTTAGAAACTTTTTCAACTTTTTCCTTCCTTCTTGGGCGCATTTTGCCCCTGCTGCAGGATAAACCTCTTTGACTTTTGTTTGACTTTTCTCACCTTGGGCGCATTTTGCCCTGTGTGAAGGATGAACTCACACCTAGAAATTTTTCATGCCTCCTCAGCTGAGATGGGCGCATTTCCCTATGCCTGCTGGACGAGACTCCAGACTTAGACGAATTTTTACCATCCTCGCCAGCTTACGTGCCCTGCTATTTATAGTAAGTTCCTCTGAATTTGCACCTCTGAAGCTCGGATCAACTTGAAATTTTGAACGTAGCATCCTCCTGACCCGTTAACCTGTCGGCACTGCCATTTTTAGTCACCACTGTTGCCAGCCTGTTTCGAAGGTGGCTTACTATAAATAGTAAGCTCTTGTTTCGATAGCTCCCAAGCTCCGATCGAGTTGAAATTTGGATGAGGCGATGTCACCACTTGACCTTCGCCAACATTGGCATGCAACTGATTTACTATTTTTAGCCGCGTTTCCAATTTGACTTACTATAAATAGTAAGTGCTCCGTTTGACTGAAATTTCACCCGGTGACTTGAAGACGGTCGAGGTGGTTTACACCGGATTTTGAAGATTTTGACTTTTGATGCCTATTTTTAGGCTCGGTGGAAACCCTAATTTGCATTGCATGCGTATCAAGATCTCCGTTTGCCTCGTTTACAACGCTGCGATACGTCGAATCGAACTCTGGGTGGCGTTGCCGGGACATACTAAAAAATAGCAGTTCCTTGAGTGAGAATCTCCGTTTGCATGTCACACCATCGCGAAGCTCTTGAAAAAACCCATCAGGAATCACCTGACATGCAAAAGAAACCTCGACATGCAAACCCTAAAAATAGCCTCAGAAGACTGAATCCTGAAAGTGGTCGCCTCGGCTTGCATGTTACGTCATCGCGAAGGTCTCGAAAAACCCAGAAGGAATATCCAGACATGCAAAGAAAATCTCTGCATCTGGACCCTGAAATTAGCCCTGGAAGCCGGACTGCTAAAAATAGTAAGTTGTCCGTTTTTGCTCAAATTTGGCATGCAAGCAGTCTGATATACTCTAAGTGCCGTGTGATGATCGGAATCTCAAAGTAGCTAACGAACTGCCCTGAATTTCACACTTACTAAAAATAGTAAGTACCCTGAATTTGATGAAAATTGGCTGGAAGCCTGCTGGATGTATGCTGACAACAACGTTAAGTTCAATTTTCAATTTTCTCACTTTACTTGACCTTGAATTGACCAGGAACGACGAAACCCTAATTTTTCACTTGGCCAATATTTCACGTTTAAGCTCAATGACGGACATAACCCCCCCGAAAGACGGACACCAGAAAAGAGACAGAGCGAGAGAGAGAGAAAACCCAAGCCAAAAGACCGGAACGGAGCAAAAATTAGGGGGTCCCCATCTTGAATGGGGCGATGTGTGAAAAGGTCACAACAGGTTTGTATGTTGACATGGAATCCCAGGATTGTGAATTGGAAAGTGATACAGTTACATTGGGAGTGGAAGTGTGTGAAGACACTATCATATTAGCAGCGTCTACCTTATTAGTTGAGTCATCCTTTGAGGTACATAGCAGCGGTACCCCAGTTGTTGATGTGTGCATTGATGATAGCACACATGAGGCTGCTGATCAAGAGGTGAGCGATGAGGATTTAGCCTCTTACTATAGTGCAGATATGGGTGGAAATGATGAGTCACAGGGGTATCATCGTCTGGCGGGGCAGTTGAAGGTTAGTGATGACACGATTATTACAGCTTTGGAGCATTTTGATGTTGCTAGACAGATGTTGGCGACCTATGGTTGGAGTGCTCCTATGTCAGATGAGCACGGTGATAGTAGCCTCTCCCTAGTAGAGTTCCATGTACTCCGAGAAGCTAATGGTCTAATGAAACACACTTACTTGCAGCTACTCGTTGATAGGGATTTTCTTCTTGAGTGGGATTGCATTTGTTATGATGCATTGCGAGGAAAGGAGGAGAACGTTGATGAGCTCACTCATGAGCTTGAGGTGACTATGGACTCGTTGCAAAGTGCCCAGTTGGCCTTTCAAGAGTCATAGTTACAGATTGAGAAGCTTACTGTGGCTTTGAGTTTAGCACAGTCTTCACTATTTTTTGATAGAGTTCAGATTTCCATGGCAGCAGTTGGTGAGGAGCATACACCCATGGTTCATAGCTGTGAGCAGGTTGAGGATATGGTTACATCCATCACAAATATCGGTGCAGTTAATTCAGATGGGATGAGCATTTTGGTTGAGAGCTCTTGTGATGAGATAGTTGATTTTTCCGAGAGTTGTGTGACAGATCATGTCACTACTCCATCGTCGTCACAGGAGATATGTGGGGCATCATCTAGTATGGAGATTTGTACTTATGCTGATTTGTTTCCCTAGGACTATGATGGTCAACCATTGACAGAGGTGGGATCATTTTATCTTGATTGCATAGTAAGGAGTGTTCATCACTTCTCCTTTAGTCCACACACGGAGGATTTGACGATGCATCGGTGTGGATTGGCTCCAGAGTTATACCATCCATTGTGGGATGGGTATTCACCATCTCTAGAAGATGGGATTAACGACTGCAAGCGCCAGATTCAGTTGTTTGTGGGGGATTACTTGCAAGGAGAGCTATCAGTTTTACATCATGTTGATATGTATCCAACAGTGTTTGCTACTTCTATGTTAGAAAGTTTTCTTATGGGTACATGGTTACAGGATGACTATGGTGTCAGTTGGCATGATGGCTTGGTCAGTTATCACATTCACGAGGGTTTAGCAGAGGACAAGGGGAGATTCGGTGTAGCAGATGGTTCTAGGAGTTCTTATCTCCGCATGACTGATGGATGTGAATTCAGATTGTATTGGGATCCAGGTGGTGACAGTTTTGGCACCAAGTATTGGATGGGTCCCATTGGGTTACTTCACCATTCCCAGCATGGTGAAGTTGGAGGCAGTAGAGCGCAGTGGAAGCCTGAGGATGATAGACATGACAGACTTTCACTCTAGGTTTGGGATCCAGGGATAGCTTGCGCAGTTGTGTTTTTTGTTGATGCTACGGGAGACAGTTAGAGATGGCGGGACACTTCACAGTTCTTCTTTTGGGCCTTCCGAGGAGTTGGGTTTCTTTGCAGTAGAGATTGCTTGAGGACAAGCAATTTCGGGGAGGGCGGACTGTAATGTCCTGTTGACGTGGTTTTTGAGACCGCACCAACACAGAATAAAGTTTCCCAACGGATACCCTATCCTCTCTTGAACAAAGTATTCAGCATGCTAAGATTGCGAGTAAGATCATGCTTTCAACTCCAAGGTTCCGAATACTTAGAATACCCTCAGTTGGTTTGATGTGAGTTGTTGTGTTCTCACGAGGGGACTTACACAATTGTTCGATAGCTGACAACAGACAGTAGACTAAGGGCTTTGTGGGTAGTTCGAATGATTTGGCAAATGAGCACAAGTTTCCTAATTCTAACCGGAAATGAACTGAATTTAAAAGCATGTAGGGCCTAAGAAGTTAATCTTCTATCTAAGGACGGGACGTGGGATCAATCTCGACAGACTTCGACCAGACTCTGCTCCGCCTCACGTTGGACAACTTACACAAAGTCGGTGCAATCTTCAAGGGAGTGACAAGAGGTTTTCAAATTATAACTCAACATGTAAGCACCATCAGAACGACGCATACAAACACATGAATCACAATCGAAGTTAAGTTTGTAAAGTTTTCCAGTCGACCACACAAGGCAAACCTGCCGTCAGCAAGCCGCTAGTGGTATGGATAAAAAATAAAGTTGCCTCAATTAACACCACGAGTCCACAACTAACATCTACCGCATGAAATGAAAACTATTTTAAGATACTACGTGAATTGGAAGGACGAAGAAGCCTCAACAACTATTCACAACAAAGAAGAATTCACCATCAATGAAAATCTTTTATTATGAAAGCATACATGACAACTTCTTACAAAGTATCCAAAGGGAAGACTTTCCTTCCTTTTCAATCTAAACTATACTATCAACTATCTAATTGCTCTCTACTTCTGCTCTGCTTCTACTTCTAATGTCTAATGATATTACAAATGAGGGGGACTCCCCCTTTATATAGCTAGCCAAGTCTCAAAAGGCGGCTAGGGTTACAATTAATAGAGTGGCTAGAATCGTGCCACCTCAGCCCTAAACAAGATTTGCCCTAAAAACCGCCACAAAGGAGAGGGGTAATAAATGCGCCATAATGTCCACCATCATCCTTCTAGAAGATTCCGTTTGCAGACGCGTTCACACTGTTCTCGATCTTCTTCTTGACTTTTGTTCTTCAACTTCTTTGTCACTTGAGCTAACACTTAGCCATTTTTCGCAACTTTCTTCCTTCGAGGTTGAAACTCATACTTTATCTTCCTCCGAAGGTTGTAATATCATCGTGCTTCATCACTTCCAGACATCGTGCTCTGGCCTCGACATTCCTCCTGCAAAACAAGCGAGGAGAAGAGTATTAGAACACTTCATAATATAAATTCACCTTACTTACCTGATCTTCACGCTCCAACTTTCAAGCGCTCATCGCCTCCATTAGCCAACTTCCACCTCCTTCATGATTCCTCATGCCTTAGCCAAATTTCATCATCCTTAAGGACGTATCATCCTTGACAAAATTAACTTCAACTGTATCTTCAAGAAATTCATTCCACCTGCTGGAGCTTTGACAACTTTGATTTTATCCATCTCTGGCTCAAGAAGACTATCTTCACGAAGCACTTGGGCAAATTCACCTAGGCAGTTCCTTTTAAATTCATCATCCGGAGAATTTCACCTTGAAAACACATTTTCTTCATTTTGCCTTAGAAAATTTTCAAATTTCCCTTAGGAAAACTCATCAATTTAGTGCCCATCAAAAATCCTCACTGAAAAAGTGTTGGCGAAGTGCGGAGGACATAGAAATCCATTTATCATCTCAAATGTTCAGTACCCAGAAGAAGATTTTCTCCAGAACGCTTTGAATTCATGGGTACCCAACGAACGGGTTCATTTAATTTTCTGAATTTTGAACCTTAGAAAATTATTTCCCTGTGAAATTTAAATCCGTTTTTCACATCTGTGAAGATTTCTTGTTGCTTTGACTTGAAAATATTTTATCAACCCTGTGAAGCTGGCAGTCACTGACTTCATCCACTGACAAATCATCTGTGATTCAAGAAAAATTCCACCACCCCAGAGCTTTAGGTGTATTTTCTAGAGGAGGAAATATTTGTGCCTTAGAAATTATTTTAGATCATCTTGCACTCTGAGAATTTGCCTTAGAAAATTTTATTTGTCTGCCGGTGGGAAAAACATCAACTCTGTTTGAAAAAAACTTCAAGAGGGCGCTTAGCATATTTTATTCCTTACTCTCCATCTCACACTTGAAAAAAAATACTCATTTGAAATCCAACGCCTTGGCAAAACTCTCATCACTCATCTTAGATTTTATTTCACACTTAAGGCGCATAGCACACTTAGCATTTTATTTCCACCCCCTTGGAATATCACTTCATCACGCCTTAGGAAATTCTCCAACACTTTATAATTTCCATCACTTTACCACACCTTGGAATTTTTCTAACACCTTATAACTCCCACCATCCTTGGCGCCTAGCACACTTGAGGAGGAAACTTAAAAATAACGCCCAATATTTACTTCAAAATTATTCTTTATTGGGTGCATTCAACATAGAGAGAGGAAAGTCAACACACTTCAATCACTTCCAAGCTTGTATGGCGCATTTAGAGGTTGAGGAGAATAAAACTTTTTCCAACGCCTTCCCTTGTTGACTTGTTGACTTCAAATGTGGGCGCATTTTGCATGATGAGAAGGATAACTTTACCACGCCTCAGCTAGTGACTTTTCAGCTTCTCATTTTTGTCCTCACATGGCATGATTTGGGCGCATTTGAGCATAGGAGGGGGACAAATTTGTTTGACTACTTTGACCTCTTTCAAACTTGGCGCATTTTACATGTAGAGGAGGATGAAGTTTAAAACATGGGCGCATTTTGGAGGTTATGAGGGATGAAGCACATGCAACGCCACCTTGTGACCTTTGAGCTCCTCTATTTTGTCTTCACATGGCCCCATTTGGGCGCATTTTACTATGTGTGAAGGATGAGAGTTGATACTTAGAAATTTTTATCATTTTGCTTTGTGAGGAGAGCGCATTTTGGGGTGGCAGGAGGATAAAAAGCTTTGACCACTTTGACTTCTTTGTCTTTTGGGCGCATTTCACCCCTGCTGCAGGATGGGCGCATTTGGAGGGGTGAGGAGGATATCCAGACTTAGAAAAATTTTTCAACCCTTCTCCTTCTTCAAGTTGGGCGCATTTCCCCATGCCTGCAGGATGGAAATTGTTGACTTTCTTTGACTTTCTCCTCCTTGGGCGCATTTTGCCCCTGATGAAGGACGAACTTCATACTCAAAAAATTTTCCTGCCTCCTCATCACCTAGGCGCATTTCATCATGCCTACTGGATGAAGTTCCAGACTTAGAAATTTTTTTATCGTTTTCGCCAGTATTTCATGCCCTGCTATTTATAGTAAGTCTTCTGATTTTGCATTTCTGAAGCTCGGAATGACTTGAAATTTTGCACACTGCATCTTCATCATTTCCGGAGGTGGTTTACTATAAATAGTAACCTCTTGTTTTTGATAGCTCCATTGCTCCGATCGTCTTGAAATTTGGATGAGGCGCTCCTCACCACGTGACCTTACTGTCGACATCAACGCATGCAGTTGATTTACTATTTTTAGCCTGTTTCCAATCTGACTTACTATAAATAGTAAGTGCTGAGAGATGCTGATCGCGGTGGTTTACACCGGTTTTCGAAAATTCTGACTTTTTATGCCTCTTTTTGGGCTCCGAAGTTGGAAACCCTAATTTGCTCTGCATGCATATCAAATGATCTCTGTTTGCTCTCGTTTCTGTGGCACTGTGATCAGCTCGTGATTCTGAACTGCTGGGAAGCGGCTGCCGGGACACACCTGCTAAAAATAGCAAGTTCCTTACTGAGTGAGTATCTTTATTTGCATGTCACACCATCGCGAAGCTCTCGAAAAACCCACCAGGAATCATCCAACATGCAAAAGAAACCCTGACATGCAAACCCTAAAAATAGCCTCGGAAGACTGAACTCTGAAAGTGGTCGCCTCATTTTGCATGTTATATCATCACGAAGGTCTCGAAAAACCCAGAAGGAATATGCCAACATGCAAAGAAAAACTCTGCATCTGACCCCTGAAATTTGCCCCGGAAGCTGGACTGCTAAAAATAGTAAGTTGTCTGTTTTCGCTCAAATTTTGCATACAAGTAGTCTGATATGCTCTGAATGCTGCGTGACTATCGGAATCTCAAAAATGCTGACGAATTGCCCTGAATTGCACACTTACTAAAAATAGTAAGTACCCAGAATCTGATAAATTTTTGCTGAGAGCCTGTTGGAAACACACTGACAACAATGTTAAGCTCAATTTTCAATTTATTGACTTCGTTCGACCTTGGACTGACCAGGAAAAATGAAACCCTAATTTTCGAACTTTGGCCAAAATTTCACGTTTTAAGCTCGAAGGCAGAGAAATCCCGGAAAGACAGACATTAGAAAAGAGATAGAGAGAGAGAGGGAGAGACAAAACCAAAGCCAAAAGACCAGAATGGAGCAAAAATTAGGGGTCCCCATCTTGAATGGGGCGATGTGTGAAAAAGTCACAACATGTCCCCAATTTTGCGAGCATCAAAGTTCGGTGCTTTTAGCCTATTCCCGGCCCTCGTAGGCTACTATGTCTGGTTAGAGGGTCTCTTTTGGCGATGATCATAGGAATCTCTCCTCCAGCATCTCGTGTGGGTTCAAGTAGCCTTCAGTTGATTTAGTTTCATATACTTACTATTTATAGTAAGTCAGCCGGCAAGCAATTCTATTTATTTCAGGGCACCTAAAGTTCACATGTTGGCAATGTCGATTCCCAAATTCAGTTGAGTTGGTGAAATAAGGAGTTTTGCCTAAGTTATAATGTTTAATTATTATTAAAGGTGACTTTAATAATAATTAATATTTTAATATAATATTATAACATTGTATTTGCACTTTTATGACTTGAAGGTCCATTCATTATTAAAAAGGGGGCCATTTCAATTAATTACTTGGGCGCCAATTTCAAGGATATATTTTAATATTCCAAAGTGCAAACATTTTATTTTAAAATGTTTCAAAAGGGAAAACGGAGGGAATCAGCCTATTATCTTTTATCCCACATTGGTGAGAAAAGTGTGTGAGCTCCTCCAGGAAAAGTATAAAAAGAATCTTAATGGGCTCATTTGGATCATTCAAAATTGATTATTGGATATTTGTTTGATAATTTCTCATTGGCGTTTGGGGAAGGGAGCCCAAGGGTTTCTGCCAGCGTATCAGCTTTGGAGAACGAAAACTCTCCATTGTATTAGCATGATGAGGTTGTGGAATATCAACTGAAGGTGTTCACTGTTGGCTTCATCCAGAAGTAAAGTCTATGCTTCATTAGATTTATTGCTTCAGATCTACAGGAGATTGTATTTCCGGGTATGCACATATTTGTAAAAGCTTTGAAAGAAAATCAATAAATTAATTGTATTGCTGCAGTAGGGTTTATGTTTACATTTCTTGTATTTGAATTCTTGACTGGCAATCTATGAGAAAATACGAAAAATTACAAACCCTTATCATTCAGCATAAAAACAGAAGTAGAGACAGGCAGGTCTCTTACAATTGTAATTGGTGGTTTTGCTATCATATCTCTATCTTATTAGTAGCTGGTTGTATTTGTTATTATCATTATATTGAGCATACTATTGTAACATTGATTTGGTAGGACCATTCAATGATTTTTCTCTCAGTTGGATTTGATACTAACCCCACTGAATAAGTGGCATCTCGACTTGTCCCACTGAATAAGTGGTTGATTTTATATTCTTCCGAAGAAGTGGCTGCTATTACTTACCCCATTGCAAAATGGTCTTTCTACACTCATCGCTGAAAAGTGGAAGAGTTCTTATTTTCAGTTGCTCTACTCACCCCATTGAACAAGTGGTTTCTTTTGGTACTACTCACCCCACTGAACAAGTGTTTCTTTTAGCATTGCAATGTAAGACTTGCCACCGTATGCTCTGACCTTGCCCACACCGAGATCTGGGTGATCGAAAAGTTGAAGGTCATTAGTTACAGTTGATTATCTTTGCTCATTATGTTATCATTTGCAATGTAAACCTTGCCACTGTATGCTCTCACCTTGCCCACATCGAGATCTGGGTGATCAGAAAGTGGAAGGCAGTTTATTTCAAGTTGCTTATCATTGTTATTTTACTAATGCTAACAAGTTGCAAATTTGAAAAAATTATAAGTGTCAAAGGAGAGGAAGTTTTTTGTATATTATAAGTGACAAAGCAGAAGTTTTCTATATATACTAATTGACAAAGAAAAGTAAGTTTACTCGTAATGTTCAAAGATGGAAGTCAGATATGTGCCTTACAATGCCATAGTTGTGTATCAATAGAAAAAGTGCTTACATTGGAAGTTTCTTGCAGTGTCTTTACTATTTAAATGGAACTATTTTTATACATGCCACTTCAAATATTAAATTCTATGTAATTGCATTTGTTTTCAAATCTAATCTTGGTTCAAGCATATAAATAACAACTTCCAATGTTTTCCCATTCATTGTAAACTCCAGGTGTTCCACTTTTAATTTGGGAACTGTTGACAAGTGTTTTATGACCACACCAACATAGAATAAAGTTCCCAATGGTCACTCTATCCTCTCTTGATCAAAATCTCCTGCATGCTAAGATTGCAAAAGATCATGCATTCAACTCCAAGGTTCCTTTATGCAGTGGACGTAGACTCAGTTGGCTCAATGTGATTTGCTGGTATTTCAAGGGGACTTATGCAATTGTTCACTCTAGAGAAAGGGGTTTTTCAAGATTCGAAAGATTTATCAGTGAAGCTCAAGTTTCCTAAACTAACCAAAAAGTACGGAATTTGAATGGCTGCAGGGATTAGGAATGCAATGATCTAATCTAAGTGCGGGACGTGGAGATCAAATGTCACAAGCCTCAACCAAGCTCTGCTTTGCCTCACCTAGGATAGCTTCTACAGAACTGGTGCAATCTTCAAAGGAGTAACTAGAGGTATTGAGATCACAACTTAACATGAAGATACCATCACAACGATGCATACCAACATATAAATCATAATCAAAGTTAAGTCAAAACTATTCCAGTTGACCACGCAAGACGAATTCACCAAACAATGAGCCCACTAGTGGTATGGATTAATGAAGCGTTCTTAATTCAATCACCACATTCCACAACTATCTATGTGCATGAATTAAAATCTACTTTACTTTAAGATTCTATGTGAATTGGAAGGATGAAAAAAATCTTGCTAGCTACCCACAATAAAAGATGAAACCACAAGCAATGATAACTCTTTTTATTATAGTAGTGTTCACAACAATCTCTTACAAAGCATTCAATTGGAAAACTTTCCTTCCTCTTCCTATCAATCTATTAATCTATGCTAGCTATCTCTATTCTTTCTCTACTCTCTATGCTATTCTCTCTATTATCTGATTGTATCTATGATGTACAAATGAGGGGGGGATGCCCCTTTTATAGTTGGCCAATTTCAATGGATGGCCCAGATTCAATTACAATGAAGGGCTCAGATTGAGCCACATAAGCCCTAATCAAGATTCTTTCCTAAAAATTGCCACAAAGAGGAGTGGGGTAATAAATGAGCAAAAGATTCCGACTTTCACCCGAAGGCATAATGAGTAATTAATGCCCACCATCATCCTCTAGAAGGTCATCATCCAACAAGGCGTTTCCATTCTCCTTCTCCTTGATTGCAAATTCGATGAATTTGGCTAACACCGACTCAACCTCCCGCATTGAAATAGGTCGAATATGGGTGAGCTGAAATTCAAGCACTGTGACTATTTGCCCATGCCGAGTACAAGATTTTCTCCAAGTGACTAAGGCATCCTGATTGTTTTGAATAATGCTAGAGAAGGTCGAAATATTCTCAAAGTCCACCTGGGCAAATGATCTCACGTTTGAGAAGAAGGGCTTCAATTTGCTCTTTAGGCCATCTGTTGTCACCTCTTTTGGAGTCAATCTTTTTGCAAATAAAGCTCCAAGTGTGTTTAAAACTCCTTCCTGTCTGTTTCCCATGGCCTTTCTAAATCTAACTGACTTTGCCTGTGCTGTATCAAAGAAGCCTCGGCCAGTGAATGCTGAAGAATACCAACCTGGGATTTCATATCTATCACCCTCCTGAATTACTCCACCTTCAACCAAAGTTTGCACAGGCATATGCATCAAGGCTGCCAGGCGAGGAATAGTTTTATCTTGGTAGATGTGGGTTTCGCTCCAAGCTTGATCAACATTTTCCATGTGAGCAAGAATGTTGGAGGCCTATCGAAAAGAAAAGGCAAGATCATCCATGAACTTCTCCGCCTCTATGTGAGCATTGCCAACCCACTTGTCGGCTTCTTAAGCCATCTTCTTCAAGTCTTCAAGCCCACTAACTGATTCCCTCGGAAGCTCGGCTGGAAGGTCAACTGCTGGATTCTCTTGTCCGCACAGACGTGCTAAGTGTTGCACATAACCAATCAACGTCCTATGCTCCTTCTTCAACTTTTTGTATTTTCCCTCTGTACGGAGCAATCTATCTTCGAAAGTTTGATAGGAGCTGGGACGACCTAGCTCAATAGTAGTAATCACATAATTTTCTGGCATCTCCTCATCTCGATCGCACTCTTCTCTAGGATCAACTACATGAAGCGCGCGAGAACCGGACTTATCTGTTGCTATCTTTGAATATTTTCTGGCTCTCTTCTTTTTGGGTGACCCATTAATTCTACTCAAGAATTCATCCATCTTGATCGCTGGGTCAGTGTCATCCTTAGGATCTTTTCTCATCCTCTCCATGAGCCAATCGGGCACTACTTGTTGTGTGCTGCAAATAATAAGAGGCTGCTCCTTTGTCGCTTCTTCTTCACGTACCTCCTCTCTATCAACATTTTGTTGAGGCTCATCAACCTCCATCTGCTGGGTATTCTCCTCCAAACCTCGAGCTTCTTTCCCTATAGTATTCTCATCCTCTAATGTTGCTTCAATCATATGCTAGAAGCGAGTGTCTGTGGCTGTCTCATTTTCTTTCTCTTGCTGACTTTCTCTCCTAGGAGCATTGACACTTACGCTGTCTGGCTCCCTGAGTGGTGGCTGGCTTACCTCCTGAAATTCTTGCTCTTCGTTTGTTCTATTCCTCTGACTCCCAAACAGTGAAAGCTCCTGCAAACTCGAAGATTGGGTTCGTGACCGTATAGGTGATGCTTCTTCCACCCTTTGAGGCATTGGCTGAACTTGTACTTCTCTTTGTGGCTCGGAAGTTTGGGCAACCTGTTTTCTTTTCCTTGCTGATGGCGGCCTCTGGTCACCCATGAGATTGTAAGTGAGAGCAATTGATTTACTTTTAAGCCTATTTACATGCCTCTCCACCCAGCTCCTTGTGAATATCAAAACCGGTATGCATAATGTATCCAAGTCCGTGATCTCCGATTTTGACCAATCAGGTAGTGGGACCGGTGTATTTCTCACTGACTCATAGTTTGGTTGCATTACATTCACGTCCTTGTTATCACGGAATCTAGCAGCGCTTGTTCCACGGATAACCCCCTACGAAACTTGTCCGTTTCCTAGGATTCGTGAAGTTCAAGTACGCATAAAGAAGTGATTTTCACGCCACCTCGAAATGCGTTCCTAAGCCTCGAATAGTCAATTCGAGCATCCCCCCATGTTCGCTTCGCGAAGACCTTCGAAACGAGCTCCTTCGCGAAGTCTCATTGTTCGTACTTAGCGAGTTGCGGAAAATGCAGGGGCACTGAAAAAGTGCGCACCTGCCCTGGAGCCAAAATTTGGCTAAGTACAAAAAGTGTAAGGGCGCTAAAATTTAGCGCCCCTGCATGAAGTGAGATTTTCTAAAAATGCAATAGCGCTAAATTTGAGCGCCATTACATTTTTTCCTGACACTTAACTTTTTCTTGGCCTTGGCACGTTTCTTCATGAATTTCGCATTTTTCGTCAATCGTGCCGCTTTTCGTGCCTAAATTTATTGCTTGACTTGAGTTAGGTTTTTAATCTTCTCTTTCACTTAAAGGTGTTTTAATTCGCCATTTTTCATTGTTATGATCTTTTGGCTTTCTTTTCTTCTTGCTGGGCGAGTTTTCTTCAAACTGCAAGAAACGTTTTTGAGGATTTCGCATTCTTCTCCAGCAATCTTCGTGTTTTGCCTTGGGTAAGTCGTTTCCTTGCTTTCTCTTCTTTTTCATTAGTTTTTGTTTATGTTTTAGCTTTGCATATGTTTTATCCCACGCGTTTTCTTCTTCCCCATACGCGTTTTTGTTTTCTCTTCATTCTTTTCAACGTCTTCCATCCTCCCATGTGCGTTTTTCTCCCTATGCGTGTTCTTCTCCATTCGCGGTTTTTCATTTCTTATCCTCATGCGTTGGAACCCTCACATTCTGTTTTGAGTGTGCATTCTTTCCTTCCTCTTCACTCGCGTTTCATTCGCCGTCTCCTCTATGCGCGTCATTCTTTGAGAACTTGTTTCTCTCCAACGTTTTTTGTGTTGCAATTTCTCTTTGTCTCCCTCTCTATACGCTTTGGTGCGAACATTGAAGAGATCTATCATTTTGAAAGAAAGTTTCTTTAGCACTTGAATACTTACACAATGGTGAATAGATGAGTTTGAATTGTAATTCCATCAAAAACGAAATAGCCAAGCATGAGCGCCATTTTCATACATCACTGCATTTGTTTTATCCAAAATATGCTCAAGATGTTGAAGCGCCAAAATTTAGTGCCATGACATGATAAATATGTCAATAATTTTCTAACTCTTAGAGATGTAAGGGCGCTAAAATTTAGCGCCCTTGCATCAAAAGTGACTTTTCCAAAATGTAAGGGCGCTGAATTTTGGTGCCCTTACACTTTTTCCAGTTTTCTACAATCCTTTCCAGATGAGCTTCATTTTTGACCAGTACACTCCGGAATCTCGTTTTTCCCTTTTTGTGCATCGTTTTGCGTGCCTTGTCATCCGCTCCATGCTTTCCCATCCTCGTTGCTCATTTTGTGCTTTCCCATGTTTCCTAACGATTAATGTTTGTTCTGGCTCAACGAATTGCAGTCTCTTTTCAAAGATCGTCAAGTCAGAGTGATCAAAGTTCCAGTTGTTTTTGATGACTGCTAGTAAGCCTCCTTCGAAAGCAAAAGGCAAGATGAAATACAAATATCAAGGTGTCTATCCGTCGACTGTAGTGCTCTCCAAGGTAGAAGAGATAAAAGACACGGAGGTTGGTCATCAGGACTTGGTTGATTTTGCAAAGCAAACAGAGACGAAGCCTCTTCTTGATTCAATGAGAGCAATCGTACACAACAACCTTCATTTGGTGGCAATGTTCCCTACAGCTGCACACAATACAGAGTTTGTTCTTCAGGTTGTGTCTCACTACATCAGAGAAAGTAGGAGTGTGATTGATTCTTCTGGGTGCGAGATTTTGAGACTCGACCCTGATTTCTTTGACATTATTTTCAAGGTCCCTCATATGGAAAAATACATTGATATTTCTATATCAAAAGCACAGGAGATCTTTGATGCTGATCCCAATAAAGCTAAACAGTTGATAAACACTCAATGGTTAAAGAAGCCTAGATCATCTGTTTCCAGATGGCCGAAAGGGCTCCTGCGAAGTGATTTCTGTTGCTTAAATTCGCACCTCTGGAATGGATTTGAAAACGGACAGCTATGCACAGATAAACTGCTCTTCAAATTAGGAGGGGAAGCTCCCTCTTGCTGATGGTGTTTGAAAGAAAGTAAACTAAAACTAAGTTGCCTATCTTTTGGATCAGCTTAGAGCACAAGGTTTTTTAAACACAAACGCCGCAGCTGAGATTTTCTGATAAGAAGTTCAACTACGACTAACTTAGACTAAAGACGTTCCTAACCTCTCAAGTAATAGCAGAGCAAGAGAAGTTAGAAATTAACAAGGCAGATTTTCTGACAAAAATACTTTAACAATCTCTCTCTCAACAAACACCTACACACTTCACTGTTAGCTGAAATAAAGATCATGAAAGCATAACATAGATAACGGAAATCTGAGATTTTAGATCAAGGCAAAAGAGGCTCATGATTTTATTACTCAAATCTCTAAAACAAAACTCCCTTCTAACATGCCTTGAATAAGAAATTGCAGCTAAGGAGGCTTGCAAACTTATTCTTAACACAATAGAAAACAGCAATCTCACTAACTCCTTGTTGGCTAAAGAGGCTCAACAATTTGCTTATCACAATACAAATGAACAATACTTGAGCAACAAATAGAAGGCACAATAGGCTCAGCGTTTTGTTCTCACTAGCACGGTTCCAACTAAGTGAACTGAAACTGAATAACAACTTGCTGCAATTCAGGCTCGCAATTTGCTATGACAATAACCGTTAAAGAAACTAAATGAGCAAAGGCTCTTATTTATAGAGAAGCAGAGGAGTAGGGAACCCTAAAATCTCCTTGCTTTCACAATCTAGGGCTTGCTCAGCAAGCAAGCTTTATTACTAAATCTAGAAACAAGATAACAACTAAAACCCTAAAAAGCAGAAAAAGCGGGAAACACCAACTATTACATCTTATCTTCTTTCTATCCTCAAAGAATGGATAAGGATTATTCCAAGAATAGAAAGAAACGGGAAAAGAAAGCTTCTAGAAGAAAGTTGCTTTAAAGCTCGATCACATCCGCTAGAAGTCCGGGAGATTGTGTCCCAATTGCATCTATACCATCAACAAGAAAACACCGCTTTTCAAGAATATCTTCGCACCAATAGATCTTAGGGAAATCTTTCAATCTCATTGGTCAGCTTTATTGAACTTTGGCCGGGACATCATCAAATATGACTCTATCCTTCAATCAAGGTAAACTATGAACAACGTTCTGGAACTGATTTTGCACCTCCTCAAGCCCGACGTAAGAACCATCTTCAAGACTGTACTGAGAGGGAATCTCTATGACAAATTTGCTGATGAAAAGGAGAGCTTCAACCACCCTTTGCCTGTAGGTGATGAATTCTTCAGATATCCTCTCATAGGTTTTAACTTTGAAAACATGACGTTCTCTCCATGCAAGGATTTGTCTTTTGTGCTCCTTTGAAACTGCTGAAACGTAGGCTGTGTCTAAATCAGCAATGATAATCTCATGCCTAGGTTTTACTTCAGCCCATGTTTGTTCAAATCCTTGGATGCCTTGACGAAGTTTATGAGCATTCTCTCTCAACTGGAACATCCGAGCCAAGATCTCCTTTCCTCTGACAATGAAGCTCTCAATCCATTCCTGAGTCTCTTTCCCACATATGACCAGCTGTCTTAACTGATGGTGATCAGCTGGTGTCTCTAAGACCTGGGGCAGCAACCGGGTTGCTTGTGAAGAACCACGAACAAGGTTAGAGATGAAAAGCCTAAGCTGCTGATTTTCAGCCTTGAGGGCTGCCTTGTCTTCTCCATCTTTAAGCACTCTTTCATGTAGGTTTTCGGATACAACTTTGAAGAGACTCAAATCTGCATGTCCGGTATTTCTACCAAGATTAGCCTTGACCATTACAAAATCATCCATGTTCACCTCATCTCTATTCTTATCTTCTGGAGGCACAGCAGTCTCTACAACAATCTCGTTATCAGGATTCCTATCAAAGTGAGCTTGCTTCTTTGCCTTCTTCTTAGGAGGTTCCTGATAAATATTATCGAGATCATCAACACTCACTTGATATGAAGGCCTTCTCCTACCCCTTCCTAAGGAGTTCTCAAGCCAAGACACCGTAGTATCTCTACTAACTTCCTCAGGAGGTACTGCTGCGATCTCTTCATCATCTTCGATATCAAGATCAATGTGAATTGGTGACGAACCCGTCAAAGGTACAGGAACATGTGTTGAAGGTGGCTCCTCTGCTTCATTCTGAGGTATGGGCTCATCAAGAGGAACTTCTGAATCAACTGTAGGTCGTTCCTGTATGACTATGCCTGAGAAATCCAAACCTTCTTTGGCATTTTTATTCGACGCATCATTTTGACGCCATCTTGAGACTGACTTTTTACCCTTTCCTTGACTGGGTCAGAGAAGAAGAGGGAATTATCCTTGGCGGCTCTGCTACTGGAATAGAGTTCTTCCTTTTAAGCACTAAGAAAACCTTACTATACTCCACGACTTGTCTTGTTCTGTCTTCAACTGAAAGAGATTCCTTGTTTGCCCAATTGACTTGTGGAAGAGGCTGATCCTCGATTCTTTTCTGAGTGTACATTGGTAGAAGAACATCTTCATCATCATCAGAGAGCCCTTCTACATCTTCATTTAAGCAATCTTTCATCTGATGGAGAGTCAACCTGCTGTAACTACGCCTTCGCACTTCAAACTCGTCTGCACAGTTAGCCCAAAAATCTTCAAGTGCGGGTATGTGATTGTAGTTCTTCTCCAACCGGCCAGCGTAGACACCATGAGGATCAAATGACCGCCTCTCACTGTAGGGTTTGAGACCGAATTTATCTAATTCTTCTCCAATTGTCCTGGCATCTGCAGCAGTCCTGCATGTATAAATACCCAACCCTAATGGAAAGTGAAGAGAGGGTTTCTTTCTATTTCTCAAGACCGTATGAACACCGTGAGCTTGCCTCAAGAATTCCATGAAGATGACCTCGTCTGACGGATACCTTGGCAACATTAGCGGGGCACCTGAATAACCATAAACCCTGAGATAGGTAAAGGTAGGAAACTGTATAAACCAATCTGCCTATTCCGCCATTGCTGCCCTAGCAACTGAAGATATGCGGACGTGCAATTCATTGTCTAAGTCACGCACCGTGTACATCAAGAATGCCTCGTTCACCCTTTTGTAGTGGTGCAACGACTTTGTGAACTCCAGCTGAGGATAATAATTATATATGTGTTGAATGCTCAAAGATCCCTCGGTGTTCAATCCTCTGAATTGACCTTGATAGGCCACCAGGTAGACTAGATATGACACCATGTGAAATACATGAAACTGGAAATATTCTGTTATTTGTTGATGTAGGCAGTCACTAATCAAAGTAGGCCAGTCATAAACCTCGGTTTTCTTCATAATGTGAGGTATGGCATAAAACATCCAAGGTTGGAACTTGGTGGCATCCTCGGAACCAGTGACCCTGTTGAGCAAAGTGATGATGATGGTAACCTCGTCCTTGAACTCCCCTCGTCCGACATTCTTGGTCAATGTCTTATGTTTTTCTTTCATCCATCTCAAGTAATCTTTTGTCAGATTGGTTCTTTTATGCATATTCCACATCTTTTCACATTCATCTCTGGAAGAGTTAATCTCTTCGTGCCATGGGGAATGGAAAACACTTTCAACCATGTCGTGCTTTTTAAAACTACAAATCAACTCGCCATCCGCTTAACTGATCTCCCTAGTAGCCGGGTTGTAATGCTGCAATGCAAGCCGACATTTAACTCAAGACTCTCGAATCGGGAGAGGAATAGACGCTATGTAGGGAGTCCACGACCCAGTTCCCATTGAAGTACTACCGCTTCTCTCCAAGGAAGTCACGCTTATGATGCAAGTCCGTCTCTACCGCTTTTAATGTAATTGTGAAAAGGCCGATTCGGACTTGAAACGCTAAGAGTGTACTCCATTTCAGAAAACTCTGAAGAATGATCAGAACTCGGGCTTTGGTTCGCATAAGTCCGTGCAATTTCTATTTTTAGAATGCTGATTTTTGTGCTTCAACTACCTAATCTTTTGAGAAATTTTTCCAGATATGGGTTTCATTCAGAATGGCTACAAGACAACCGCATCGGTCTCGCTTTGAAAATCTTGAATTTTAATCGAAAAGCGTTAAACTCTAATTTTCTTCAATTTTTCCAAAAAGCGCTAAACTGGTTTTGTCTGTATTATCATAGAAATGGACCCAATTGATTGGATTTGCAAAACTCTGACGTTTGATCGAAAAAGCAGCCAACCCTAGGTTTTTGGAAAAAAGCTGCGATATGGGTTTTCTTCAGAAGACTGATTTGAAAAGACCCAGATGGTTGAAATTTGAATGCAGTGAGGTTTTCATTGAGATGCAAGATAAAAGCACTTGCTGCAACTTGATGAAGTCTTTGAAAAATTCTTCAGAAGATAGAGGCAAAAAGACCCAGATGACTAAAAAATTGAAAGCCTTGGCCTTCTGCTTGAAAAATTTGATCTTCTGGAACAAAAAGCTTGAAAGAACAATGGTTTATGCTTGCTGGTCTGAAAAATCTGATGTAAAACCAGCAACTATGGATTCTTGAATCACAAAAATTTCTCAAACTTGCTGCTCCAACTTTCTCCTCTGGATACTACCTGCAAAAATAATGAAAAATACATTGAAAAGAAGTGTTAAATAGACTTAGGTTTTGATTTTAGGTTTTGCTTTTTTCTGCTTTTATTTCAAAACCCTAAATCTTATCTTCTCAAGTTTGGACGCCATCTTCCTCTTCTCACAATTTTGAAATTTTGAAAATCTCAAAAAAAAATCTTCTAAGGCATGAAGGTTTGGGCGCCTATCTCCAAGAGGGGCGCTCAACTTCACCAGTGTTAGTTAAAATTTCAACTTTTTTGACTTTCCTCAATTTTGACATGCCACTTTGCCACTGATTTCTCATTGATAGGTTTACCTGACAGGCGAGCTGAGTGGTTCACTGCGGAGCCGGACTGATTCTGAAGAAGACGTTCTGGAGGCACCTCCTGCTAAAAACTTGATTTCGACCTCCGAATTCACGGGAGGCTTTTCCTTCTAGGGGCGCCCAGTTTCTTCAGTGTTAGCCATTTTCCTGATTTCCAAGTTCTTCATTAACTTCTCTTCCGCAAACGATCTCGTTAAATCTTGAGCTCCGGGCGGCGGATTGCTGAATGTTTGTGCTCATCGCGAAGCTGACGAAGAATGAAGGGGGGTCCTCTGGAGACACGTTTGTCAAAAAGTGAATTTTACCCTTCAAAAGGTTGGGCGCCTATCTTGGCTGGGGGCGCCCAGTTTACCAACACTTAGTTTATTTTTTGATTTTTTCACTTTGCTTTGAATTTCTTTCACCCCTCAGCTTTAATTCTCCTGCCTGTCTTTGAATTGGAAGGATCATGAGCTCCGTTTGTCGTGCTGAATAGCTCACTGCAAAGCCAGTTGAATTCTGAAGACATCCCGTTATAGCTTTGACTGCAAATTCCTCTGTCTGCATCCTTGAAAAGTTGGGCGCCTTTCTCTTCCTAGGGCGCCCAGTTTCTCCAGACTTAGAAAAATTCATAATTTATTCAACTTCAAGTTTCAGATTTTCACTTCATACCTTCTACTTTGACTTGAATTTGCCGGAGACTGGATCATCAGATGCTCTGACGGGGATATCCATCGCGAAGCTGACTGAAAACTGAGCAACTTCCATTGGAGACCGTAACCCTAATTCCTTCATTTGGCACCCTGAAAAGGTGGGTGCCTTTCTTCAACTGGGGCGCCCAAACTTAGCAGACTTAGAAAATTTTCATGACTTTTCAACTTTTCTTCCTCGATCCTCGTGCATGTTCATCGTTTCACTTTCTGCCGGAAGTTTTGAATGCTAAAATTAACGCCTGGCAGTCGGATGACCTCCATTGATGATCTCGGAACTCCAGATATGCTTCTGAAAAAGCTGAATAGACCCAGTAGGGCAAAACTGATTACTTTAAGACTCGACCGTATTCACCGATAATGACACATTTTGAGCCAATCAAAATCGGCCCGGACTACCGGACCTCAACTTCTATTTTTAGAAATTTTTGCCGCGATCCGCTTCAAAGAAACTCCAGAAAACCTTAAAACTTACTATTTCAATTTTCTAAAATAGCAGCTTCCTAAAAATTTGGATGAAACCGAGATCTGGGTTTTGTAGGTTGTCGCTCTTAGCAGACCTGGGACGCCGAATTGAAAATTTGTGTTTTAACCCTCCATGCAAGACATGCACACCCAAATTTTGACCTTTTTGACTGTTTCGACAAGACTTTTACTCATTTCTTCAAAATGTCTAAGTGTAACAAAAATTTTAATTTTGGGGTACAACAATTTCAAAGATGACTTCAAAGATATGATCACATTTCTAAGCAGAGTGAAAGGCTTGCCGGAATCATCCACTTTTCACGATTGGATGTATGAATACATCAGGATCATAAGAAGATAGAAGGTGCATATTGACTGGGGCAAACAAATCAGTGATGAAATACACGAGCAGTTGATCAATGCTCCTTCTACATTGAAGTTCTACATGACTTCTTACCTGGTGTACGCGGCGGCTGTAATGAGACAATTCCCAGGTTTATCTACAAAAGGGAATCGGATGATGGTACCTGTGTACAGATATTTCTATCAATTGGAGCTGAAGGAAAGCTTTCATCACTTCAAACGGGTCACAGATGCTTTCTTTGCGCCTTTGCTTTTCAATTTTGATCCAGCTCTGGAAAGAAGAAGAGTATCTGATGAGGCTTATAAGGTGGTAAGTAAAGTTGGATGCATATTTCTTCAATTCCCAACGTTTACTTACTTGAGAGTAGGCTGCTACACTGGTTGTCCCTACATGCTACCACGTTATCCTTCGGATAAGTGGGTTCTCATGGAAACATGCAGATAATTGATGTCAGTGCAAAAAGATCGAAGAAGCAACCATAAGCGTGGATTCAAGTTCCCATTGACCATCGGCCGATATACTATCCAAACTGTACAAAAAGCTAAGTCTGTTTATGCTGAAATGCAGATCATGCCCATCAAAACCTACAGGTATAGGTTTGATTTCGATTACCGAGATGTCAGAAAAAGGTTGCAAAAGGGTCACCATCACAGGTACCGTTTTGAGGACATCTGGGCTGATTGCAGAGATGAAGCCATTCGCAAAATGGAATATTGCAAATTGACGGTTCAACAAATCAGAGATCTTGGTATTGCTGACCTACCAAAGGATTTTGCAGATCCGGGTGATATCATGAATGCTGTCTATGATGAGCAAGAAATTGCTAGAAGGCCGTTGCCTACAATACAATGGTCTAGGAAAGAAGTTACCAGCATAAGAGAAAGGTTGAGGCCAATCCTAGCCAATATTGCAGAATGGTTGCATAAACATGGTTATGAAATGAAAAGTTTCATAACAGACTCAGAAGGAGAGGAATCCGAAGCAGAAGCTCGTCAACAGCAAGAACTCCGCAACAAAAATAAATTAGCGGCCGTTCCCACTTCTTCACGAAGAGGTCCTAGGATCAAGTTCACTGCTGGCAAGAGAGATACTCAGTCCGTCCCAGAGACAGTAATCACGGAATCTAATCCATCTCGCTCTAAAGGTAAAAATTCTATTCTAGAGGAGGTAGATTCCGATGAAGAAGAAACTTCAAGTGACCAATCCGTTGAAGATGAAGATTCAGCAGAAGCAGACTCCGATGCAGAAGAGGTTTCTGAAAGCGGGCAAGAGTCTGATGAAGATTCTGAAGAAGGATCTGAAGGTGATTTTGAAGGTGAACCAGAATCGGAGAGACAAGAGGGTGATCAACAGGAACCCGGGCATGATCAAGAAAGAACTACTCCTCTTGAGAATGTAGTTGAGGAAATTCGCAGAACATCATCGCCTGTGACTTCAAATGTTCCTCATACCCCTCCAAATTCAAGAACTCCTCCACCTCATGTTCCCTCGTCACCTATTCCTACCACATGCATTCCTGCAGCCGAGATATCTCCTATCCCTGAAACATGAACCCAGCTTGATACTCCCTCAGTGACAAGCATCCATACGGTTGATATACTGTCAAGCCCTCCATCGTCCATTCCTAGCTTGTCTTCGCCAACGTATGATATCACTTCTGAAAATGAATTCAATCGTTTCATGAATGAGTCAATGCGTGATTAGCTCCATGTGTCAACTACAGGAGCGATGATGACAGACACTTCTCCGATTGTCATGATACCTATGGTAACTTCAGATGTGACAATAACTTCAGAAGTAGCAATGGCGACTGAATTGACAGTGAATCCAGAAGCTCACACTTCTTTTCTTCCTCCTTGTCTAATATCTCAAGTGTCGAAGCGTAAAAAGCAAATGATTTCTCCGGAGGAGCTCGACCTCGAAGAGATAGTCCTTCGAAAGGCTAAGGGAAGAAAAAGGCAAAGGTATACTCAAGGCTGAACATTGATAAGTCTGGCCACAAGTATGCTGAAATTGGCATACCACCAAGTGAAGAAGGTGATGTCAATATGGAAGACTACACGGTGACAAAGGTCCAGCTTGGCAAGGTTACCAATGAAAGTGCAAAAGCCGATGCGCAAGTCACTTTGGATATCTTGGCTGGAAGGCTGGATAAAGTAGAGCTAGCTCGCAACATGTACAAACAGAGGGCAGAGCATTATGCCACTGTTGTAAAGAGACTTGCAGGTTCTCCAAGTAATGCACAATCGCTGACAGTGGTAAATATTGAAGACCCAGCTGTCAAGAAAGCTAAGAAGTTCACCTCCAAAGGCAGAGTGTTGTATGATTTTGTTGAGAAGATCATTGAACACGGATCTCAGATGATAATGGCTGCGGACGAGAAAACTACCTTGTTGGCCAAGCTCACCACAGAGCTTGATAAAGAAAAAAGTGTACTTTCTCAAGAGCGCAGAGACATGGAAAAATGCTTGTTGCATGGTCGGAAATGAAACAGGTAAAGCTCAGTAAATTGGTGGAGGTTGGGGTAATTCCTGACAAAGAAAAGTTCGTTGAGGTAAGAGAATCTTTGAAACATAGAATTCAAGTAGTTCAATCTCTTATGGAAGATCTCCACCAAGTACAGGAAGATGTCGACGGACATTGGCCATTCTTGAAAAAGGTATCAAAGAGTTGCCTGGTCAACTTCTTGAGGAAAATCGTATCTTTCTGCCGGCCAGAGAAATATCCCAAATCTTCAAGGAAGCCATCATGAATTTGATTGACAGTTCAGACTTCTCAAAAGCTTCACTGAACATCATTTGTGATACAAGGCTCACATTAGATAACCTGAAAACGCATCTTGACAGGTGCAAGAAGGTTCACTCATCTGCCATGAGATCGATCACGAGAATTCACACCATTGTGGATTACACCGTTGGTCCAGATGAGAAGTTCGTGCAGGAGACTAGGAGGAAATTTGAAGACTCCCACCCAAGGCAAAAGAAACACGAAGCAGCTCCCCTCATTCTCTAGAAGTGTTAGACATTTCCGATGCATCCTTTTATGCATCTTGTAAATATTTCTCGACATTTTCGAATGTCTTTTTGTAAATTGTAATTACACCAAGCTCAAAGATGTAATATTTTGAAAACAAATTACACTTTGACTTTGGTCAAAGTTAGGTGAGATCTCCTAAAATCGCTCACCTAACTTTCCCTAATTTTCTCAATCCCTTTCCTAATTTTGCTCATCCCTCTTTCTATATAATGTGAGGGATTTTCATTGTAAAATGATCCTTTTAGTGTTTTGCAACGAAGTGCTGCCCTTTTTGAAGCCAATTTGTGAAACTTTATGCTTCATACTTAGAATGAACCATCAATAAAGAAGAGGATTGCAAACCAAACTTTGCATTGATCTGACACTTCGTGAGTTGATCTTGTATTTGGTGGTGATTAGCTTGAAGAATCAAGGACTCTAAGTGATTTATGTAAACTTTGTGTTGCATTTATTATTTGGATTTGCATTTGTGTTTCTGTTTATCATTCGGTTGGATGATCTACAAGACTTTGTGCTTGTAATCGTTCATGCTCTTGCATATTTTAGTTGAATGATCTACAAGACTTTGTGCTTGTAATTATTCATACTCTTGGATACTTTTGTTGGGATGATCTACAAGACTTTGTGCTTGGTAATCGCTCTTTCATGCTCTTTGATAACTGCTGGATGATCTACAAGACTTTGTGCTTGTAATTGTTCATGTTGTTCGAGGAATTGCTGCGTCTAAGAAGACTTTGCGCTTCTAACGTGACAAAGGATACACTCTTCACAGATCTACCATTGATAAAGCTACGGAACGACTTTGTGCCTTCGTGAGCTTTCCCTTTTACTTTAATTTTTTTATTATTAATTATTTCTGGTATCTCTACGCTTCGCTTTGACGAGATAGAGGTATTGGTATTACTACTAGTTGTTAGTTTAAGGTTATCAAGAATTGTAAACTTCCAATGGTGAAGCATTGTAAACATCTTCTTTGAAAAAAGAGAGAAGGATGAACATTACCTCCCACCGTAAGTTTCGTACATTGTGTAATTACTTGTTTGTTTTACTATCGCTTCGTTAGTAGTAGTTAGAAGGGCCCCATTCGGTAGTGAGATTCACGCCTCACATAGCGGTGTTGCGACCTTTCACACATCACCCCATTCAAAATGGGGACCCCTAAATTTTCGCTCCATTCTAGTCTTTTGGCTTTGGTTTTTTGTCTTTCTCTCTCGTTCTGCTTCTTTTCTGCTTTCTGCTTTCCGGGGACGCTCCCGTCAGCAAGCTTGAACGTAAGATTTGGCCAAGTACTGAAATTAGGGTTTCACATCTTTAGGTCACTTTGAAGCCAAATGGGGTTGGTTAGTCAGCGTTTGAGCCTAGCAGTTAAGCATACCATGCTTCTAGCAACTCCTAACCTCACTAAGTCTAACTTTCTATTTTTAGTAAGTGTCACTTTAGGGTTGATTTTCCTCAAGATTTTCGCTTACATTTGGACAACCCCATTGCATTCCGAAAGACTTCCAAGTTCACTTTGACAAATTTGAGTAAAACGGGATAACCCCGCTATTTTATAAAGATAGCTTCCAAGCATTTCAAGGTCTAGATGTTACATTTTCCGATGCATGTTCGAGATTCCTTCCTGGTTTTTCGACCTTCAAGGTGATGTACATGCAGTATGATGATGATCTTCAAAGATTCGGCCTTCTGACGATATTAGGGTTTGCATGCATATTTTCAACGCATGTCGCATTTTCTGGTTTCAAGAGCTTCGACAAAGGTAACATGCAAATGGAGCTGACCACTTTCTAAACTTACTATTTTTAGCCAGTGCGTGCATGTTGGAGATTTTTCTGGGTTTTCTGGGTTTTCCGAGATTTTTCGGGCAGTATGACATGTAGGATCATCCGGCAGCCGGTCGGTCACTTTTCCGGCCGTTTTCTATTTTTGGCAGGTACCACTTGGGCAGCAGCTCGGCACTTCAGAACTGCAAACTGACTAGCATGCAATTGAAACGAGGTCAAACGGAGCTCATCTGAGCAACATGCACAAAATTAGGGTTTCGAGCTTCAGCGCTAAAAACGAGGAGTCAGAGGTCAAAGCGTTCAAAACTGAGATATCCATCATGATCAGCATCCTTTTGAGAATCTACTGGCAAAATTTGAAGGCAATCGGAGAACCTGCTATTTTTAGTAAGGCGTTTTGGACGAGGGCTATAAATAGAAAGTTGATCTCGGCATTAGCACAAACGGGCATGTTCACCAACGAAGAGCACACTGTCCAAATTTCAAAGCAAACGGAGCAAAGGAAGTCTCAGAAACAGGCACTTACTATAAATAGTAAGCCACTTCAGAAGCAGCTATAAATGGCAGGTTGACACCAGATCTCGACGGGTACAAGACAAACATGTGATAAGTAATCCGTGGCGCGAATTTCAAAACAAACAGAGTTGCAAGGAATGAAGAATCAGATGATTGCTATTTTTAGCAGGTCAATTAGGGTTTCCTAAAATCAAGGGCAAACAGCACAGTCAAGCAGAAACAGCTTCCGGCGACGATCACCATGCTTCAGGCATCTGGCACATGAAATTTGAAGACTTTCTGAACAATTTCTATTTTTAGCAGGTTGCTAAAAAAATAGCAAGTACAAACAGGCATCAGGCGCTGACAGAACAAGTTAGTCAAAATTCAGAGCAAGGTGAAAATCAGGCTTTCTGGAGTCAGGATTCAGTCAAAGGCGCAAAATTCAAGGAACTTTCTAAAAATAGAAAGACGGGGCAAATTAGGGTTGATCAACTTAAATCTGCCAGAGAGCACGAGATTCACTAAAATGGATAAAATTTCAAGTCCGGTATTGAAACTCGCTTTCAAAGCTGAACAGAGGCGGAAATTTCACTAAGTGTTGGAAATTAAAAGTGTCACCCTTGCAAATGCGCCTAAATGAGTGAAATTTTTTCTAAGTGTCCAAACTGGAAGTACCATAGTCCAAATGCGCCCTTCTTAAACTGAGAGATTGAACCTTCAGATGCGCCTCAATATGAAGGAGATTTGATAGAGTTTCTAGGGCGTCAAAATTAGAAGCTTTGAGGGTGATATGCGCCTAGGAGCTTGGAATTAAAAGCTTCACATAATAGATGCGCCTCCATTTTGCAAAAGGCTTTTAAATTTTTCTAAGGCATGTAAATTAGATGTCCAACCCCTCATGTGCGCCCAAGTCAAGAATGAAAACTCGACAAGTCATTTGCGCCTAAGCAAGAAACTAAGTGTTGACCCTCTGGAATGCGCCTATAACAAAATTGAAAGTCTAGACCCCTAAATGCGCCTTAGCAACCTTGATGAGTTTGAAAACTTTCTAAGGCACCCAAAATAGAAGTAGCAGGAGGTAAATGCGCCTTAGTTTGGAGAGATACCTCGAAATTTGTCTAAGGCGTTGAAACTGAAAGCACAACCTCCTAAATGCGCCCCTCTTCAAAATGAATGTTGCAAGTGTCAAATGCGCCTGAGGGAAATAAGGGTGTAGAATTTTGTCTAAGGCGTAAACTGAAAGTACAACCTATCATATGCGCCCAAGGCGCAAACTTGAAGTTGCTAGTGCTAAATGCGCCCCAAGATGAATGCTTGACCCCTTAAATGCGCCCTTGAGACTGGAGGGAGTAAAATGATGAGATTTTGTCTAAGTGTCAAAATTGAGAGTTGACATAGTGATATGCGCCCCTCATGAGACTGGATGGAGACCGTTGCAAACGCGCCTAAGATGTAAATTGGAGGTTGCCTATATGATATGCGCCTGGGAAATGAGTCTTAAAAATATTCTAAGTGTCGAAACTGGACGCCCATGGGTCAAAATGCGCCCCTAGTCAAAATTGGAAGTAGCAACAGGCAAATGCGCCCTTGAGAAGAAAGTAAGTTGGGAAAATTTCCAAATCACTAAATTGAAACTTCCACCTATGCTATGCGCCTTGGAGCTGAGGGTGTGATTTGCGCCCAATAAGGATAATAGAAATTCGAAATTGGAAGTTGGCCCCCTCAAACGCGCCTAGATGCTCAACATGTGATATGCGCCTGAAGAGAAGTGCTCAAAATGAAAGCTCAGTTTATTGAATGCGCCCCTAACTGGAAGCTTACCCTCTCATATGCGCCCTGTGGCAACGTTGAAAGTTAGAAGACTTCAACCTGAAATTTGCGCCATGAAATCAAGATGAAATAAAAAACGTCCAAGTCTAAATGCCCATAGTATGATATGCGCCCTTGAAGGAAACTTAAGTGTTGGAGAAAGGCAAGCTGGAGATCTGATTTGCGCCTTGCAAAAGGGAGGAAGCCACGAAATTTTTCTAAGTTACTAAAGTTGAAAGTTAACCTTTGCATATGCGCCCAAGAGCATCAACTCCCAAATGCGCCTTCAAAAGGAATGATGGAGACCAAAATTTGCCTAAGTCATTGAAAATGAAAGCTACCCACCCCAGATGCGCCCAACATGAAGACATCAAAATTTTTGAAATTCAAAGCATGAACAATGATATGCGCCTGGGATTGTGAAGGAAATGTAAAATATTTTCAACCACGCCTAGACTGGAAGGAGAAAATCGAAAACATTAAAGTCATTCGGATTTTTAGAAAGTGGGAGTGAAAAATGCGCCTAAATACACTAAGTCATGAATAAATTTATTTTTTTTAACTTGGCATTTTCTACCACATGTGCCCCCAAATTAAAGAAATAAATTAAAAAAATCAAATGGAGGTTAAATTTTAAATTTTGGACTTTGAAGGCACTTAAAATTTTCCCCTCAGCGCGATTAAGTGAGAATTCTCTATGGCATTTGGAAGAAATTAAAATTTCTCTTAGCAAGACGGAGAAATTAATTAAATTAATTAATTTAATTATTTTCCTAAGTATAATATTAAATTTCCCCTTTCGATTTTGACCCATGAAATTGTGAAATTCGGATGATTTTAACAAGGGGAATTTATTTTGGAAGTCAATTACGATGGAAAATAAAATTACGCCTAGCAAGTTTTGACGGGTGATATCGAATTTTTAAAGTGCGTTGAAGAAATAAATTAAAATGGCAATTGAATTAAATTTTTAATAAATTAAAAGATGCCATTTTAAAATGCAGTTGAGATAACTTCAAATCGGTGTAGAAATGATTTTCTCGAAATTACTGGAGGTAACTGGCAGTCGGGAGGGAATTTTAAATTTGAATCGAGGAAATAATCTCCCCGAATAGCAAATTGTCATAACAACTGCCTGACGACTGGAATATTCCCTTTTAAATTTAGCAAACGCGTCAGTCATAATGAAGGGAATAAAAGGCATCTGCTAAAATTAGCACCAGTCTTTTGCTATAAAACTCTGAGGATTTTCATTCTCGTCTCACAAGATTCGAAGTTAAAATTTATGCTGGCAAGTTGAGTTGTGAGATTTAATTCGAGAGTTGCTGAAAGTGTGAAATAAGTTCGATTTTTGCAAGAGATCGAAGTTGCTGAAAGTTGATTTCTTGAAGTTGCTGAGATCGAAGTTGCTGAAAGTTGATTTCTTGAAGTTGCTGCGATTCGAAGTAAAGTTTGAAGGGTTTAGCATTTTTTATTTCTTCACGTTGCTGAGGTAAGTACCCAAGGTTGCTGAGACTTTTTATTTTGCTGAAAGTTGAAACGTTTTCGAAGTTTAAAATTGAAAACGCTGAAATCATTTATTTATGCTGAAGGATTGAAATTGTTTGAATTCGAAATTGCTTATGCTTTGAATTTTCTGAAGTTGCTGAATGTTGGAGTCAAATCAGATTTAAATTTTGCTAAAGCCTTCGAAGTTGCTGTTTTATAATTTTCAAAGTGCTGATTTTTTTTGATTGCTTTTTGAAGTTGCTGATTTATAACTCTCGAAAAGTTGATTTTAAATTGTCAAAGCTTGCTGATTTAAACTTGTTCGTTTAAAAACTCTCGGACTTATTTAAACTCTTCGAAGTTGCTGATGTATAACTGTCGAAGAGCTGATTTCAAACTTGATAATTTGAAAGCTTGCTGATTTTAAATATTTGGAGTTGCTGATTTAAATATTGCTGAAACTTAACGCTTTTTTCGGAGTCGAAATTGATCGAGTTAATTTCTTGCGGGGAGTTGGATATTTCTTTTGGCTACAAGTTGTTGAAAGTTGAAGTTTTAATTCTTGAGAAGTCAAAGTTGGATGCTGAGGCTACTAACTTGTTTTTTTTTTTTTTTTGCAGCCAATTCCAACCGCCAGCCGCCTCACGTGATTTTTAAGGTTGATGGAGTAATGTTCGCTTTTTGTTTTGCAGATGGCTGACGCTGCTGGAACTAGCAAGGCTGGAGCTAAGGCTGCAAACAACGAAGCTGTCAAAGAGAACGCCTCCAGGCAGGCGATTATCAAGGGTCTAAAGAAGTCCATCCCAGAGTCGAAGATCATCTCGAAGTATGGAAACTTGACAGATACCAATCTCGCGCCATTCAACCTCGAGGCATTCATATGCAGAATGTATGGGCAAGGTGGCAACCTTCCGACAGATGCATCACGTAACATTGTCAAGAGCGGATTGTACAATGCAGCAGGGTTCCAACCAGCAGTCCGTTGTCCTGAGTTGATCCTAGAGTGCGCCAACTTCTACAATTCTGAGGATCGGACTATCACCTCTCCAGATGGTATGATCATGGCTAATTTCGCTCCCGATGCAATTGGCGAGGCGTTTGGAATCCTTGCTACGGACAATATGTTGTATAAGTCCAGGGCCAAGGCAGACAAGATGTACGCCACCACCTTTGAAAAGTGCATGAAAAGGATAAACACCTCATGGATGCGCAAGCCAAAGCCACCTGCTGCCAGGCTACCGAAACAGATAATCTCGGAGGAGCTGAAGCAAGAATACTGCGACATCATTATGCTTCTCAGCAAAGTCAATGGCAGCCCACAGTCATTCATATTCGAGCCATGGATGTTCTTTTACATCAGTGTAGTGCTCAAGGGGAACAAGCAAGTGAACTGGGCGCAGATGATCAGTGATAATATTGACGAGCAGTTCCAGAGTCTCAGGAGGACAAAAACATTTTACATGAGCTCATATGTCATTTACATGTTAGCTCGAATGACCAAGTATAGAGGATTGGCGTACCAGGAGCCAATTGGCTGCGGCTACAATCAGTTCAAGATTCACCAGTTTTGCAGACAGTTACATCTTACTCACACTGGTGACTTTCAAAGAGTGAATGATGCTTTTACTATGTACATCACAAGAACCCTTCAGCAGAGGCTACAACAGAGGATATCCGAGGAGGCTCAGATGCTGATTGAAGAATATGGGTGTTGGTTCGTCCAATTCCTGAAATTTACCTATTTGAGGCTGCCGGGGTACGATTCATATGTATACAAACTACCTAGGTACCCCACCAACAGAATGATATTACTTGAGTTGTCTAGGCAATTGGTGGCCTACGACAAAATTATAAGGCGAAAGAAGAAGGGGGGCTTGCATTTTCCCATTGTGTTGGGAAATTCACTCGAGGAATGCCCGACTTTACAAGCAACCAAAGAGGCCGAGGATGAGCTGAAATTCTACAAGTTGACCCTTTATACCAGCCGACAAAATTTTGATCCTAAGGGAATGATTGGAACGGTGCAAGGGGAAGAATACAAACACAAGGCTCACCTGGAAGACTTTTGGGCAAATGCTGGAAGCGAGGATGAAATCAGGAAAAGGATGTTTTCAAGGCTGCCCCTAAAGTTAATTAGGGAATGTGAGGTGATTCAGGTGCCAGATCAACTTGAGGAGGATACTAGGGTCACCCATCCAGATTATGAAACGGTAAAGAACGCTCCGATGCCACCAATAGATTGGGCCGAACCAGAGATTGCAGATCTAGACACTCTGTCTATCCCGGTCATGACATTCACTAGAGCATGGGTGGATGAGCGTGTTAATAGATTAAGGGGAAGGTCAGTGGCCCTCACGTATGACCTCATGGGTGATAAAAAGCTGCCAGTGTTAGCAAAGAGGAAGAAGCAGCTCACACGAGGTCCAGAATCCAGAAGGGGCCCCGTTCAGCCAGAGTCGTAGGGGTCGGAGGATACAACATCCACTCAGCTGGTATCTCATTCTTCCAGTAGGCGTGAAGTTTCATTGTTTGCTAGTCAGAGAGCTCCGAGAAATGAAGAACCGGAGGTTGGAGAAGTTAACCAGCCAATGCTAATAGAAGTAGATACTCAGAGTGTGAATGATCCTGAAGCTGCCAGTAAGCAGGATGAAGGGGAAGAAACGGATATGGACACCCACTTTGACTTTTCCTTCGGAGAGGAGGATGCTGGGACTCATGAGGGAAGTGATCAAGATGTAGAGATAATTGAGCTTCCACCAAATACTGCTCGGGAAGAAGTTCAGGAAGTAGAAGCAACTGAAGAGCAGCCCCTGATCATTTATGATATTCAACGAAATTGGCTTTCACAGGCGATCAGAAGGGACCAAGATGATGACGCCGACCTAGCAATTGAAATGGAAGAACTCTTAAACAGAACCAGTAAATCGCCTAAGCGGAAGAGGGCAAGAAAATATACAAGGATGGAAACAAATGAGGCCGGTTCTCGCAGCCTTCATATCGCTGTCCCAAGGGAAGATCATGATTTGAGTGATGCAATGCCGGAGAAGTACACGATCACCACAGTTGAGTTGGGACGCCCTTCCGGAGCGCAGGTGGTGGAAGAAGCTGAAAGTTCGTTTCAGGCGTTGAAGGATAGTCTGGTAAAGAAAGAAGGAAAGTACAAGAGATTAAAGAAAGAGCACAAGGCGTTGGTTGAGTATGTGCAAAATCTCGCACATCCTGTTGCTCAAGGTAATCCAGCGGCAAAGCTTCCACCAGAGTTACCATGAGAGCCAATCAGCGGCCTTGAAGAAGTGAAGAGGGCTGTACGAGAAGGGGACAAATGGATAAATGGTGTCCGTACTGAGGCTGAAAAGTTTATGGCGGATCTTGCCTCAGCATTTCAAAATGCCTCCGGTATTCTTTCACGCTTGGATGATGTTGAGCAAGCTTGGGGAGATACCCACATCTTTCAAGACAAAACTATCCCACGTCTTGCTGTTTTGATGCGTGTTCCCACGCAAACTCTAGTGAATGAAGGGGTAATTCAAGCGGGTGATAGGTATGATTTCCGTGGATGGCATTCGGCGGCGTTCACTGGGAAGAGTTTCTTTGACACTGCAGCAATGGAGTCCTCCAGGATGAGAAAGGCTATGAGGAATATTCACGAGAGTATTCTCAACACTTTGGAGGTAGTGTTCGCAAGGAAGCTTACTCATGAGGAGGTAGATGCAGAAGGACTAAGGGCGAGGTTGCAGCCATTCTTTACGGAGATGAGGACATTTTCCCAGTTAGATTTTGAAAACATCTCCACGTTTTCAACAATCATTCAGAGCACGCAAGATTCTATGGAGACTTGGGGAAAATCTTGTGAGAAACATGAGCAAATGGTAGCCATCTTGGAGTATCAGCTGAATCTTACTCCATCAATTTCCGAGGAAGAGGTCTACTCAGTGCTGGCACGATTCGTGGCGTACGCGGTCCGAGAGAAGAGCAAAGGAATCCGGGTCATGGACGAGAATCTTCTAGAAGGGTAGTGGGCATTAATTGCTCATGGTGGTCAAAGGAGGAATCTGCTATTTTGGGAGCATTTATGACGCCACTCCACCTTCTGGCGGTTTTTAGGGCAAAGCTTGTCTAGGGCTGGGGTGGCTTGATCTGAGCCCTCCATTGTAATTCGATCTGGGCCGTCGGTTGAAACTGGCCAGCTATATAAGGGGGAGTCCCCCTCATTTGTACTCTAGTAGTCATAGTCAGAATCAGAGAGTAGTGAGCAATTAGTGAAGCAGAATAGAGAGTAGAAATTTTGAGTTAGAATAGTTTTCATTTGCATTGTTGAAGAAGAAGGGGAATTCTCCCTTTGAGAATTTTGTAAGAGATTGTCACAAAAGCTATTCATAATAAAGCATTTCATTGATGGTGGATTTAAACTTTGTTTTGAGTAGTTCGTGAGGTTTCTTCTTCCTTTGACTTCAACTAGGATTTAATTTCATGCTAGTAATTAGATATGGATGTTTATGTTTGATGTAAGTGGACTTCTTTTATCCATACCACTAACGTTCTTACTGATGGTAAGCTCGTCTTGCGTGGTCAACTGGGACATTTTACACTTAACTTCGATCAAGGTTCGTGCGTAATTATGCATCGTTGTGATGGTAGTTGCACTCTTGAATCGTGATTTGAACATCATTTTTATCCTTTGAAGATTGCACTTACTTTGTTGAAGCTGTCCTATAGGAGGCTAGGCAAGGTTTGTTCGAAGTTCATTCAAGTTGAGCATAACACCCATTTGCATTTAGATTAGAATTTAAAATTTTAGAAATCTCTGCAGCCATTCAAATTCCGCATAATCTTGATTAGTTTTAGGAAATTTGCACTCTAAAGCCAAATCATTCGCATAAAAGTCCCTTTCAAAAAGCATATATTGGTTGTTATTGCACGTATTCAGAACAATTACGTAAGTCCCCTCGTAAGAACACAGCATATACACATCAACCAAACTGGGTCTATTCGCATTACAAGAACCTTGGAGTTGAAAGCGTGATCTCACTTGCAATCTTAGCACGCTGAGTACTTTGTTCAAGAGAGAATAGAGTGTCCATTGGGAAACTTCGTTCTGTGTTGGTGCGGTCTCAAAAACCACGTCAACATAAACTGGCGCTAGAAGGAGGGCCTTTCGAGGATTCTTGTAGTTAGCAGCCACATTCAAGTAAGAAGGGATTTTATCAAAAACAATTCATTGGAGAAGAAATTATCATGAGTCAAGATGGTGTTGCCGCATAAAGGGATATTTCCAGTGTTGCAGCCGAATTTGGGATTTAACGACGACCAAGAAGATATCCTTTCAGGATTGAACAATCTCGCGTGGAGGACAAAGGAGAGTTACGCTCAGTATATGCAAGCTTGTGCTATGTTGCAAGAAGAAGAAGAGAAGGCTATTGAAATTCAAGTTGCAATTGAGAGAGATTTGTTGAACCAAAGACAACCACTCGCTCCTCTTCCTCGCCGGTAGTAATCAGCCACATCCTGGATCGTATCAGTTCATTCTCTCCAGACAAGTTGAAAAGAATTTTGAGGTCGGCACCTAGTTCATCCAAAGAGTTTGTGGAGTTAGAATTGCCTACTCGAGCAAGAAAGAAGAAATAAGTACGTGTAAGTGAAGAAGTTTGTTCAAGTGAAGGAGAAACAAGTGAAACAGAAATTTCAAATCTGTTCAAAACTCCACCAAGTGTTTTGAGATTCGCTCAACCAAAAACTGTTCAAGTTTCTACACCGGTGTTTGTTCAGCAATCAAGTCAAGCTACCACACTTCAGCAGTCACAAGCGACCCCAGTAATAGTATATCAAAGGAGGCAGCCAAATCAAGCAATGGCTCAACCAGGAGGTCAACCAGCTCCTAACGGTGCTACGTGGCTGGTTACTAATCCATCACCTCTAGAGTTTCCAAACTACCACGACATGCCAAAGAACCCAGAGCACTTTTGCACTAAGTATCAAGCTAATGATCCAAACCGTTCAGCTGAAGATCACATTAAGATGTTCGAGGATAATCTGCGGAATAGACAAATTGCATATGCGGACGTAGCTTGCAGATTGTTTCCGTATTCTTTGGGAGAGGAAGCACATTTCTGGTTCATACATTTGCCAGTTGGATCCATAAGGACATGGGAGCAGATGAAAGAAGCTTTCATTGGAAAGTTTGGCATTCCCATTACTCCAGTTGAGCTTTTCCGTCAATTCACTGAAGTAAGAAGACAAGATAAGGAGCCCATTCATGCATTTAATAACAGATTTCAGAAAGCTCTCACGAGGTTACGAACCCCTTACATAATCACTGATGCTAGGGAAAACTACTATGCAGCCTTGGATCCATTGACCGCTATGTTCGTGAGGCAAGCTCATCCCACTCCAGCTGATATGAACCAAGCATATGCAAAAGCCGTCGAAGTAAGTCAAAATATGGGGCAAAATATAACTGGACCTTCTTTGTACACGGGCTTGACAACTACAAATAATCAGATGCAAACTCTTGGTTCGACTTGGAATCAACAGGCTCCACCATTGAATCCTATTTCGCAGCCATCTTATCAAATGCAACCACCATCCAATCAGCTAGTTCTCCATCCTGGGGTACCTTTATCCCAGACTCCAGCTTCACAGCCTGTCTATCTCCAGAATACGGTGCCGCAGACGAGGACTCAAGAAGAGAAAGACGAAATGAAAGAGTTAGTTGAACAAATGAAAAGGCTGTCATCTGAGGTCACTTACCTCAGAAATCAGAATAATCAGATGCAATCTATGTTGAGAAATTATCAGGCACATCCAGGTGCCAATCGAGGATATCAAAATAATCCTCCACATCATCAAGATGCCCATCAAGGACATGGCCACGATAACACTCATGGGTATCGTAACAACAATCAAGGATATCAAAAGAGGTCTTGGAACACAGGACCCAATAACGGAGGTGTTCCTTCACTATTAGATAACCCTCCACCTCCAGAGAACCGTCCCGCGGATAGAGTTTTCTTGGCCGAAGCCGCAATGTTGGGATGGTGCAGACTACACAATACCAATCAGCATTCAGAACTACAATGTCATGAATTTCAAGTTGCTGCTGATATTTTTAAAAGAGAAGTAAAGAGCACGGAGGGTACCGAAAATCCTCCAACTACAGGATATGAAATTGTCCCAGTCCAGAGATATGACCAAGCTTTGATTCTAGAAGAAGTCAATGTCCCACCCGAGCATCAAAGTTATTGGCCCCCATCTATTAACCATAGATTCCCACCAGCTTCAGCAAATGGTCCCGTGGGGACGCCAGATAATCAAGCTGAAGAAGCTCAAGTTTATTCCGAAGCCCAAGTATATTCAGAAGCTCAAAATGGTTATTCAGAGGAACATCATGATCAAGGTAATTACATTTTCCCACCTCTCAACAATAGTGTCTTGGTAGAAGGGAGAAGAGAGGTGCAAGCTTTTCAGACTTCTGGAGGAGCCGCACCTAAAGTATATCAGAGGAGCTACCATCAGAAAGAACCTTTGACATCCTCAATCCCTCCGAACAATTTTGCGACTCCGCCAAATCCCAATGCAAACAACAATCCAAGTCTACCAAGGGATTCTCCTGAGTATAGGCCACAGAATATGATGCAAAGCAGAAATGGGCAACAGACTGTCCAACAGCCCATTCAAGTGATGCAACGTCCACAGAAGGATAATATTCCAAGGGAAGATATGAGGAAGTTAAGCTCTTACGTGTTGGATGAAGTAAAGAAGATAAAGGTAAGTCTTCCTTTATATGAATTGATGAAAATTTCAGAAGTTAGGGATACAATATTGGGAAGTTTGTATGAAACACCTGTTGTGAAGAACTCTTCTCAAGAGGCACCTAGTACATCTAGAAACCCTCCAGTCAACGCACAATCCCGTCCCATGCAGAGTGCAAACATGGTAGAAGAGGTACCACACGCGCCATTCAACACTTGGGAGGCTCCGCAACAGTCTCAAGGATTTGTTGGTGTGGTGCAAGGATCTTCAAGCGAACCGGAGAAGCCGAAGAATGAAGATAAGAGGAAAGTTCGATTCAATCTACCTGCAGAACACAAACAAGAACAAATACAAAATCAAAAGGTTACTCAAGTGAGCCAAACTCCATCAGATGGAAAGGTTGAAAAGAAAAATACTCCTATTGAGGAAAAGAAGAAACCAGTAGTATTCTATCAGGGGAGAGATGAACCAGCCCCTTTCTTGGTGTCAATTAGAATTTTCGGGAAATTATTGCACAACTGTTTGATCGATTCTGGTGCCTCAAGCAATGTGATGCCACTGAAGGTATGTCAGAGATTGGGTATAGTCCCACTTCAGACCACTAAGAAGGTGACCCAGCTAGACAAAATGGAAGTTCCAGTTGTCGGTGAATTGAACAATATTCATATGCAATTGTCAGCTGATCCTAGAATTCAAAGTTGCATCGACATATCAGTGGTTGATATACCTGATGGATACGGCATGTTACTGAGCAGAGACTGGGCCAGAAAATTGAATGGGTACATTGCAACAGATTTTTCCCATATGTGGCTGCCATGGAAGGGAGTCCCGAACAAAATCAAGGTCGAAAGCACACCAAGGCTTAAGTTGATGATCACTGAGTACGGCGAGGACAATGAGATAATGTTTATAGAAACTGATTTAGGCTCATACAGGCCGGTCAAGCAAGAGATTTTAATGCTACAAAGTTCAAATGAAGTAAAAATCCTAGAAGATGCCAATGTTTCCATCGAAGTTCACTGGCTAAGTATTAGCTCAAATGATTGAAGTCAAAGAACAACGCCAAGAAAGCAAGACGAACAAGGTGAACGCCAGTTTCCACAGACGGGAATCTTCTAGAAGATGGTGGCCATTAATGGCTCATTTATTACCCCACTCCTCTTGGTGGCGGTTTTTAGGGTGAATCTTGTTTAGGGCTAAGGTGGCACGATCTGGGCCATCCAGTCGATTGTAATCTGAGCCGTCCGTTGGACTTGGCCAGCTATATAAAGGGGGAGTCCCCCTCATTTGTATCTTAGTAGACAATTCATGAGATAGTAGAATTAGGATAGAAGTTAGAATAGAGAGACAACTTAGAAGTAGCTTAGTATAGGTTGGTAGTGTAGTTGAAGAAGAAGGAAAGTTTTCCTTTGAAAACTTTTGTAAGAGATTGTCGTGTAAAACTTTCATAATAAAAGATCTTTTCATTGATGGTGAAACTCGTCTTTGTTATGGATAGCTAGCCAGGTTTCTTCATCCCTTCTACTTCAAGTAGCATGGAATAGCATAATTTCATTTTTATGCAAGTAGATGTTAGCTGTGGAATGTGGTGTTTGATCTAAGCAACTTCGTCTATCCACACCACTAGTGTATTTGGCCGATGGTGAATAATGCCAGGTGGTCAACTCGAATATCATGTACTTAACTTAAATCACGCTTTTGAATAATGGTATGCGCTGCTGTGATGGTATCTTTTATGTCAAATGGTGGTTTGAATATCTTTAGTCATCTCCTTTGAAGATTTCAATCCGACTGGTGGAAGCCGGCCCGACGCGAAAAGTAAAAGCTAAGTCCCAAGAAGTTTGCTGAAGTTGAGCTCCATATCCCACGCCTTAGAATAGATTTAGACTCTCTTAACCCTACCCCATTTCAATTCAGTACTTTCTGGTTAGAATAGGAAACCCGCGCTTCATAGACAAATCCTTTGAGCATTTGAATTCCTTTCTCCGTTGCTGAACAATTCCGTAAGTCCCCTTGAAATACCAGCAAATCACATCGAGCCCAACTGAGCCTATTCGCACTGAAAGAACCTTGGAGTTGAACGCATGAACTTTCTCCTTGGTAACTTAGCGCGGCTAATACTTTGATCAAGAGAGAATAGGAAGCCGCTATAACTTTTTATTCAAGCAAGCAGCGTCAATTTAAAATCACATCAACACCACCATGGGCCTTTTTTATGAAAAAGTTGTTAAATAGGAGCAGAAGCTCAAAGCGGATTCCGATCGTTAGGAGTGGAAAGAACAGAAGAGGGACAACGATGTGGCCACCAAAACAACTCCAAGGAAGGAGGAACCTATTCGGGATGCTACCAAGCAAAAGGGAAAAATATCTTGTTACAACGGAAAGGAATTCCGGAGAGATCGGAAAAGAATCAACTCCAACAATGGTAACACTAGCAAGGCTAGTGAAGTTAACTATAAATCCGGAGAAGCATCTGGGAGAAGAGGACCACCTATGGGTTGTTTTCTATGCAAATGAGACCACTATGCAAGGGGGTTCCCTAATAAAGCTCCTGGTTCCCAACCCTATGGAAACTCATTGCCTTCTCAAAAGGCTATGTTCCAGTAGAGGATCCACGCTGCGGTAGATGATAGGCAAGTTGACTATCAGATAACTTTGATCGAGACATCAGGTAAATTGTTTGGCTTACCTATCTCTATCCTTATTGATACTGGTGCTACATTACTCCTAGAGTAGCAAATCAATTGTCTAGGAAGGCAGGGCACATGGCTATGTCATGGAATGTTGTGTATGCAAACAGTACAAGAGCTAAGGTGGACCAATGTCTTTTTGAGGCTAAGTTAGAGCTACCTAGTTTCACCATTGAAGTTAACCTATATGTCGCACCGCTAGGATCATATGATGTCATCCTAGGAATGAACTGGCTATGGAGACATAGGGCCATAGTTGACTGTCATGCCAAGACAGTTGAGTGTCTAGATGACTGTGGGAATCAAGTGAGATTGCAAGGAATACCTAGAGAGGTGAAGGTGCGACACATTTCAACAATGCAACTGTTGAGAGCCAAAAAGAAAGGATGTAAACTCTTTGCGGTGAAAATTGAAGAGCTAGATGATCCTAAAAACCAGAGTCTACAAGAGATAGAAGATGGAGAGATTGACGAATCAGGAAACTCAGATATGGAAAAGTATCCAGTGTTAAGGAAATTTTTTGATGTATTTCCTGAAGAACTACCAGGTCTACCTCCAAAGAGAATCTTTGATTTTTCTATAGATATAATTCTCGGATCGGAGCCTATATCCAAGGTACCCTATAGGATGACCACTACAGAACTCGCGGAACTCAAGGCACAATTGGATGAGTTGCTGTCAAAGGGATTAGTAAGACCAAGTGTTTCACCCTGGGGAGCGCCTGTAATCTTCGTCAAGAAGAAGGATGGAACTTTGCGACTATGCATTGACTATTTTATGCTTAACAAAGCTACGGTAAAGAACAAATACCCGCTGCCCCGAATTGACGATCTGTTTGATCAAGTGAGAGGAGCAACTGTATTTTCAAAGATAGATCTAAGGTTTGGATATCACCAACTGAGGGTTAAAGTTGAAGATATCTTTAAAAATACTTTCAGAACTCGGTATGGACACTATGAGTTCACGGTTTTACCATTTGGTTTGACAAATGCGCCAACAACATTTATGAACCTTATGAATAGTGTGTTTAGAGATTACCTGGACAAGTTTGTGCTAGTATTTCTAGATGACATTCTAATCTATTCTAGAAACGAAGAAGAACACAATAGGCACTTAGAAATGGTTTTACAACGGTTGTGAGAGCATAATTTGTACGAAAAACTTTCTAAGTGTACTTTCTTCCAACAGAGAGTGCATTACTTGGACCATGTGATTTCAGTTGAAGGTATTGCAGTAGATCCAGCCAAGATCACAACAATAATTTAGTGGCCTATACCCAAAACGTGTCAGAAGTGAGAAGTTTTATGGGCTTGGCAGGATACTATAGGAAGTTTGTGGCAAACTTTTCTAAAATTGCTTTTCCTATAACTTCTTTACAGAGGAAGGGGAAAAGGTTTGAATGGAATGAGAAGTGTCATAAAGCTTTTGACCTACTCAAAGAGAAATTGACCACCGCACGAATCCTAAAGGTACCAGATCTGGAAGGGAGTTTCATTGTTGTCATTGATGCTTGCGGAGAAGGGCTTGGAGGAGTACAGATGCAAGATGACCAAGTAATTGCATACGAGTCTAGGAAGCTAAAGCCATATGAGATGAATTATGCTTTGGATGATTTAGAGTTGGCAGGTATCGTCCATGCATTGCGAATGTGGAGACACTATTTGCTAGGGAAACCCTTTGAGTTAAAGATTGATCATAGTGGGTTAATGTATCTTTTCACTCAACCAAATCTAAATGCCAGGCAGAGGAGATGGTTAGAGTTGATCACTAATTATGACTTTAATATCAGCTACATCAAGGGAAAAGAAAATCGGGTTGCTGATGCATTAAGTCGGAGACTTCACATAGCTTCAATTGTTGCAATTCATACTGATTTCAAAGACCAAGTACTCCAGAAATGTACGGAGGATGAGTACTACTTACAAGTTAAGCAAGCACTCATGGAAAATCCTCAAGACCCAAGGTATGAAGGTTTCAAATTCGAACCAAGTGGATTGCTTAGGTACAAAGGTAGAATATATGTACCTAATGTGAGCAATTTGGGAAACCTGGTGTGGAAAGAAGTGCATGAAGCCCCGTATTCCGGACACCCAAGAGTGACAAAAATGATGGTTGATGTGAAGCCATTATACTTCTGGAAAGGAATGAAGGGAGATGCTGCTAGTTATGCAGCAAGATGCCTTGAGTGTCAAAGGGTAAAAGCTGAGCATCATCACCTAGCAGGTTTACTGTACCCACATGACATTTTGGAATGGAAATGGCAAGTGATAAGTATGGATTTTGTGCAAGGGCTACTTATGTCAAGGAACAAGCACAATGCCATACTCGTGGTAGTAGATAGGCTAACTAAAGTGACTCACTTTATACCTGGAAATCTGATTGATGGAGCACCAGTCATTGCGAGGAAGTTTGTGCAAGAAGTGTTTAGATTGCATGGTATACCCGAAAAGATCATATCTGATAGGGATGCAAGAATCACTTCTAGGTTTTGGCAAACCTTATTTTCTGCACTTGGGACTCAACTACACATTAGCTCAGCATATCATCCAGAAACAGATGGGAAAACTGAAAGAGTAAACCAAGTAATGGAAGACCTACTTCGAGTGTATTGCATGGATCAGCAATACAAGTGGGAAGACTACTTACCTTTAGTCGAATTGGCCTATAACAACTCATACCATTTAGCAATAAAGATGGCTCCGTTTGAAGCCTTGTATGGGCAAAAGTGTCAAACTTCGATAAGTTGGGATAAACTTGAGGATCGAGTAAGTCTTGGACCTGAAATGTTAGCAGAAATGGAGGAGCAAGTAAAAGTTATAAAGCAAAGGTTAGCCGAAGCTAACAGTCAACAGTAGAGCTATGCAGATGCTAAGAGAGTGCCCCGAAATTTTGCCACAGGTGACAAGGTGCTTTTGAGAGTTAAGCCTCACAAAAGTTCGTTCAAGTTTGGAAAGTCTTCCAAGTTGGCCCCACGATATGTTGGACACTTTGAGGTTTTAGAAGAAATAAACCTTGTAGCCTATCGAATCGCATTGCCATCAGCTCTTGCCCGAATGCATAATGTCTTCCATGTGTCCTACCTTAAGAAGTATATACCAGGTGATAATCATGTTATTGATTGGATTGCTTTACCAGTAAAGGATCCTGGAGTAGTAACGCTCGAGCCCATCAAGGTGCTTGAAACCCGTAAGCTTTGCTTATGGAACAAAGAAGGCTCTCAGTGCAAAGTCCAGTGGGACTAGTACGCTGAAGATTCAACTACTTGGGAAGATTATGCAGAGATTCGGCAAAAGTTTCCTGACATTCTTGAAGCATTCGAGAATGATGAATAAAATGTAGTGTTAAGTTTTTTTTATGCTTTTGAATAATACCTTAGTTCATCAGGGACAATGAATCATAAGGGGGGAGTATGTTACACCCCGATTGTATAGCTACTATTGCATAGGGCAATTGATTGTTACACCCTAGACATCCTACAATAGGAAGGGACATTCCCTTTCAATGGGATAGTTGCTGTTGAAATCTATCTGGATCGTTAAAGAGAAAATATGATGCTTGCTTTGGGAGGGATTAAGATAAGCCCACGAGTCTATGGCATGACTTTTTTGAAGGAATGTATTAGTTTGCTTGATACTTATTTAACATGCATGGAATGCTACACTATATATGTCTAAAGCATTCATGTACTGCTATTGTACTCCTTGCAAGCCTTCTGAACCTCCATGAACCTCCATGTATATGATGATCCTAAATGGAATGTAGTTCCCTAACAAGTGCAGGGCATGCATTTAAGCAATGAGTTTCACCAATTAACAAAGCATTAAGCCTACATAATATATAGGAAATTTAGATATAACCAAAATAATCTTTCATTTTGATTTAAAATATTGTTATAGTTCATTTTTTGAGCACTACAAGCTGATTTTTATCTTTCTGATTGGAACCATTTTGCTTCCAGTTCCACAATGTGTATATACTGTTATGTATATACTTATGCTTCCCACTTGATTATACAATTTTCACTACCCTACCCGCTTGTAACTAAAACTTGATTGCCAGTGTCAAATTGAAGCTCCAAATTATCATGCTTTGTTAGCATCTAAAAAGGAAATTCGTCCCAACCTAACCTTGATAATCTAAAAAACCACCATGGTATTATTGTTGACAATTGAAATTTTAAAATTCTTTTGAAAAGTTCGGATCACAAGAATTCCAAGAAAACAAACTTCTTTAGGTTGTATCAAAGCCAATAGATCTTTGTTTCAGTTTAGTTTGGTTTTCTACATTTACTTTTGGCAAGTACTCTTATAAGGTTCAAATATGTTAAAAAAAAAAGATATAAGCTTTACTTAGTATTTATGATATTGTCTACTATTTCCCACTAAGTTGTGTCTTTGGATTTACATACATGGAAAGCATTACTAAGAGCCTAAGGAAAATGATAGTAGTGTGGGATATATAGAAAAAAGCAGCACATCTCTTAACAATTCCATGTTAATGACGTTAATATCGTTTGATGTAGAAGCATATCAAATAATGTATCTTTATTTTAATGTCCTTAACATCTATTAGAAATATACATCCATTCAAGGTCGCCTATCTGCGATATGCCTCAGCAACCTGATGAAATCTAGAGAATCTTTGATGGTGAACCATGTCTTGGCAGCCAACGCTTGGTTCTATGCTAAAAATCAACGAAAAAATCCGATTAAATAGCAATTTCGTGTGGTTAGAGTTTTGTGATGAGTTGGTTGGGTTTTTTTGTTGCAATTTTTACATGATTTAAACACTTAAAAATCGTTGAACATTGTTGAAAATCATGACATTAAATCAGGAGTTTTTGAGGAAAAAATCGTTTCGGCTGGAGATTTTTTAAAAATCGGGATTTTTGTGATTTTTTGAGGATTTATGCTTGTATGGGTGAAATTACTTGGCCAAAACTAAGTAATATTTGATATATATAAAAAATCATACAACCTAACATTTTTAGGGATAAAAAAAATATTAATGTGTTCATATCAAATCCACTTAAAACACAATCAAAACTAATTGAACTATCAAAAGAAAAGAAAGAACTGTTTGAGCCCAGTCAAACTTGATTCTTTTTTAACCACTTATTCCACCATATAAAAAATGATCAATTTGAATGTCAATATTGCCTAATCCAAAAACTTTACAGATTAGCAGTGCACATTCTCACCAAGGCTCTCTAAACTTTCAGCACTCTGGGCCTTTCTTGCTCACTTGTTGAGGATGATTTTCTTCCAGTTGTTAACTGGCTTATGTGAGTATTCATTCTCGCTATGTATTCTCGCTCACCAAAAAGAGAAATTATGTCCAGGATTAGGGAAATAATGACATACCCTTGGGCAAGTTGTATGGTGATTGTGGATATGAATTCACTAAATCTTGAAATCAGGCTTAACTGCATGGAATTGAAATGATAAGCACAAAATATGATAATTCTCCTCAAAACATACTTCCAGAAGAGCTGCACTTTGCACAACTGTGAATCCCATACTTTTCTCCGCACCTTTGGGTCCAATGCTTGATTATTTCTATAATGATAGTCTTTCTCTTTGTATTTAAGGTACTGTTACATTAGCATTGTCATAGTCTTAGAGGGCAGACATCCATAGATTTGTTTTATTAAATTAACCATAAATGCAGGATACAAATTTCAAAAGCTTGGAGAATGAGGATAAAGATAAAGAAAAAGATGATGACAGTTGGGCCCCCTGATGTCACCCAGACCCTGCTGATGTATGGGGAAAAAAATCGGATGACAGGGACCCTCTGCTCCCTCTGCTGGCATTGCAATGGCTGTCTGATGGCCTTTTATTTTCTCTTGTGTTTGTAATCTTTCTTGCTTTTTGGGCTCAGCCCATGTGACTCTCTCTTTATCACCCACCTTTTTTTGGTGAATATGTATTTCTATCTTTATAATTAATATAGATATATGCCTATTCAAAAAAAAAAAGCAGCTTGAGAAATCCTAAGAACAAAATGATCAACAGCTATATTAATCTCTAAAACTTAATAAAAACTACAATTTATTCTATGGCTTTTGAGGGACCTAACTTTGTGTCAAAATGACTCTGGTCTAGTCCCTAGGAGCTACACAGATATTTGTTCTATATTCATTTAGAGAATGTAACGTAATCCTTGGCTGTGATTGCTGTTAAGTAGTGATTTTTGGCCTTTCATTTTTAGTTTCGCAATTTTTGTTTCGGTGGTAGTTTTTGGTGAGGAGAGCAATCTGAGAAATAATCCAGCTGGATGTATTGGAGATAGGACTGTGCTGTGTGGGTGTGTTTGTTTCTTTTGACTGTTCAATAACTTTTTTAATTTTTGCATTATTTTTTTTCTGTAGCTGTTTAATCATGAATAAAAGGAACCTGGCTGTATCTCCTTTTGGTATAACTGGATGAGGATTCTTGCACATTATCTTCGGCAATTTTGGTACTATTTTTGTCTTGAGTATGAATTGCAGGAAGAGGGGATTCTGTTGGCATTTATTTGCAGGGCTAGAGTATTGTTTTAGAGACTAACTTGTAGGAGTAGAGGCTTATCTGCATCAGTTTGTCAGTTTTCAGAGCATGTGATTTGCAACTACAGAGATATTCTGCATTCAAATGTATTCAACCATGCACATGTTCAAAGGAACTTCATATTATTACTTAGGTTTTGCATCCAGGTTGTTGTCATTGTTGTCCATTGGATACAACCCTCGGTCAATTGCATTGTCTTGATGTTTTTCAGTCTGAGGTTGTGTCAGGGAGGTTTGTTGGTTAGTCACCTTGGTGATAATAATTTCAGTGTTTTGTAGAATATATATTGTACATTGCCTATGAATATTTTGATATATGAATAAAGCGTCAAGTTCTTATTCTATTTGTGTACATTGCTTTATGTTTGGTTGTATATATTTTGTTTCTATTTGCTATACTACAAGTATGAACAATACTGCTCAATAGGAGCTACAGAATCTCATCTCACCACTCTTCACATAGAGATGAAATGTTGCATAGCCATTGGATTTGTTAAACTTGAATGACAACTGGTGGGTAAACATTAAGTTCAATCTCCAAACAATATCTTTAGCCATACTACATTGCTTTATGCTTGGTTGTATACATTTTGTTTCTATTTGCTATACTACAAGTATGAACAAAGCTTTGAGACAGATGACATAAATCTTTCAACCATTACTGCTCAATAGGAGCTACAGAATCTCTTCTCACCACTCTTCAGATAGAGATGAAATGTTGCAGTGCTATTGTAGTTGTTAAACTTGCATGACACCAGGTGGGTAAACATTAAGTTCAATTTACAAACGATATCTTTGATTCTTACCAATGCTATTGTGTCCAATTTACTGACTTTAGCTGATCTGTAAAGTGGGGTGAATAATCCACCTGCGCAGTCATGAATGAATGGATTATAATGCTAAGACCTTTTAATGCATCTTGAAAACTATTTTTACCATATACAATGTAATGCCCCTGCCTAAGAAATTTCTAAATTAAAACTTATTTCTGTTAAATTAACCACTGATAATATTGGTTCTTCTTCTCTTGACTGCTCATCTCTAGGTAAGAATGTGGGCTGTGTTATTCTAAGTGAGGATCCAAATGGAGTTCTATTGTTATTTTCTGAATGATTTGAATTACTACCATCTCCTCCATTGGAATTTTGAGGGCTCTTGTTGAATGAATTTTGAATTGTTGAATGAATTTTGAATTGATCTTTTGGAACACAATAAGGTATGATTAATTCCGCAGTAAAAGGATCGATAAGAAGAGAGTTTATAACACAAGATGGTACCCCATGTGACTCTTTGGGTTAAAACATATAATGATGGGGCCCCTAGTGGGAACAGGGGCAATAGGGGCTAGACACTCAGGGCCTGTTGCGAATCTGGGTATGAGCATGCTATGACAAGGGTACGGAAAAAGACACCGATACGGCAAATTTTTTTTGGTGTGGGTACGTTTGGGTACGTCCGTACATAAAACATATAAAAATCATAGATATATACATAAAACATTAAATCTATTAATTAAAAATAAATATATTAATATTAAACAATGATATATAAACTATACAAGTTTTAATTTAGAATTTTTATTAATTTATAATTTTATTATATAATTATTAATATATAATTTAATAAATAATAATATATACTAGCTCATATAATTATTAGTTTATTTTAAAATAATAATTATTAATATAAAATCCAATAAATAATATACTAATTACTAATATAATATTTAATATATAATTATATAATCTAACTATATAATTAATATATGATTTAATATCCGCTTCTATACCTATTGAGCGATTCAAATTAAAAGACTTAGCGTTGCAGATACGGGAGAAAATAATAATGATTCTGGTGTATTGGTCCTACGGTGCCTCTTCTTCGTAACAGCGATGGGAAGAAGCATACCCATGGTTTCCCTGCAAAGAATCTAATGGCGGAGAGGTGAAGGAGGGAGAGAGTAAACGATCACTTGTATATCAGTCTCCTCGTCCGCTTGAAGCCGGCAAGGTTGGACCCTAAAATGGTGGAAAAATCCTCCCGAACCCTAAGAAAGTCAGAAAAATGTGATATAGGATTTTTTCGAGGTCAGAAAAGAACAAATCGATTCTACTCCGATTCTACAGGGTTTCCAGGCCGTATCAGTTTTGGTACGATCCGTACCTAATCGGGGGTAAAGGGCCGATTCCAAGAAACAGCTTAGGGCCAATAGGGGTTGGAGGTCCATGCTGAGATATGGTTGGTAATCTCATCTTTACTTTTTGTTGGGGGCTTGGGGAAACTACTAATAATGTGGTGGAGGCTTTGGCAATTTGGAGAGGTGTTGCTCTTGCAATCTTCCATAATCATTGAGAGGTGATCATAGAAATGAATTCTGAAATCTTAAGCCCCTCCATCTTCTTGGGAAAGAATCTAAAGAATGGAAGTTAAATTGAATCACTACATATATTCATTGATTTCTTGAGAAGCCTCAAGAGCATTTGTGTGTGATATATGTTGTACCCAAACCAATTTTATTTTGCTTCATTAAGGCATTTTGCTTAAAATAGTCTAGACCTTGTAAAATTGATGTCAAAACATAGTTGTTGGGCAAATCAAGCATGGGCTTTTAGTCAGTTTGATGTCAGGAAGATACTGACGAAATTTGGAAATTTTGAAAATTAGGGTTTCTGGACCCTTGTTTTTAGGTCAAAAACCCTAAAAATTGAAACTTGTTAGAATTGACTGAAAATTGTTTTGATTGGCTTATTTCACTTCATTATCACAGTGGTGAAGTCAGATTTAGTTAAAAGTCAGTTTAAGTTTGGTGGGTAGTTTTCACTTTGTCAGGTGGAAAATTAAGACCTCCAAGGTCGTCAATATCAAATGGCTAGAGACCAGGTGTTGAAATCTAAGCTTAAACTGCTCAAATGAAGAATCTATGGCGAGATATGTTCAAAATGATGCTTCGTCTCGGAGGGGATTTTTCGTCGAGATGAAGATCATCGAAATTTTTCGAACTCTGGAGCAAAAGAGCCCCTGGAGGCCAAGGCCCCCCTAGATTTCAGAGGCTTAGATTTCGTTTTTGGGATTTGACACTTCCAAGAAGACTTCTCCGGAATACTATCAGCTTCATGATGAGCCTACCAGCTAGTCCGAAAGATCTGTCTAGCACTTGATACAGGATGTGAAATGAGGGAGATGAAAAAATGACTAACACTAGACCAAAAAGTGCGCCTCCTAGCCAGTTGCGCCCATCTTTTTGAGGTACCAGATGAAGGTTTCTGACCAAATGATACCTAGAATGCATGTCTCAGACTTGATCAGGCTTCACAACGAATCCGTCAGCGGGTTAATCTGAGTTGCTAAACTGCTGGAATCAAGAGTCAAACATAAGGTCTAATCATGGTAAAAAATGTCAAGAAACAACAAAAGCGCCTTTGGAGGCTAGGGGAGCCCAAGGTTTTCAAGCCTCAAATGCAGTCTTTTTGGTCATCTCAGATATTCATCCTGTCCGTGATGCTTCTAGCTTTCCATTGCATACCTCAGCCAGGTCAGAAGATTTCTCTGCAGCCTACAACCGGGGATTAAGTGTGGATTTAGCCAGTTTGGAAAATGGCTAAGTTTGGGAACAAAAGCGCCCCTGGAGGCTAGGGGCGCCCATGATTTTAACCTAGTAGATGACGATTTTTGGAAAAGTGCTCTCCAAGAGCTCTTGTGCAAAATGGAGCCAGCTCCGCAGTGAGCCTGCCAATCGGTTCTGATGTTTTGCCAAACGCTGGAGAATGCGAGATGAAGGGAGGTCAAAATCACCTTCAAAATGATGAAAATGCATGAATAATTGACTTAAGTCTGAAGCCAAAAGCACCCCTGGAGGCCATGGGCACCTTGAATTTGAAGCCTTAGATCTCAGAATTAGGGTTTGCAGCGTCAAGGAGTTTCTTGTTAGTTTTGATCCTGCTCTTCAATGAAATTGTCAGCCAATCTTCTGGACACATCAGTCAATCAAAATTAGTGATCGAACATGGGCTCTGGTGAGGTTTACAAAAGAAATTTTCAAGAAAATTTCTAAGTCTGTAAAGGTGACACCTAGAAGTCAAACTTTGACTTTTGAACTGAAGTGCATGAATCACCCTAAAAAGGTGGAGGTTGAGAACTCAATTTAAATAATATTTAATCTTCAGTGAGTCGACTTCATCTAAACTTGATTCTTGCTTGCAATTGGGCGACTTATTTTTGCATGCATAGTTAATTGAAATACATAGAGGTGGCGCCCTATTTAGGGCTTATTTCTCATCCAGTTAACTGTTATTGAGGTCCAATTAGAAGGTGGCGTGCATTTTAGAGGTCCAATCAGAGGGAGGCGCCTAAATTTAGGAATTGCTTGCATATTGTGACGCCTTAAGTCTTGAATTTATTTATTTAAGTCATATGGGCGCCTATTATTCACATCACAGGTGGAAGCAAACACATATTTTCTTGAGCAAGCGAAGATTTGAAGGTGCTACGGGCAATATTTTTTAGTGTTCTTCGCAGTGCCAAGTCCAGATTGTTCAGAAGATACATTTTTCAGACTCCATTTTTCGACTGCATGCAAACTTCATCAAATCCAGTTCAAGCATAGGCGACTTTTTTAGAGGCAGAATAATAACTGATATTTTCTATCTATAAAATTCTTCTATCCTTGTCTTAGGTTTTCTCTGGCATGTCAAAGTAAACTATAGAATTTTCAGAATCTAATCATCTAGTTTCACATATTTCAGCGTCAGCAACAAAACCCATGTCTTAGATTTTTTCGAGAAAATTGCCCCGCTACTTCCATTTTGGAAGCACTGCGCTTTTTTCCGAAGATTCCTTTGCATGTAGGCCAAGAACTCACTTTTTCCAAAATCGAATCATTTTGGTTTGCTTAGAATTCCATTGCCTACAAAACCCATGTGCTAGTTTTTCTCGGGAAAATTGGCCCCGAGAAACCCTAAAACCTTTGCAGTTCTCAACTGAAAAGCCTTTGCATGCCTTGCTAAAACTCATTTTTTCGAGTTTTTGACAATTTGGGTTTTGCTTAGAATTTAATTCTCTACAAAACCCACGTTTTAGAAAAATTTCAAATTTTTTTCCTGCAGTTGGCTATTTTTAGCCCCATCTAGAGCCTTTTTCAGCTTTTTTTTAAAGTTGTCTGAACATATCCGACTTTATAGTCAAAAATCCATATTTTCAAAATGCAATTCAACCCCATAGAATACAAGGCTAAATTGGTCTTGGTGCACGACATTTTGAAAACCTCAAACACAAACTTGGGTTATGTCTATCCAGTGGTCAAACTGAGCACGTTGGAAGGCATTAGTAGCACCACAATGAAGAATCTTGAGCGTTCTGGATTGTTGGCAACAACATCTATTCCTATCATGGTTTTCGATCTCAAGTTCGTCATTGCTTGCATTAAGCATTATGACTCATCCACAAGACAAATTAGATCAGTTGATGGGAGAGTCATTTGCAGCCTCAAGCTGAGGGACGTTGAGAAGTACTTTGCTATTCCTCCTCGCTCTAACAATTTTACTATGGTCATTGAGGATTGCGACAAGATATGGTACAGAGACAAAGAAAGATCTCAGAGAAAGGTTGCTCAGAGATGGTTAAAAGAGAAGAAGACCAACATGCCAAAGAAGGTTGGGCGTGGGGAGTTCTAGGATGAAATTGCTATCTTGATAACTTTGCTCAACTGGGTTACAGGTCAGGAGGAAGCTAATATTTTCCAACTGTGGATGTTCTATGTCATTTCCCAGATTATTGACAACAAGGAACACTTTGATTGGGCCATGCTAATCAGCGAGTGTCTTCACCAATAGATCACAGGATTTCTTAAAATCCACGAGTTTCACATGGTGTCTTATCTGAAGTACCTAGTTGCGTATCAAGGCAATTATAGAACTTTGAAGACCAATGGAACTCTTGGCGTTCAACATGTTCACGAATTGGAGTTCTCAAAGGCTGAATAGGATTTCAAAGCGGTGAATGATCACTTCCTCATGAAGACAGTTAGAGACCTTGATAATGAAATGCACATCAAGATTTCACCAGAGGCAGCATCAACAATGGAGAGTTGGGCGGATTGGTTCATTCAATTCCCCACTTTCACATATATTCGAGTGTATGGTTACACCGGAGAACCTCTGATGCTACTGAGGTACCTGTCAGACGAGGTTCTAATCATGGAGTTTATGAGACAAGCTCAAGAGGTTCACTCGTTTCTTTGCAATTGGCACAAGCAAGCATTCACCTTTCCTTTCGGATGGGGTATTTACAAATGCAAGACAGCTGCTGATTCCAAGTTAATGACGAATGAGTTAGAAAAACTCAATCTTAGGTATCTCATCAAGAGGCGTTCTTATGATCCATTGGGTCATTACTCAGCATGGTTGGAGCGAAGCAATTCACACAGGCCAACACTTGAGGATTTTTGGGCTAATTGCAAAGACGAATTTGAAGTGCGCCGACGTCATTATTGGAGACTTACTCTTTCTCAGCTTGCTGATTCCATCCGGATTGGTACGCCAGGGAGAGTACTTCAATTGAGGACCTATCAAGAGCAGTTATCAAAACTAGCATGCACTTCTTGGACAACAAGAGAAGGCGAAGGACAGTTCTAGTTATAGAGCTGCCAGTAGGGTTTTCTTCACTTCCTTCTACCTCAAGGTCAAGGCCTCAAGTTAGGGTTATTTTGAAGCCGCCTGAATGTGTCAGAGTTAGTGGGAACACGAAGGGAAGAAGCACAGGCAAACGAAAGCAGATGCAAATTGAGAACGCGCCAGAAGTTCCAATGGAGACAGTGATACAGGCGGAAGCCGATTCTTCATCTCCTAATGCGCCATTTTCACCACAGTCACCTCCCATTGATATAGATTTAGAGCCAGAATCACCGGTTTGGCCAGTCTCAATGCCAGTTGATCCATCAGAGGTTGACACAGCAACAATAGTCTCTCCTCGAGAAGATAACATTGATCATTCATGTTGGCTTGAGAGGTCTTTGGGAAGATGGAGGCGAAAGCGTTCATATCAGCTTGATTTGTTTGAGTTTGGCAATCCTTATCAGGATAGGTCAAACAAGAAGGTCAAGAAGTAGGTGCACGTAGAGAAGACTCCTGAAGTATAGATCGTCATTGAAGTTGCTACATTGCCAGAGGGCAAGAGCCTGGATGAATTGAAGTTGGTGATTTCACCTTCGTCAAAGCAAATCTTGGCAGGAGCACTCGGCAAATGGACGTGAGCCTCTTTAAGGTTGTCACAAGTAATCTTGAAGAGTGTGTCATGAAGGACGAAGAAGATAAGACAACCCTCAAGGCTGACATCAATCTACTATGGCAATACATCTCAGATCTTGTTCATGGAAACTCAAGCAGAGCACCTGGTCTTCCACACCTTCAAGGGACACCTGTAGAACAACATAAGTTGGATCGATTAGTCAGTCGAGGAAAGCTCTTGGACAACTGGATTGAAGATTTCATTGTTGTAGGCCGATACCTTCTCACGAAGTTATATCAATTGAGGCATAAGGCACATGAGCTTCGTCAGGGAATCCATATCTGTAGTAGAGGGCAAGCCGAAGGACTTGATTCTCATATCTCAGTTAGCAGTTGCATATGACGCGATTGTAGAAAATGAGGATAAAAGGAAGGTTTTTGCTTGGAGAGAACATCTCTTCAAAGTGGAAACGTATGAGAGAATCTCTACAAGGATGGTTGGCGCCAAAGAGGATGTTGATTAAGCTCTCAAACTCATCTGGGTTTATCACTTAGATTGTGCCATATCTTCTTGAAGATGGTACATATGTCGAAGCTTGATGCAGTCCAAACCGAAGTTTGAGAAGCTTGTTCATGATAGTCTTGATGGAGATCCTGTGGCGCCCAAGTTGGATCACTGGATGACAACCAGTTTCAACAAGGCAATTGAAGAGGTTAGAGAATGCATGAGGATGATCAAAGATGGTGAGGAGTTGAACAGGTAGTCTGTCATTGTGGATAGCGTCAAGGTGCCAGAAGATGAGATAGTCAACCAATTTCCGGACGAGGTGATAGCCCGTGATGGCTTGGAGTAGTCAGTTAGTTAGATCCTGCAGTTATTCCCGAGGATAGAGTCAGAAGCAGTAGTTAACTCGACATCAGTCTTGAGTTCTAATTGCTGATTTTATTTATGCATGCTTATCTCATCCTCAGAGATATTTTTGGAGGAGTTTAGACTTTCAGTTAGAATCAGTTAACTAGTGTTAGTTATCAGTTAACATTCATTTCAATAAGGACGTGCATGTTGCACATGTCCAGTTTAGTTTAGTCTTGTTTCGGTTAACTGATGGTAGTTTTCCAGTTAGCTGTATAGTTTCATTTATTTAGGTTTAGTAATAAACTCTTGTATGCTTGCAAAACTCATGTTAACTCAAGGTGATTTTAGGGTTCCCTACACCTTGGAGTTCTATAAATAAGAGCACCCTTGCTCATTTGTAATTAACTTTTGCATGTGATAGTATACATGCTGAGCAACCTTACCTGTAGTATTGCTATTCTGTATCTGTTCAAGAACTTTTATTGTGATAATAAATAGCTGAGCCGCCTTACCTGAATGTTATTATTACGGTACTTGTTCACCTTAGATTAAATATAATTGCTGGTTTGATCATTTATTGTTATGCGTGTCGATATACAATTTTCTGTCCCAGTTATTATTTCATGTTGTGATTAATAAGCTTTGTTTCATATCTACATCTCGGATAGGTTTCGTCATCTCCTTGGGAATTTAGAAGTAAGGCTTATCGTGTGTTGTCATGATTAATAATCTTTGTTTCATATCTACACCTCAGATAGGAGTCATCTCCTCCTTGGGAATTTAGAAGTGAAGATTGTCGTTTGATGTAGTGCCAATAATCTTTCTTTCAGCCTACGCCTCGGATAGGTGTCATCATCTCTTTGGAAATCCTGACTTAAAGATTATCGTATACCAATTCCTTGCTCCTAATTCCTCTTGCTTTGTTTATCTAGAGGGAATAGGATAGTTTAGTGTTAGCCTAGTTGTAGTTAAAGATCTGCAAAACTAGAGAAAATCCTTAGCTACAATGTGTTTGGTTTCTTAACCTTGTGCCTCTTCTAGCTGAGTCAAAAAGATAGGATTTAGATCATTTACTTTTTCACGCATATCAGCACAAGAGGGAGCTTCCCCTCCTAATTTGAAGAGCAGTCATTACGCACTGTGCATAGTTGTCCGTTGCCAATATGCACTCCAGAGGTGCGAATTGTAACGCCAACAATATACTCCTAGGGATTCTAAAAAAGTGGCATATCTTCTTGCCAATAACATTGTTATCCTTGAGGATGGTTGTGAATAGAGGTGCAATTTGGACGATCTTCCCAATCTTGGGCTTGGAGCAAGCCTCTAGTCTATTATTTAAATATGATATAAAATAAGCATAAATAGAAATTTGGGGATCCTACTGAATCATCTTTTTAAGAATTGAATTTTTTTATAAGATTTGAGATTCTATCTTTGGGGCGAGTATCATTACAATCCTCCTTATTGCTCTTTCATCACTGTTTTCTCTCCCCAACATATCACTCATTCATAGATTTTTGCCACCTGTCATTTGCCTAGTCTAATGGAGAGCCTTAGACATTTTGTGTGTGCAATTGGTGTGAAGGAGATGAATAGGGTTTTCCTTTGGGCTTGGTATATCCATTTGATTTATTTTTTGCTCCCTCATCCCTCCATGCCTATTTGTTTTTGGAAACTTCTTGGATTTTTGCTCTTTGTTGTGATTTCTTGCCAAGGAAAAGGTTAGCTGTAGAGCTTGGGTTAGCAAGGAGGCTGTGCAATTGATAGGGGATGCATGGTTTTGATTGGTCTTAACTCTCTCTCATTCAGGTGGATTATTTACCCTCTATTTCTATTTGGTTTTTATGTGAATTGACACTTTTCTCTTTTTCCCTGGACAACTTTGGTAGGTACTGTTTTGCTTTTTTTTTTTTTATGGCAAGCAAATTTCTACTAGAGCTACCAAGAAAGTTAGATTTTCCAATTTCCTTTCTCAGCATTCCACTAAAACCCTTGTTGAATGTTCCACTTAGATTTGTTCTAAACATTCCACCAAATTCCCTGCTTTTAAATCTAGAAAGGGGTAGAGATTGGATGCAAATAACACCAAATCCAATTGTCTGCCACTCCTCTCCCCTACCACTAGTAGTAAAGTAATTAAAAATATTATGGTCATTGGTATGGAAAAGACTTAAATTCCAGTGATTTCCAAAACTCCACCTATCTTTGTGCCCTTCCTTTCTAATCCCATAGTTATGAGGGCTTGACATTCTATCTTTAAGAATGCTATTTCCATCACACAAATCAATTAGGCTGCATAATGGAATCTCTTTGTGACAATTGGTTGAATGACTGCATCCTTGAGGGGAACAAAAACTAATTATTGAGCAAAGGCATGTTTCTGATATCTTTTCTAAACTACATTTTGTTTTTGTAGGTTCTTCCTTTCCTTTTCTTATAGGCTATGTCATAGGGTTTGCTGAATTTAATCCATGAAGTTCAAAATTTAGTGAACTTAAAAGAAAACTTGAAATATCATTGGAGTTCACCCTAAAATTCATATGGAATAGGGCTTAGATTTTATAATTTAAATATATTTTAAAAATGTGAATCTTTGTCATGTTCATAGTCTATGGGTGTTTACAATTTGTGCCACCTATGTTGAATTCATTGGCCGATGTGGTTCCTGCTTGAGGTTGTAGATTTAGATTGTCTTGTTGGGATAATGTTTGCAATATTGTTGATTTGTGGAAAGCGGAACAAGTTTGGTGTTGGTGTAAAATGATTAGTGAGAGCTTGGCATTCTATGTTATGTGATTGCAATAGTTACTTCATATAAAGAAACAACTAAGATTTAATGACACTCTCTACTCAACTAACCATTGAATGGATTCACCGACCAATTGGCTCGTAAGTAATTTTCTTCTCGCTCTTGCTCTCACTCATTCATAATGGTTAAGGCAAAATCGTGAGCAATAACTGCAAATAAATGGAATGGGGTATTGATATGTTGGGTGGGAGAAATCACATTACGAGGGTTGCTACTTTATATCTAATAAGATCCATTCCTTTCCCTTCATCTACCTTGGCGCCAACGCAGATATCTATAGTTTTACATATGCAGAGTTTTATTTGCCTTGTTACATAACTTTTTCTCTTTGCTTTTATTTTAAAAATTTAGGTTTTGTTTTTAATTTTTTTAAAAATAAAATTTAATATATCAAATTTTAAAATGTGATTATCATTTTTGAATTTTAATAATATTAAAATTCAATACATTAAAATTTAATATTTAAAGATATTTAATTTATATTTTTAATTATTAATAGATTTAAGTTTTCAATGTATAAAATTTAAAATATTTATAATATTCAAATTAAACTTTTTAACTTATATTAGTAGAATTTAACAATTACTATTTTTTAAAATTTTGTTGTTGCCAAATTTCATTCGAATTCTATCTTTGTCGAACACAAAAATGAATACAAACCTTGTGACATAGCCCATAGGTGTTGATGTGGGCACATCTAAGGCTGCTCAAGGGATTATTGGTTTGAGGAAAGAAATTGACAACCTTAAGGAGCTATTGTTTCAATGAGATCAAATTAAGGCCTTGTTTGCCAAAAGGGCAGGCAATGAGAAGGCTTCTATTCTTGACTTCCAGCCCCTTAAACCTATTATTGATTCTAAGGACTTTAGAGTTGATAAGCCACTTATATGGAGTAACATTCTTGTACCTATGATTTATAAAATAGTGGTCTTCATGTTGTGGAAACTCTTCGTAATCTAGGTCTACACCTGGTCACCAATCTCTTTATCGAAGACAAGATTCATGACGAGAGACCATGGACTGTTGTGGATGCAAGGGATATGGTTGAGATAAATAAACATGCAATGTGGGAATGATTTTACTTTCCAAACTTCGGGATTGGCTGCTAAAAAATGTTCCCTATTTTTTTATGCTGCAGTTTTATTTTACAAGGAGGTATGCCCTCTATGGCCCTCTATTTACCCATAGCTTGAAAACTTAGACTTGGCAAAAACTTAGCAAACCCAAATTTGATTTGGACTCAATGACTTGGCAAAAACTCAACCAAACTACAAAAAGAGAACAATATTGCATCATCATGTGAATACATCAACTGTTAGATAAATATCATATGTATTATGTATTATGAAGATTGCTGTTGAAAATCATCATAAAAAATTACATATCCATGCAAGTTACAACATTTTAAAATTTTCTCTTCTATATGTTCTAGTGAAAGTTTGGGGCCTACTCCTTGTAGTCAGTTGTGGCTCCACTCTTGTACTAAAAGACTGCAGCTCCATCTTGGAGCTATATGGAAATTATTCCTCTCCTCAAGTTCAACATCATTTGCAATGATTTCATCCAATCAAAAATTTCCTCTTTCTGTTGCAACCTACTCTACTTGCCTCTTGAAATCAGCAGTCATATCTTTTGTGAAAATGGGGGTGGCCTCATCTTGCACAATCTGGTCTTTGTATGGATCAGTCTCATCCAAGTCTATAGGATTTTGAACAATTGCATTATCCATCTTTTTTACATTAAGGAAAAGTTTATATTGCACAAAAATGAGGTTATTGAGACATTGTGACAATTTGTTGCACTTTTTTATATGAACAGCTTTAAACGAATTTCAATTATGCTCACATCCAAATGGATTACAAGGTTGACACAATATGGGGTGCTAGCTTTTGAAAATTTGGGGTATTTCCCAATCTTCCTATCCAGTAGCTGCAAATACGATGTTCAAAAGTCAGTAAGCAATAATTGTAAGATATAAGTGAAGAATCCAATATTTTTTAATCCAGTGCTTTGGTGGTTCTCCCTTAGATAGCTAGTGGTGAAGAAAAGGGCCTAACCTTAACTTAGTTGTAATTTTACAAATTCTCAATAATTTGGTGCTTTGCCTCAACCTTAGTTGTCATCCTCACAATGCACATTGAGAGGTTTTCCATAGCCTCCCTATTAACATTTGCAAAGTCCTCTAAGAAGAAAAACATGGGGTTGAGGTAGTACCCTACTACATTTAGTGGAGTTGATTTTTCTATCTTTGATCAGTGATCTCCCTAACAGGTTCAAATTTTTATCTATCTCGTCCATAGTAGCTTTGGATGGCCTCCTTGGATTTTCCCATGACCTTATAAATGTATTCCATGGGGTTTTTCTTTCCATTCACCAACCCCAAAACCCTCATCAAAGACCTTGACACCTATAAACAAATTAAAGTTACAATTAAAATAAATACTTAAAAAAATGAAATTGAAGTATTCAATTTTAAATTTAAATTGAAGTTTGAAGTTACCTTGATGATTTCTATAGCTCTCTTTGTAAAGATACCATAAAAAATTGTCTTTGTGACCCTCTTCCATCAACCTTCTTTGAATACGATGAATCTAGCGATGCTCACCTCTCAAACATTTGCTTCAAAGGTGTTAACAAAGTACAAAAACTTTATAATGTGAGGAAGTTAGTTACAAACCATGCCACACCTATTTCCTCAAGCTCTTTCCCTTTGGTGTGATCTCTCATCAAGTTAAGAGCCCATGGGTGATTGTGGATGTATTTGGTGATGTTTCTAACTTCTTCCAGCATCAGTTTCACCCAGTCAAGTTTGTTTGTGTCCTCCCAAGAAAAGGTCAAGACAATGGGTAGCACAAGGGGTCCAAAAAAGTGATAGGCGCCTCTCTTGAAATAGTAAATCTATTGCCATTATGCTCATGTGTTACCAAGTACAACTTGCACCATGTTTTTCATTTCCCTCTACCGCGATCTCTTCCAGCATTATATTCAAATTCTCTACATTCATTACCTTATTAGATGACATTTATGGACTTAGAAAACAAGCATACAAATTTTGAGTACCAGAATTTTGAGTAAGAATGGTTCCTTAGTGCAATCTTTGAGTATCAGAATATTGAGTAATTGTGTAAGGATGATAAAAGCTTAGAAGTATACAAAGTTGCTAGCTTTATAACATCAATGATATTTTGTGTTACACGGTTACACCACAAGAATTGAAAACTACTAGTTAATCATGTGAGCATAAAGTCATTTTCCTTGAAGCTTTTTTTCTTCTTAATAATCCAGGACTAATTTTCTTGCAAACTAATTTATTTTCAATGTTCATTGATTTTCTATGTAATATTCATCAAGTTGGGTCATGTTACCTTGGAAATAAGCTGGAGTTGACTATTTAGTGATTTTTTTATAGTCCAAGTATGTTGTCTAACAGAACATTATACTAACTTATAGTAAAAGGAAGGTTGAAGTGTTGTTATATGTGTGAAATTATTTTGTTGGTGTCTTGAGTGAGATTAAACAATGCAGTACTTTTTTTCTGTGTTTCACTATATATGATTTATTTGTGATCTATTATTTTTGGAAACTAAAAAATGAAAATGTTATATATGTTCCTCATTTCACTTTGAGCATTTGTGAATAATTCTGTTGTCAATATACTCAACCAGTGATAATTAATTATTATCTTTACTCCTATTTATCAGCTTTTCATTTTTCTAATACTGTTACTCGAGTTCCTTGATTAATGTTTTTAAATTCCTTCATTCCTACAAAAGATTCAATTACACACAAACAATTTTGATTTATGCACATTTACATATTGTCTCTTTGCTATAATAAACTGATCATACAGCTTCAAATTTTCATACTTTTGATGCTTCTTCCAGTTCTTCAAACAAGTTATTATTGAATTTGAGTTACTTCATTTTTATAATATGGGTAAGTATGCGAGACTCAGACTGAGTTATTCTATATGTCCTAATAAAGTACTATCTTGCCTTGCAGGAAGCGTGACAAAGCATGACCTGGAGCACATGGTGAGTGCTATTTCCTAAAATTACACCTGTCTTTGAGGCTTTGCAATTGTATTGTTGGGTCTCTGTATGCTTTATTTACTTATACATTTTTTGACAAGATTCTTTTGAATATGTACCAAGAAGACTGTTGAAAGTTTTAACTTATTTATATTTCTTTGAACTTCAAATCTATATCTTCTGTGTCATACACAGTTTTTGCATAGATGATATATTTGATTATGGCGCATGTTGCAATTTAATTTTTTAAAATCAGAGCTATGTGCTTACAAAAACATGGACAACATCAATGTAAACCTGAGAAAACCAGTAATTTGACCATATTAACTGCTTTGCATATTGCTTCTATCTATAATACACATCAGTAACCTATCATATATTTCATGAATTAAAATTTATAAAGGTTTTTCTTCCTAATTTTTTTCCTCATCACATATCATATATTTAATCAACCTTTTTAATAAAAGGTTTTCTTCTCAAGGCATAAAACTGTCTAGCTTAATAAATAATTAGGATAAATGTTAGAAATTTATTGACAGAGGAACAGATACCTTATGCCATCAAGCTTGATTAGGTGACAAACAGAAATATGGTTGATTTATCACTGTTAATACTGTAATAGTGATCTTCATGTTTAACTTTTTGGGGATGCACATAAAAAATTCTTTCTCTACATGGTATAAAGAATGAATATGCTTAGGAATTTCCAAACTACTTGGTCTCTATTTAAATCTAATTAGATTTTTGGTAATCATCCTTATGCAGTTAAAGAAGATGGGAAAGGAGGGACTACAATGCGGTAAGTAATTGATTGGAAGCATCTGGTATGTTTTTGGCTGTTTAAGTATGACCGTAAAACTAAGTAACCTAATGTATTGATCATATTTGAAACTTTGCTATACTTTCAATTTCAAACTATATGAAGCTCTATAATGTAAATGCAGGATTCTATTTTTAGTCCAGGAATATGATTTGCATTATGGTAATCACTGTTCGGTGTTTACATCTTGATTTGTGACGAATATGCTCAGTCTTTGTTCTGTTCAATTTTCTCGCAGGAGCTGTAGCTGGATTATACACTGGATTGGAGTATGGTGTAGAAAGGGTTCGTGGCAGGCGGGACTGGGTACTTTCTTACTCACTCATTTTACTGTCATTATTGATTATATTATATCTATCCTGAAACCTTTTCTGTTGGTAAAATTAGATTTGCATACAAACTAGTATTGTCCTTCATAATCTACATTCCTTTGATGATTTTTATTCTTAAATTTCTTAGTTTAAAACTTGCGACTCAGCAAAACTTGACAGACCCAATTTTGACTTGGACTCGTCAACTTGGCAAAAACTCAGCAAATTTAAAAATACTTAAATTCATTAACTTGGCAAAAACTTGGCAGAAACTCGGTGTAGGCAAGTTTCTTGGTACAGACAATAACTCATGAGTTTAATGAGTACTCATTAAGTTTTAAAACTATGTTTAATTTAATAACTTTGCATGCAAAAAGAAGCGCTCACTAGAAAGAAAGGAAGACAAAAATTATATTAATGTTCACAAATGACCAAAAATAGGTCAAAGGGACTGGAATTGTACATTTGTTACAGTAGCAAAGTACTGGGGCAAAAAAAGCCCTAGACATAAAGCAGGCACAATAAAGAAAAAAAGCAAGAAAAACAAAGAAAGAAACAGAGAGAAACAAAGAAACATCCTCTGCCACTAGTCATCATCAGTAAGAAGAAATTTAGTATGTGAAAATCTTTGAGCTGCAGTTAACTTTCACCATGCTTGACGTATGTAATTCCAAAGCTTTGGTACCTGTATCTGGCAGCCAGTATTTCATCTGTTAAGTCTGGCAAGCTTGCCCATGACCTGCGCTCTATCCTTTTTCTTTACTTTTTATTTTTTAATACCCATTTTGTGTTACTATTGCAGTTCATCTATTGTAACAACAGTTCTCTATTTCTCAAACCTACTACCCTATACATAAATTGTAAAATGTACATGCACTTGACTGCTCTTGCTCCTTTCTAATTGCTTGCTTTTACTAGAAATTTATCTTATCTATATGTGCTCAATTACTGCTAATAATTTGAGGAAGGCAGGAAAAGTGTGGAAGTTGCAAGAAAAATTGTGTGGGTCACCCTTGAACTTTTGTTGATGGTCTAGATTCTAGGTTCTATATATTGATTTAGGATAAAGCTGAAAGCGCGAATAACATAATTGTGTTTCCTACACGGACAAAATTATTTGTAATTTTACGTAACAAAATTCTCTAAAAGGGAAACTAGTTTTTCCCATGCAGGGAAGTCTATGGTAAATTCTGTCTGCTATTATAAAGCATTTGAGTAAAATCTTCTGATCTGACATCTGGTTTCAAACTGCTTGAGGATTCTAGCCCGGCTTTTCTTGTTTCATATTTATCACTGTAGCAGCTACTATTGAATAATTTGACTTGACTTTCACTTCAATGCCACATACTAAACCTATGCAATTTAGCATCAAAGTTACAACTTCTCCATATGACCTTCATTTCTATCTTTTTCAAATTTTCATTTACCTCCTCTCCCCATTCTAATTTTCCTTTGTAGTTTTTCTTTTTCTTTTTCTGAGAATGTATACAATCAACTTGGTGGTGCAAGTATGCCAGAATTTAAAGGTAAATTGTGCTTGACATCTAGCTGGCTTATTGAAAGAGGTTCCCATGTTCGTGTTTGGTGCTAAAATCTATGTTTGCCTAAGCTGCCATGATATAGGGGTGCTATTTTTGTTGAAGTCACCTTTTTTCTGATTACTTGCTGAAGATATGAATGTCTGACAATGGATGAAGATTTCTTTGTCAAGTAGTGAACAACTTTAGGAGAGCAAAGATTAGTTTGAAGACTGATACAAAATATGGAATCCACAGATTTCTTCTCTAGGACATTCTTCATCCTTTAAAAGTAAACCCATTCTAGGTATGTGTTCTAAACCTTGGTAACATGTAAAATCCAAAATGACAGCCATCTTGCTGAAAGCCTGAATCAGCTATCATAGAAATGGAGAAGAAATATGAATTTTATGTGTACCATCGTCAATATATCCCATTCAAAGGTTGAGTTAGGAAATAGATTACTGATGGAGTGTGCTCTTTTTTATATATACCCTTTTTGTAAAATTTATGACAAGAATCTGTCATTTATGCATCTGGCTCAACCTGAGTGTAAACTCATTTCATTGGGAGGATATTGGACTTTCAACCAGATAAATTTATTACCAATAAGTATAAAGTAATGACAATGTGATATCAAACCCAAATTTATGGTTGGTGAATGCCATTGTAAATGGAAGTAGTGGAAATACTGATTTGTAAGACAGTATTATGTGAGAAATAGGAATCTTGGGAAAGAAATAAATCATATTCATGTCCGCGGACAACTGAAATATGTCAGTAGAACTCATTAAAACAATTGGCACAAATAGCAATGAAAAGGGTCCCTAAAGTAATTGTCAAATGTAACAAAATAAAAAGGAGGTGATTAATAAAAACATATACCCAAGGAAAAACATTAAAACTAGAAAGTATGAATAATTGCAATTTGCATATATGTTTAAAGAAAATAAAACAAGGCCGTCAAGAGAAATGGACTTCTCCTATGAAGGGCTGCTGGAAATTGAAGCTCAGTGGCAGAAGTAGAGGACATCCTGGCTTTGCAGGGGCAAGTTATGTGCTTCGTGACTCTACAGGTTTGCTCATCAAGGGTGGATCCCTTATGTTACAACACAACCAATAATGAGGCAGAAAATACAGCAGTCATTGCTGGATTATGATTGGATTTGTCTGAAGGATGTTGGAAGTTTGGAACATTGTGGTTGAGGCGAATTCTATGAATGCCATTAATGGCTTGGAGAAAGCTTGGTGTCAGAATTGGAAGTTTAAGTTCCTTTTCAAGGGGGCTATAAGCATCTATTAGTGCTTCTTTTAGCCATTACATTGAGAATTGAACAAGTTGGCAAACTTATTGGCTAACCATAGTGTGGATCTTTCCCCACTATCATCTTTAGAAAATGTTAATGCTAGGAATTGAGAAGGTCTTATAAATTTATTAGACTACAATTGACTCCATTGATACATCCTTCTTTGGTGGCTTCGTATTAGTGATGTTTATTATTTTGCATTGTTTGAAGTTGTTGGCGAATGATAGCCTTTGGGCTTGTCTAGTTTGTGGAAGGTCTCTGTTATAGGTATGCCATTTCTTGAGGTGGGTGCTTTGGTTTGGTATTATGTCGACCATGTTCTATTCTTTGGGTTTTTTAGGTTGCTCTTTGGTCATTTTGGATGGTTTTGTCATGGCTTGCTTGCTAGTTGGATGCTCTAGAGACCCTTTGTGGAGAGTTAGGGTCTATGATAACTGCTTAAAAAAGATATTTTGTTGCACATCTTTTGTGTTGTTGAATCTAGTGAAGTGCATCCTTGGCAAAAAGGAATTGGAGGATAATGGAACCCTCCACATGAGGGCTATGATCTTCGTAGAATTTAAGGATAATCTTGGAAAAAATGGTGACTTCAAAGGTCAAGGATTGTTTGGAGTGCTTATTGGTCCCATAAAACAATGCATGAGGTTGAGAAGATAGGCGATGAGTTTGCTTTGCAATAGTAGGCACATTCAAAGAATTTGGAGAGTCAGGATTGGAAAACTTGCAAGGTTTTTCATGAGGAATTACGAGATGTGATTTTACATTTGGCCTCCCTCATGGAATTTTTCCAAGATGAAGCACCTCTTGGTCTCACAACATAAAGGCCTAGTGGAGGTTTCTAGCGGTTACACCCCACGTGATTTAGACATGGCCACCCTCACGAAACTTTTCCAAGAGGAAGCACCTCTTGGTCTCACAACATAAAGGCTTGGTGGAGGTTTCTACTGGTTACACCCTCCCTTGTCTAGAAAGTGGCAATTTTGTTCAAGCCATGAGGCATGTGGAATTGATAAAGGGATTATGCTTTGAGGGGTTCAATACACTTGATGGAGGTAGTGGCGTGAAAGTAAAGACTATTGTAGTGGTTGGGAAGGGCATGCCCAAAGGATAATAGGGCCTATGATTGTTGGTGGGATGTACCAATTGCTTTGGGAATTGCTCATTGTGGGGGTTCCAATCTCCATTAATGGGTTTTTGTTAATGTCGTTTTTGGTGTTTTGTTATGTTCTATTTTCCTTTCTTTTAGATTGCTCCTCTCCTTTGGGGGTTTTTCATGCAGGCATAAAGATTAAATGTTTTTGTATGTATATTATGTTTTTTGTCCTTTGGTTGGGGCCCCATAATAGATCCTTGGATTATATTCCCCTCCAAAAAAAAGATACTAAAATATGCGAGACTTGCTATCATGAAAAACAATAGCAATGGGGGGACATCTTAAAACCCTAAGGTGTCATAAGCATTGATGACCATTTGTAGTGCCATCAATTGCCATGAAGTCACTGATACTGTTTATCAGGTCAACATTTGAAAGGTGGCTTGGGCCAAGAGAAGTGTGTGGAGCTATCATCATAGGCATCTTCATAATCCTTGTTAAAGAAGAAACCTTTTAAGCATCTAAGGTTGAATGCCCCATGGAAGAGGTAAAGGAACTAGTAATGCAATGTTGGTTGCTAGGTAAAAGGTTGGATGCAAGGAGGAGCAACAATCTTTGTGCCAAATACAAGATCTAGAAATAAAAGTTGAAGACCTAGTGTTCAAACATTGTTTGATTGTTATGCTACCATCTACAAGTATTGCATTAGCTGCCGGGGGTATTAACACCCCCACCGTCTGAAATATTCTAGAAGAATGGAGTCATCAATTTGGTAGGGCTACAAGAATTATGAATTAAATGACTTCTGAGGGCTGTAATGCCTGTAATAAACAGACAAATGAATTTGGTTGGAGTAAATAAAAAAATTATAGAGAAAGGACTCTTGTTGGAGCGTCTAGTAAGCATTTCTATCTCACCAAAATTTTACGGTAATCTCAGCTATGAGACTAAAGTGCTCCTCAATCTCCATTTTTTAGAGAGTGTAGCTTGCGAATTCTGTCATTACAAGGAATCTTACGATCTATCGTAATTTCCTGAGAGGAAATCAAGGACCATATGACCAGTGTTAAGATAAATAGTTTCAATGAATATGTCTATTTGAAATTTGCATGAAATTCTAAACATAAATGACTTTATTGTGGTTAAGAGGTTGAGAAGGAGAGAGGAAAATCACATGATTAGAATTTTGTTGATGAACATTTAACCTTAGGATTGCACTGATTTCTTCTCTTGGTGGCAGAATATGAGGATAAGCATCCAAATAATATTGGAAAGGGTAAACAATGCATGGATATTATGATAGCAAAAGTGTTGAAATTTTGATGTGCCAATACAAACTTTGAAAAAGATAAATGACAAGTTATTGAGAAGAGGGAAGACTCGAGAGTATTTCTCATGGCTAGAAAGTGACCAACATTTCATGTTCCC
>VDFB02058242.1:381122389-381275680 GCA_007258455.2 Sequoia sempervirens
CCTAAATTTTCGCTCCATTCTGGTCTTTTGGCTTTGGTTTTTTGTCTTTCTCTCTCGTTCTGCTTCTTTTCTGCTTTCTGCTTTCTGGGGGATGTTCCCGTCAGCAAGCTTGAACGTAAGATTTGGCCAAGTACTGAAATTAGGGTTTCACATCTTTTCGGTCACTTTGAAGTCAAATTGAGTTGGTTAGTCAGCGTTTGAGCCTAGCAGTGCTATTACCATGTTTTCAGCAAGCAACTCCTAAATTTTCACTAAGTTCTGCCAACTTTCTATTTTTAGTAAGTGTCAGTTTAGGGTTGATTTTCTCAAGATTTTCACATTTGGACAACTTCATTGCATTCCGAGCACTTCAAGTTCACTTTTGACAAATTTTGAGCAAAAACGGACAACCTGCTATTTTTAGCAGTACAGCTTCCACAGCAGATTTCAAGGTCTAGATGTTACATTTTCTGATGCATGTTCGGAGATTCCTTCTGGGTTTTTCGAGACCTTCGCGGTGATGTGACATGCAAAGTATGATGATGACTTTCAGCATTCGGCCTTCGGACGCTGATATTAGGGTTTGCATGCAGACATTTTCAACGCATGTCGGCATTTTCTTTCTGGGTTTTCCAAGAGCTTCGCGACAGTGTAACATGCAAATGGAGCTGACCACTTTTCAGAAACTTACTATTTTTAGCCAGTGCGTGCATGTTGGAGATTTTTCTGGGTTTTCTGGGTTTTCCGAGATTTTTCGGGCAGTATGACATGTAGGATCATCCGGCAGCCGGTCGGTCACTTTTCCGGCCGTTTTCTATTTTTGGCAGGTACCACTTGGGCAGCAGCTCGGCACTTCAGAACTGCAAACTGACTAGCATGCAATTGAAACGAGGTCAAACGGAGCTCATCTGAGCAACATGCACAAAATTAGGGTTTCGAGCTTCAGCGCTAAAAACGAGGAGTCAGAGGTCAAAGCGTTCAAAACTGAGATATCCATCATGATCAGCATCCTTTTGAGAATCTACTGGCAAAATTTGAAGGCAATCGGAGAACCTGCTATTTTTAGTAAGGCGTTTTGGACGAGGGCTATAAATAGAAAGTTGATCTCGGCATTAGCACAAACGGGCATGTTCACCAACGAAGAGCACACTGTCCAAATTTCAAAGCAAACGGAGCAAAGGAAGTCTCAGAAACAGGCACTTACTATAAATAGTAAGCCACTTCAGAAGCAGCTATAAATGGCAGGTTGACACCAGATCTCGACGGGTACAAGACAAACATGTGATAAGTAATCCGTGGCGCGAATTTCAAAACAAACAGAGTTGCAAGGAATGAAGAATCAGATGATTGCTATTTTTAGCAGGTCAATTAGGGTTTCCTAAAATCAAGGGCAAACAGCACAGTCAAGCAGAAACAGCTTCCGGCGACGATCACCATGCTTCAGGCATCTGGCACATGAAATTTGAAGACTTTCTGAACAATTTCTATTTTTAGCAGGTTGCTAAAAAAATAGCAAGTACAAACAGGCATCAGGCGCTGACAGAACAAGTTAGTCAAAATTCAGAGCAAGGTGAAAATCAGGCTTTCTGGAGTCAGGATTCAGTCAAAGGCGCAAAATTCAAGGAACTTTCTAAAAATAGAAAGACGGGGCAAATTAGGGTTGATCAACTTAAATCTGCCAGAGAGCACGAGATTCACTAAAATGGATAAAATTTCAAGTCCGGTATTGAAACTCGCTTTCAAAGCTGAACAGAGGCGGAAATTTCACTAAGTGTTGGAAATTAAAAGTGTCACCCTTGCAAATGCGCCTAAATGAGTGAAATTTTTTCTAAGTGTCCAAACTGGAAGTACCATAGTCCAAATGCGCCCTTCTTAAACTGAGAGATTGAACCTTCAGATGCGCCTCAATATGAAGGAGATTTGATAGAGTTTCTAGGGCGTCAAAATTAGAAGCTTTGAGGGTGATATGCGCCTAGGAGCTTGGAATTAAAAGCTTCACATAATAGATGCGCCTCCATTTTGCAAAAGGCTTTTAAATTTTTCTAAGGCATGTAAATTAGATGTCCAACCCCTCATGTGCGCCCAAGTCAAGAATGAAAACTCGACAAGTCATTTGCGCCTAAGCAAGAAACTAAGTGTTGACCCTCTGGAATGCGCCTATAACAAAATTGAAAGTCTAGACCCCTAAATGCGCCTTAGCAACCTTGATGAGTTTGAAAACTTTCTAAGGCACCCAAAATAGAAGTAGCAGGAGGTAAATGCGCCTTAGTTTGGAGAGATACCTCGAAATTTGTCTAAGGCGTTGAAACTGAAAGCACAACCTCCTAAATGCGCCCCTCTTCAAAATGAATGTTGCAAGTGTCAAATGCGCCTGAGGGAAATAAGGGTGTAGAATTTTGTCTAAGGCGTAAACTGAAAGTACAACCTATCATATGCGCCCAAGGCGCAAACTTGAAGTTGCTAGTGCTAAATGCGCCCCAAGATGAATGCTTGACCCCTTAAATGCGCCCTTGAGACTGGAGGGAGTAAAATGATGAGATTTTGTCTAAGTGTCAAAATTGAGAGTTGACATAGTGATATGCGCCCCTCATGAGACTGGATGGAGACCGTTGCAAACGCGCCTAAGATGTAAATTGGAGGTTGCCTATATGATATGCGCCTGGGAAATGAGTCTTAAAAATATTCTAAGTGTCGAAACTGGACGCCCATGGGTCAAAATGCGCCCCTAGTCAAAATTGGAAGTAGCAACAGGCAAATGCGCCCTTGAGAAGAAAGTAAGTTGGGAAAATTTCCAAATCACTAAATTGAAACTTCCACCTATGCTATGCGCCTTGGAGCTGAGGGTGTGATTTGCGCCCAATAAGGATAATAGAAATTCGAAATTGGAAGTTGGCCCCCTCAAACGCGCCTAGATGCTCAACATGTGATATGCGCCTGAAGAGAAGTGCTCAAAATGAAAGCTCAGTTTATTGAATGCGCCCCTAACTGGAAGCTTACCCTCTCATATGCGCCCTGTGGCAACGTTGAAAGTTAGAAGACTTCAACCTGAAATTTGCGCCATGAAATCAAGATGAAATAAAAAACGTCCAAGTCTAAATGCCCATAGTATGATATGCGCCCTTGAAGGAAACTTAAGTGTTGGAGAAAGGCAAGCTGGAGATCTGATTTGCGCCTTGCAAAAGGGAGGAAGCCACGAAATTTTTCTAAGTTACTAAAGTTGAAAGTTAACCTTTGCATATGCGCCCAAGAGCATCAACTCCCAAATGCGCCTTCAAAAGGAATGATGGAGACCAAAATTTGCCTAAGTCATTGAAAATGAAAGCTACCCACCCCAGATGCGCCCAACATGAAGACATCAAAATTTTTGAAATTCAAAGCATGAACAATGATATGCGCCTGGGATTGTGAAGGAAATGTAAAATATTTTCAACCACGCCTAGACTGGAAGGAGAAAATCGAAAACATTAAAGTCATTCGGATTTTTAGAAAGTGGGAGTGAAAAATGCGCCTAAATACACTAAGTCATGAATAAATTTATTTTTTTTAACTTGGCATTTTCTACCACATGTGCCCCCAAATTAAAGAAATAAATTAAAAAAATCAAATGGAGGTTAAATTTTAAATTTTGGACTTTGAAGGCACTTAAAATTTTCCCCTCAGCGCGATTAAGTGAGAATTCTCTATGGCATTTGGAAGAAATTAAAATTTCTCTTAGCAAGACGGAGAAATTAATTAAATTAATTAATTTAATTATTTTCCTAAGTATAATATTAAATTTCCCCTTTCGATTTTGACCCATGAAATTGTGAAATTCGGATGATTTTAACAAGGGGAATTTATTTTGGAAGTCAATTACGATGGAAAATAAAATTACGCCTAGCAAGTTTTGACGGGTGATATCGAATTTTTAAAGTGCGTTGAAGAAATAAATTAAAATGGCAATTGAATTAAATTTTTAATAAATTAAAAGATGCCATTTTAAAATGCAGTTGAGATAACTTCAAATCGGTGTAGAAATGATTTTCTCGAAATTACTGGAGGTAACTGGCAGTCGGGAGGGAATTTTAAATTTGAATCGAGGAAATAATCTCCCCGAATAGCAAATTGTCATAACAACTGCCTGACGACTGGAATATTCCCTTTTAAATTTAGCAAACGCGTCAGTCATAATGAAGGGAATAAAAGGCATCTGCTAAAATTAGCACCAGTCTTTTGCTATAAAACTCTGAGGATTTTCATTCTCGTCTCACAAGATTCGAAGTTAAAATTTATGCTGGCAAGTTGAGTTGTGAGATTTAATTCGAGAGTTGCTGAAAGTGTGAAATAAGTTCGATTTTTGCAAGAGATCGAAGTTGCTGAAAGTTGATTTCTTGAAGTTGCTGAGATCGAAGTTGCTGAAAGTTGATTTCTTGAAGTTGCTGCGATTCGAAGTAAAGTTTGAAGGGTTTAGCATTTTTTATTTCTTCACGTTGCTGAGGTAAGTACCCAAGGTTGCTGAGACTTTTTATTTTGCTGAAAGTTGAAACGTTTTCGAAGTTTAAAATTGAAAACGCTGAAATCATTTATTTATGCTGAAGGATTGAAATTGTTTGAATTCGAAATTGCTTATGCTTTGAATTTTCTGAAGTTGCTGAATGTTGGAGTCAAATCAGATTTAAATTTTGCTAAAGCCTTCGAAGTTGCTGTTTTATAATTTTCAAAGTGCTGATTTTTTTTGATTGCTTTTTGAAGTTGCTGATTTATAACTCTCGAAAAGTTGATTTTAAATTGTCAAAGCTTGCTGATTTAAACTTGTTCGTTTAAAAACTCTCGGACTTATTTAAACTCTTCGAAGTTGCTGATGTATAACTGTCGAAGAGCTGATTTCAAACTTGATAATTTGAAAGCTTGCTGATTTTAAATATTTGGAGTTGCTGATTTAAATATTGCTGAAACTTAACGCTTTTTTCGGAGTCGAAATTGATCGAGTTAATTTCTTGCGGGGAGTTGGATATTTCTTTTGGCTACAAGTTGTTGAAAGTTGAAGTTTTAATTCTTGAGAAGTCAAAGTTGGATGCTGAGGCTACTAACTTGTTTTTTTTTTTTTTTTGCAGCCAATTCCAACCGCCAGCCGCCTCACGTGATTTTTAAGGTTGATGGAGTAATGTTCGCTTTTTGTTTTGCAGATGGCTGACGCTGCTGGAACTAGCAAGGCTGGAGCTAAGGCTGCAAACAACGAAGCTGTCAAAGAGAACGCCTCCAGGCAGGCGATTATCAAGGGTCTAAAGAAGTCCATCCCAGAGTCGAAGATCATCTCGAAGTATGGAAACTTGACAGATACCAATCTCGCGCCATTCAACCTCGAGGCATTCATATGCAGAATGTATGGGCAAGGTGGCAACCTTCCGACAGATGCATCACGTAACATTGTCAAGAGCGGATTGTACAATGCAGCAGGGTTCCAACCAGCAGTCCGTTGTCCTGAGTTGATCCTAGAGTGCGCCAACTTCTACAATTCTGAGGATCGGACTATCACCTCTCCAGATGGTATGATCATGGCTAATTTCGCTCCCGATGCAATTGGCGAGGCGTTTGGAATCCTTGCTACGGACAATATGTTGTATAAGTCCAGGGCCAAGGCAGACAAGATGTACGCCACCACCTTTGAAAAGTGCATGAAAAGGATAAACACCTCATGGATGCGCAAGCCAAAGCCACCTGCTGCCAGGCTACCGAAACAGATAATCTCGGAGGAGCTGAAGCAAGAATACTGCGACATCATTATGCTTCTCAGCAAAGTCAATGGCAGCCCACAGTCATTCATATTCGAGCCATGGATGTTCTTTTACATCAGTGTAGTGCTCAAGGGGAACAAGCAAGTGAACTGGGCGCAGATGATCAGTGATAATATTGACGAGCAGTTCCAGAGTCTCAGGAGGACAAAAACATTTTACATGAGCTCATATGTCATTTACATGTTAGCTCGAATGACCAAGTATAGAGGATTGGCGTACCAGGAGCCAATTGGCTGCGGCTACAATCAGTTCAAGATTCACCAGTTTTGCAGACAGTTACATCTTACTCACACTGGTGACTTTCAAAGAGTGAATGATGCTTTTACTATGTACATCACAAGAACCCTTCAGCAGAGGCTACAACAGAGGATATCCGAGGAGGCTCAGATGCTGATTGAAGAATATGGGTGTTGGTTCGTCCAATTCCTGAAATTTACCTATTTGAGGCTGCCGGGGTACGATTCATATGTATACAAACTACCTAGGTACCCCACCAACAGAATGATATTACTTGAGTTGTCTAGGCAATTGGTGGCCTACGACAAAATTATAAGGCGAAAGAAGAAGGGGGGCTTGCATTTTCCCATTGTGTTGGGAAATTCACTCGAGGAATGCCCGACTTTACAAGCAACCAAAGAGGCCGAGGATGAGCTGAAATTCTACAAGTTGACCCTTTATACCAGCCGACAAAATTTTGATCCTAAGGGAATGATTGGAACGGTGCAAGGGGAAGAATACAAACACAAGGCTCACCTGGAAGACTTTTGGGCAAATGCTGGAAGCGAGGATGAAATCAGGAAAAGGATGTTTTCAAGGCTGCCCCTAAAGTTAATTAGGGAATGTGAGGTGATTCAGGTGCCAGATCAACTTGAGGAGGATACTAGGGTCACCCATCCAGATTATGAAACGGTAAAGAACGCTCCGATGCCACCAATAGATTGGGCCGAACCAGAGATTGCAGATCTAGACACTCTGTCTATCCCGGTCATGACATTCACTAGAGCATGGGTGGATGAGCGTGTTAATAGATTAAGGGGAAGGTCAGTGGCCCTCACGTATGACCTCATGGGTGATAAAAAGCTGCCAGTGTTAGCAAAGAGGAAGAAGCAGCTCACACGAGGTCCAGAATCCAGAAGGGGCCCCGTTCAGCCAGAGTCGTAGGGGTCGGAGGATACAACATCCACTCAGCTGGTATCTCATTCTTCCAGTAGGCGTGAAGTTTCATTGTTTGCTAGTCAGAGAGCTCCGAGAAATGAAGAACCGGAGGTTGGAGAAGTTAACCAGCCAATGCTAATAGAAGTAGATACTCAGAGTGTGAATGATCCTGAAGCTGCCAGTAAGCAGGATGAAGGGGAAGAAACGGATATGGACACCCACTTTGACTTTTCCTTCGGAGAGGAGGATGCTGGGACTCATGAGGGAAGTGATCAAGATGTAGAGATAATTGAGCTTCCACCAAATACTGCTCGGGAAGAAGTTCAGGAAGTAGAAGCAACTGAAGAGCAGCCCCTGATCATTTATGATATTCAACGAAATTGGCTTTCACAGGCGATCAGAAGGGACCAAGATGATGACGCCGACCTAGCAATTGAAATGGAAGAACTCTTAAACAGAACCAGTAAATCGCCTAAGCGGAAGAGGGCAAGAAAATATACAAGGATGGAAACAAATGAGGCCGGTTCTCGCAGCCTTCATATCGCTGTCCCAAGGGAAGATCATGATTTGAGTGATGCAATGCCGGAGAAGTACACGATCACCACAGTTGAGTTGGGACGCCCTTCCGGAGCGCAGGTGGTGGAAGAAGCTGAAAGTTCGTTTCAGGCGTTGAAGGATAGTCTGGTAAAGAAAGAAGGAAAGTACAAGAGATTAAAGAAAGAGCACAAGGCGTTGGTTGAGTATGTGCAAAATCTCGCACATCCTGTTGCTCAAGGTAATCCAGCGGCAAAGCTTCCACCAGAGTTACCATGAGAGCCAATCAGCGGCCTTGAAGAAGTGAAGAGGGCTGTACGAGAAGGGGACAAATGGATAAATGGTGTCCGTACTGAGGCTGAAAAGTTTATGGCGGATCTTGCCTCAGCATTTCAAAATGCCTCCGGTATTCTTTCACGCTTGGATGATGTTGAGCAAGCTTGGGGAGATACCCACATCTTTCAAGACAAAACTATCCCACGTCTTGCTGTTTTGATGCGTGTTCCCACGCAAACTCTAGTGAATGAAGGGGTAATTCAAGCGGGTGATAGGTATGATTTCCGTGGATGGCATTCGGCGGCGTTCACTGGGAAGAGTTTCTTTGACACTGCAGCAATGGAGTCCTCCAGGATGAGAAAGGCTATGAGGAATATTCACGAGAGTATTCTCAACACTTTGGAGGTAGTGTTCGCAAGGAAGCTTACTCATGAGGAGGTAGATGCAGAAGGACTAAGGGCGAGGTTGCAGCCATTCTTTACGGAGATGAGGACATTTTCCCAGTTAGATTTTGAAAACATCTCCACGTTTTCAACAATCATTCAGAGCACGCAAGATTCTATGGAGACTTGGGGAAAATCTTGTGAGAAACATGAGCAAATGGTAGCCATCTTGGAGTATCAGCTGAATCTTACTCCATCAATTTCCGAGGAAGAGGTCTACTCAGTGCTGGCACGATTCGTGGCGTACGCGGTCCGAGAGAAGAGCAAAGGAATCCGGGTCATGGACGAGAATCTTCTAGAAGGGTAGTGGGCATTAATTGCTCATGGTGGTCAAAGGAGGAATCTGCTATTTTGGGAGCATTTATGACGCCACTCCACCTTCTGGCGGTTTTTAGGGCAAAGCTTGTCTAGGGCTGGGGTGGCTTGATCTGAGCCCTCCATTGTAATTCGATCTGGGCCGTCGGTTGAAACTGGCCAGCTATATAAGGGGGAGTCCCCCTCATTTGTACTCTAGTAGTCATAGTCAGAATCAGAGAGTAGTGAGCAATTAGTGAAGCAGAATAGAGAGTAGAAGCTTTTAAGTTAGAGTAGTTTCTCATTTGCATTATTGAAGAAGAAGGGGAATTCTCCCTTTGAGAATTTTGTAAAGAGATTGTCACAAAAGGCTATTCTTAATAAAGCATTTCATTGATGGTGAATTCAAACTTTGTTTTGAATAGTTCGTGAGGTTTCTTTTTCCTTTGACTTCAATTAGGACTTAATCTCATGCTAGTAGTTAGACATGGATGTTTATACTTGATATAAGTGAATTTCTTTTATCCATACCACTAACGTTCTTACTGATGGTAAGCACTTCTTGCGTGGTCAACTGGACATTTTGTATTTAACTTCAATCAAGGTTCATGGGTAGTTATGCATCGTTGTGATGGTAGTTGCACTATTGAATCGTGATTTGAACATCATTTTCACCCTTTGAAGATTGCACTTACTTTGTTGACGCTGTCCTATAGGAGGCTAGGCAAGGTTTGTTCGAAGTTCATTCAAGTTAAGCATAACACCCATTTGCATTTAGATTAAAATTTAAAATTTTAGAAATCTCTGCAGCCATTCAAATTCTGCATAATCTTGGTTAGTTTTAGGAAATTTGCACACTAAAGCCAAATCATTCGCATAAAAGTCCCTCCCAAAAGCATATAATTGGTTGTTATTGCACGCATTCTGAACAATTACGTAAGTCCCCTCGTGAGAACATAGCATATACACATCAACCAAACTGGGTCTATTCGCATTACAAGAACCTTGGAGTTGAAAGCGTGATCTCACTTGCAATCTTAGCACGCTGAATACTTTGTTCAAGAGAGAATAGAGTGTCCATTGGGAAACTTTGTTCTGTGTTGGTGCGGTCTGAAAAACCACGTCAACACATAGCTGTGGCTGAAGTCCAAGTTGTGTAATCTATCGAAAAGCTGATTACATAATTTTCAGCCAACAGACCTCATCCACTTGATCTAGAACTGGAACAATCTCACACTCTCTGATCATCTTCAAAGGTAGCCTGGTAAACATTCTCCTCCTAACTTTAGCATCATCCTCTGCATTAGCCCAAAAGTCTTCAATATGAGCCCTGTGCCTGTACTCCACACTTTGCACCCTTCTGATGTTATTGTAAGGATTGAAATCCTGCTTGCCAGTATGTGAGGTGGAAGAACTATAACTCATCCTCAGCTTCTCTGGCTGCCTGTAATGAAGGACAAACTTCATTTGATTTTCCCATAATGATCGGGAAGTCTAATCCTCCTTTCTTCTTTTTCTTTTTGATTTTATCATAAGCAATGAGCTGCCTAGATACTTCTATCATAACCATTCTATCAGTGGGGTACCTCGGTAATCTGTACGGATACGATGTGAACCCCTGTAGCCTAATGTAGGTGAACTTCGGAAATTGGTTAAACTAATATCCGTATTCTTCGATCAGCTCTTTAGCCTCTTTTGATATTCTTTGCTGAGTCTTTTGCTAGAGAGTCCTCATTATGTGCATGGTGAAGGCATCGTTCACCCTCTTGTAGTTGGTGGTGTTGCTCAAGTGCAACTGTGGGCAAGCCTCATGGATTTTAAATTGTTCAGGACCACACCCAATTGGCTCTTTGTAAGTTATCCCTTTGTACTTAGTCATTCGAGCTAGCATATATATAACATATGAGCTCATGTAGAACATTTTTGTTCTTCTCAAGTTCCTGAACTACTCATCCAGATTGCTGCTTATCATCCTTGCCCAGTCAACACATTCTTTCCCCTCCATTACAATCCTAATGTATAAAACATCCATGGCTCAAAATGAATGATTGAGCGCTTCTGTTAACCCGGCTGAGCATCATTATCAAATCGCAATACTCTTGCTTCACATCATCTGAGATAATCTGCTTGGGAAGCTTAGTGCGAGGAGGCCTGAATTTCTGCATCCAAACTAAATTTATCCCGACACATCTTTCAAAAGAGGAGGCGTACATCCTCTCAGCTCTTTCCTTTGTTTTGTACACCATCCTATTAGAAGTGGGAATTCCAAATGCCTCTCCAATGGCATCAGGCGTGAGATTGGCAAACAATTTGCCATCGGGAGAAACAATCGTCCTTCGCTCCGGCCTATAACAATTGGCGCACTCCATGATCAATTTTGGACACTGAATTGCTGGTGGAATACCAGTAGTTGCATAAATTCCACTCTTCATAATCTGGTGCATTGTGATTGATGGAGGATGGCCTCCTAGCCCATACATTCATCCTCTGAGTGCTCCCAGGTTAAATGAACCAAGGTTGGTATCAATCAACCCTCCCAGCTTTGAAGTAAAATTTGATTCAAGAAGAAATGGCTTGCTGAGTTTCTTTATTATTGCCTACTTGGATGCATTAGCCTTGCTTGTTTCAACATTTGGAGCCTTTCCTGCAGCCTTGTTCACCCTTGCAACATCTCCTCTTCTTGCTTCAGCCATCCTGCAAAATAAAAGACAAGCATTAAAATTCAAACTTAGAAAATAAATCACCTCGAGATGGGCCAAATATGGAGTTAACTTCGAAAAAGAAGAGCCTTCAGCATTAAAATTTCTAATTTCAAACCTCAAAACTTCTAACTCCAAAGCTCAACACCTTCAACAATAAAACTTTTGGCACTTAGAAAAATTTCGCCCAAGCTTGCTCACTTCAACAACTTCTCTTCACACTTTTCTTCTCACCATCAAGGCCACAACTTCGTATTTGCAACTGGTGAGGAAAAATGAATAACTTTGTGGCTTGAATAACTGTGTGTGGGAGTTTATTTTAGCAAGTTCATTCAATTTCCTCTCCCACTACTTAGCAATTTTCTAATTTTGGCGCAGTGATGGGCAAGTTGTCACCCAGTCCTCATAAAATTTTCCATAATTGAAGATTCCTTCTTTTTTCAAAATTCGAATTTTTTTCTTTTTAACTGCCTGTAACACATAGTCATCTCAAAAATTTATGGGAAAATTATTTAACTTGCTTTAAATTTCTCCAACATTGAAAATTTGGCCCCCTTGACATAGGCATACTTCACTTAGAGTCTTTAGTTTTTTCAACGCCTTAGAAAATTTTTATCTTCTTTTTTAAATCAACTTGTTTCCATGATGGGTGCATTCTGGAGGCGGTCATTTCATTTTTCCATCCTTAGAAATTCATCAAGCGCCTAACTCCTCCAACATATTCTTCTAGGGTGCATTTGGGGGGGTCCACTTCCTTTTTCATGACTTAGAAAATTTTGCACCTCCGCTTGCTCCTTAGGTGCATTTCAGGTATCATACTTAGGGTGCATTTCATAGGATTTCCTGTGATTTTCATGCCTTAGAAGATTTCTCATCCAACTCCTTAATGATGGGTGCATTTTGTAAGGCTGTCATTCAATTTCTCATGCCTTAGAAAACTTTCCACCTAGGCATTTGGGCACATATGAGGGGTGTCATTCCATTTTCATGCCGTAGAATATTTTCTTCATTTCATACCCCTTGGGCATACTTGGAGGGGTCTACTTTCATTTTCATCGTCTTAGAAACTTTTCCTACCCAACCTCTTCCTTGGGCGCATTTTCCCCCTTGCTCTTTTATTTCATGCCTTAGAAAAATCTTAATCTCCTTAAGTGCGCATTTTGATGGGTATGCTTTGATTTTCTTGACTTAAAAAATTTTCCCACTTAACCTCTTCATGATGGGCACATTTGGAGTCTTGTTGAGGGCTGTAATGTCCCCATTTTAGCCCTACGCTCTTCAATTGGATTTAGCCTATTTCCGGAAATCCGTAGGCTAAGCTGAAGCAGAAAATTAGGGTTTCCTCTTTCAGATGCTTTTTCGAGGGTTTGCATGTAAAAGGTTTCTGGGTTTTTAGAGACCTCCAGGGTGATGTGATATGCATCTGATTCTGACATCCTTTCCGGGCACTTACTATTTATAGCAAGTCATGATGGCTGCCCGGTTTGTGCTCAAATGATATTTTGAAACACTTACTATTTTTAGTAAGTTTTGTTTACTGCTCAGTTGGCGTACAGATGAGGTTTTGCAAACTTACTATTTATAGCAGTTTGCTATTTTTGGTAAGTCTATCTTTTGGCAGTATTATTCTAACAGCAGCTCAATCCGTTGCAGTTCAGTTTGGTTGGTCAGTTTGGCTTTCTGTTGATTTTGAAGTTAACTTACTATTTTTTGGCATTTGCTATTTTTAGTAAGTTCATTTTTGGCAGAAGCATCATCATCAACTTGGTTCAATTTAGCATTTGTCATTATTTTTACAATTCATCATTGCACTTATTGTATTTGCTATTCCTTGCTATTTTTAGCAATTCATCAGTTGCAGCTTGGGCATTGTATTTGGTTATCTCCTTGGATTGAGTTTCAGAATTAGTCAATTTTCATGTCTTGAAGTTGTACCCCACACCTAGGCTTCATGACTTCAAGTTGTTTTAAAGAAGGGGACATTAAGGGGTCAAGTGAGCATTTAATTATTTAATAAATGCTTTATTGTTGCAATATGGAAATGGACGCCTAAAGGGGAAGTTGAATGATATTTTAATATTTCAAAAAGTAAATTGGTAAAAGGTGGCATCCCTCTTGGAAGTTAAAGTGATTCAACTTCTTGGAATTTGAAGAGTCTCTTGTTGCTTCATTTGCCAACTAAAGCCTATATATTGATGTTTTATGATGAGTTGATCATGCATATTTTTGAAGAGCAAAGTTACGCTGCTGGAATAAATCCAGAATCCAGCTAAGGGATAGCTTAGCAAATTTACTCCACTCTTCGGACCTGAAACTATGGTTCCCTAGGTGGTGGATTGAGAGTGTGCTTCATCCAAAAGTACATATTGAGCATTATTGTGGAGTTTTGGTGAGATTTTTCTAGATTTCATGTTGTTGGTTTATCATGGCTGAAAGTGTTTTTTGTATACAACTTTTAGTATGAATTTTATTTGGTTCTGGGTACTTGATCATTGCATTTCTATGATAGAGGCAACCATATTTGGAGGTTATCAGAATTTAATTCCAAGTTTTAGATTTTATCAAGCAAAAATCGCCCTTGCAAGGAGGCCGTACCTTTTTGGAGAGCATTGGGATTTGTGCATAAATTAATGGCTGAGTTTAGATGCTGTTTTATCATTGCAAATTGGGCGCCAACCTCCTAGTGAGTCATTGCACTTCGTTTCAGCTCATTCGGAGGTAATTTGAAAGAGTTATGAGTATTTCATTGATGTACAGTTTGCTGGTCTGATTTTCTGTTAACATTGTTTCTATATCAGACTTATTAAATAATTGTACTTGCTGGTTTGAGCTTCAATTCTTCATCTTATATCATTGTAAATATTAGAGGAAGTGATACTCTAACTATTTAATGTTTTTGGAAGATTATCTATTCTATTTGCAGCTATTCTTATTCTTTGTAAAGCTAGTTAGTAGTACTAACAACTCTTCCTTTACTTGCTGCAATTTTATATCTGTTTTACACTCCCACAATTGAGTGGTTGAGTTTTAGAATAAACATATATCTTGTTTGTAATTTCCCCCCATGTTATAAGTGGTTGTGTGGACAGTATTCCCCCCACGTTAATAAGTGGAAGAGTGGATTTAAAGGCTGGCTTGCCGCCTAATAATTGTTGTAAACTCACCCACTGAATAAATGGAGTATTCCCACCGCTTGTGGATGCTTGCACTAGTAGATGAATTGTACTTTCAGCTTTGTTTATGCCTAACGATCCTCTGACCATATGCTATCACCTCGCCCACATTGGGATCTTGGTGAACATTCTTGGTTAGAGTTATCTTCTTTGTTGGTTTACATTTTGGAGCTAACGCTAATTAATGTTTGGTTGCTGATTTGAATGTTAATTTTGGGAAAAAATTAAGGGGGAATATTTCAAGGGCGCATTTCATGGGGTTTCTTCACATGTTAATGCCTTAAGTGTTTTTCAAGTCCCTTAGTAGGGCACATTTTATATCTAGTGCTTTCATGTTGGGCGCATTTCATAGTGCCTTGTTTGAGTTGAGGGCACATCAAGGGGTTGATGTTTGATTCTCTATGCCTTAGAAAATTTCTTCACCCAACTTACTTTTTGGGCACACCCTATCCTCTAGGGCGCATTTAGGCCTTTGTGTTTTCATTTTTAATGCCTTAGACAATTCTTCATCTAATTGAGGGCATATTTCATAGGGTCATCATTGTGTTGGGGGCGCATTTCGTAAGGGGAGCTTTTATTTTCATGACTTAGAGTAAATTCACCATCCAACTCCTACCTTGGGCACATTCTGAGGGTAGTCACCTTGTTTTCTATGCCTTAAAGATTTTTCATGCCTCTTCTCAAGGGCACATATGATAGGTGTTGCTCACATTTTCGCCTTAGACAAAATTCAACCCATCTTCTCATCTGGGCGCATATGACCCCTTGTGCTTTCAAACTTTATGACTTAGGAAAATTTTCACCTTAGCTCACCCTCGCTTTCTATTTTTAGCAATTTCTGGAGTTTTTGTGATTCTCTTTGATTTTCAGCTTCTCAAGAATTGATTTTTGCTCACCCTGACCCTCATGGCATGACCAACCTGTTCACACCTTCCTTTCGCGTGCACCTGCTATTTTTAGCCCTATTTTGGAAGCGGCTTACTAAAAATAGTAAATGTGCAGAATGCAGTCAAATTTTACCAGTAGATTCCTTGAAGAATTCCAATCGCAATGGTATACATTGGTTTTTAGAAATTCTCACGTTTTGCCCTTCATTTTAGGCATGGAAGTAGGAAACCCTAATTTCACTACATGCGCTTCTGTAGACCTCCATTTGATGCCGTTTTCGTTGCATGTTGCTCAGTTTTGAAAGCTGAAGTGTTGGAGTTGCTTGGATGACACCATGCCTGCCAAAAGTGGACTTGCTAAAAATAGAACTGCTAAAAGTAGAAAGTTGTTAGAATTTGCTCAAATGTTGCATGCAAGTCCCCTAAAAGGGTCTAAACTCAGTGATAATGATCAAAATTTCCAAAACCCTAGAAAAAGGCCCTGAACTGGGGCACCTGCTAAAAATAATAAGTTCTCAAAATTGGCTCAAAATTTGCAGGCAAGTAGCTTGAAGGGCCTTAAACATGGTGTAGCAGTCAGAATTCCAAAAGTCCTAAGAAAAAGGTCCCAAATTGAGTACTTACTAAAAATAGTAAGTTGTCAGAATTCAATGAAATTTTAATGGGAACTTGCCTGAAGCCTTCTGATTGCAATGCCAAGCTCAGATTTCAGTTTGCCAGCTCAATTTGACCTCAAACTAGCCTGAAGAATGAAAACCCTAATTTGTCAAGACGCACTCGAAACTTAGTCAAAACTCCAAATTGGGCCAAAAGATAGGTACATCCCCATAAAGACAGAAGGAACCGAGAGAAACAACCCCAAAACAACCCAAAACCAAAGCCAAAAGACCCGAATGGAGCAAAAATTAGGGGGGTCCCCATTTTGAATGGGGTGATGTGTGAAAAGGTCACAACAGGAACAATTTGAGTGATCTTTTAATTTAAAAATATTAGGATTAAATTTTGAAATATTATATAGTTCATTATAGTTCCAATTCTTGAAATTGATTTTTTTGATGACTACTTTTGATTAGAACTGTGTGCTAGATTTGTATTTTTATTTGATTTGGTTTTCTTCCATATTTAACTTTGCACATAGTTGTTTCAGTTTCAATGCACTTACAGTTATCTTGAATGGTGCATCATTTACATTATAATACAGAAAATTGATTATTGAGGTCAGTTGTTTGGTTTATAATTTAGAAGAGAAGACCAAGAATTCGTATTTTATTTTTGAGGTTAAAAATCCATCTCAAGATCTTTTCTTATTTCTTGTTCCAATATGTTGGGCAACACATGTTTTAATTATCTGTTTTCATATGCTCTTAACTTACGGCATCTTCAATGTTTAAGGTATTTGGGCAATTGCTCCTTCTCTGGGCGCATCCCCACTGAGATTGAAAAACTTAAAAATCTGAAAGTTGTGTAAGTATTTTGCATTTTCCATAATGTTGTATTCTTTTGTTAAAACACAAATTGATAGTGTAGAACAAACTGGAGATGTGTATACATTTAAGTAATAAAGATAACTTGTTTAATCATTTGGAAGCATGAAAGACTTGCTCAGAATACCATCCAAACAATACGTTTTTGGTGACATCAGGTCAATATGGGGTAATGCTATCAATACAACAATTCCAGTTGAGCTGAGCAAATTGACAAATCTTGAAATACTGTAAGCTTCTTTTACTTTTGATTTGAATTATCCTTTTGTTCATGTATTTATAAATCAAGGCCTCTGTAGCATTGGTGTTTTCCAAGCAGTTTTAATTATGTGAATAAATAAAAACAATTTCAAGAAAGTGTACAAGTATAAAATCATCTAAAATCAATAATGCCTTATGTTCTTTAGGAATGGAATCTGGAAGCATATGGAATCTTGATATTGTACACATTAAGATGCTGTATTTCTTTGGATGCATTATATCTGTCTTTTCATCAACATGTATATTCCAGGATTTTTTTTTATGCCTTAAATCTTTTTTACGATCCTAAATTTTGAGAAAACAATGTCTCCAAAAGCAATAAAATAGGACCTGTTAGAGGCAATAAAAAAGTTATGAGTAAATCAATACAAAGTAATTAAAAAAGAAGCTTATTTAATTAGAAGGCATATATAATAATTTGCATTCATGCTTTTAGTTGTTCATTTTCTGGATATATTAAACGCTTTATTTTTTAAGAAGATTTAAAGAAAGTGTACAAGTATAAAATCATCTAAAATCAATTATGCCTTATGTTCTTTAGGAATGGAATCTGGAAGCATATGGAATCTTGATGTTTTACTCATTAAGATGCTTTATTTCTTTGGATGCATTATATCCGTCTTTTCATCATGTATAGTCCAGATTTTTGTCCTTTTGTTTTAATTATTCATGAGCTTTATGCCTTAAATATTTCTGGATATATTAAATGCTTTATTTTTAAAGATGATTTCAAGAAAGTGTACAAGTATAAAATCATCTAAAATCAATAATACCTTACGCTCTTTAGGAATGGAATCTGGAAGCATATGGAATCTTGATGTTTTACTCATTAAGATGCTGTATTTCTTTGGATGCATTACATCCGTCTTTTCATCAACATGTATAGTCCAGATCTTTGTCCTTTTGTTTTAATTATTCATGAACTTTATGCCTTAAATCTTGATTATGATCCTAAATTTTGGGGAAACAATGTCTCCAAAAGCAATAAAACAGGAACTGTGAGGCAATAAAAAAGTTTGAGTAAATCAATATGAAGTAATAAAAAATAACAAGCTTAGTTAATTAGAAGGCATTATAGTAATTTGCATTCATGCTTTTAGTTCATTTTCTGGATATATTAAACGCTTTATTTTTTATTCCCAACATTAAAGGTTAGTCCAATAACATTTAACAAAAGCTGACCAAAGGTTCCCTTAATTTGAAAGTGCATCCATCTGTTATAGCCATAGTTCAAAAACTTGGGAACTTTTTTGAATATTCAGAAACTCAAATTTGTAAATAATCTTAAAAACATGCATAAAAATGAATTTTCAAAGGCTGTAAGTAGTTTTTCCTTCATTTATAGATTTGAGTTCAATTCACATCATAATATCATATGATTATAAATTACATATCTAAATTAAACTCCTACAAATTTCATCTGGAAAAACATGGGGCCAAAACAATATAGAGTAGGGTCAAAGGGTGGAGCCCTTGCTGCCAAGCCTTAATTAAGGCCTTTGAGACCACACAAACCTTCATGGTGCATGATCGAATGTTTGAAAAAAAATAGCACACATGCTTGGAAAAATTGATGCAAAAACTGATAAATGACTATTTTTTGGAAGCGGACTATCTTATTTGAACGGTGGCCAAGTTTTTCTATCAAATTCACAAGTTACTTGCGAGCTTTGTGTAAATCACAAGTACTCATGATTCTTGCAAATTATTGGTGACTTTTTTTATATTAAATATAGAGTAATCAACATATAAGCAGACACAAGCTTTACATATTAGGACAGAGCCAGTCACCCAGTACTACATCAGTATTGCTTTCCCCAATTACATATTCAGTTCCCCTTCCCAATTACATAGATTTTCAGCTATGCCTTTACTTACATCAAAATTACAAAATGGTTTACAATATATACCCGAAATACATATGCCAGATTTACAAAAAGGACCAACATATTGTTATTGCTTTACATACTGCACTGGTATTCCTTATACTAGCCTTTGGTAGATCTGTTCCTTCTTGCAGATTTCATGTTAATAAGGACCCCTGTTGCTTCCTGTTCTGCTTGTATGACTTCCTCCAACCTGTCCCTACTGTAATGTGCCCTTTCCTTACTGGTGTTGCCTACTCCACTGAGCTCTTTCTGAAACTCTTTAAGTACCTTTAAGAAGACTTCCACACCAGGCTGCCCCTCATGCCACATATGCCCATATCTTGCCTCCTGATTGTCAATGTCTACTGTCCTCTTTTCTAGAAATTTCCAAAACTTGTCCTTTGAGATTTGTATGGTGATGTGAACCTGCACAACAACATTGTAGACCATGAGTCTTTTGCCAAACTTAGTAAGCACTCTCCTTTTCCCATTAAACATATCTTCATTCCGAGCTTTCAAAATAGCCCATTGTATTTCGAAGGATAAGCACAACCAAAAGATAAAACATTCTTTATTCATTTTGTTATCAACATTAAACATATTTTTTGCAGGGCTAGGAGTATTATTAGATCCCCATATATTCATGTCATGACATAAGAGTTTCCATAATTCTTTAGCATAAATACAATCAAAGAAAATGTATTTTATAGATTCAGGTACCCTGCACAGATTACAAATGTCAATGTCCTCATGATTAATTTTGTAAGGAAGCATCTGGAGTATTACCATCCATCTAAAGCAAGCTCTTTTAGGTTCAAGTTCTTTTTTCCAGTTCTTTTCGAAAATCTTTTGCCATTGTTTCTTATTAAATTAACATTCCAAACTCTATTGATATGCTCAGTGATGTTAACCTGTTCAGTTAGGGTATTATAGATTGTTTTAGCATTAATTTTCTGGAGTGAAGAACCATTCTTCCATTTATATTGTAGGTATTCTTGACTGTCAGTTTCATCCTCCACTGGGAATTGCATGTTTTTACAGGCTTCTTTTAACATTGCGTAAGTTCTCCAATTGCTTGGAGGAAGGTTGAATTTGGCACTTAAGTCATTCCAACCTTTTAAGTAGCCATCCTTGAGTATGTCATTGAAGTATTTAATACCTTTTTGAGCCCAAGCTTTAGCTGAGCAGCCTTGGATTAAGGCTAGGGGTCTTTCTTTATGTTTCAAATTCCACTAGACCGACTTGTGCCCCATAATAGTTCTATTCCCATCCTTGATGAAGTGGCAATTGGTCATATTCATTTTAACAGTCTCCCAAGCCTTCCAAATTGTTTTGAACACATTAGAGCCTGCAGGGGATATAGGACGAGCACTGCTAAGAATATCACAAAATGGGAGAAATTTCCATGTTTTGCCTTGGTTTGGAATTGAGTTCATTATATTCTGTCTTATATGGACCTTCTAGGGTTCATCCCCTTCCAAGGCACCTACTATCCATTTGGATGCTAGGGCGATTCCTTGCAACCTCAAATCCTTAAGGCCTAAATCTCCCCTTGCCTTGGATATGGTGCACCATTCCCATTTTACAGAATGTCTTTTCCTTTCCCATTTTACAGAATCTCATTAATTTGATACCAACTAAAGAACCAAACTGAAGCAAAGTAGATGGTATAGGAGGAAAGAATCTTTTGACAAATTTGAAGCCTTCCAACCATGGATAGGTATTGTTTGTTCCATTTATCTATTTTCTTTTCAAATTTCTCCTTTAACCAAATCCACATCTCTTTCAAGTTGGGTTCAATGGCAAATGGGATGCCAAGGTACCTTACAAGCTTTTGAGGTCCACCCCATTGTAGGTTGAATTTATTCAACTATTCTGGGGGGTTATCTGCCAATCCAAGCATGCCAAATTTGGCAAGTGCAATCTTTGCACCCGAAGCTTGACAAAAGATGATGAGTTTGTCCATTAGCTTAACCATGTTTTCCTCATCCAATTGAATGAAAAGGGCTGTGTCATCAACAAACTGAATTTTGATGAGTTCATTATTGCCCAAGAGAATGATTCCTTTCAAAAAAGGAGAGGATCTACAATCCCTTAGTAGGTAGTGTATTGCATTAGATGCTATCACAAAAAGTGTCGGGGCTAGGGGACATCCCTGCCTTATGGACCTCTCCGGGGTGAACTCAGTGCAAGTACTATTCACACAACCTGAGCAATTGCATCCTTGAATAGTGTTTTGACCATGTCACAAAAGGATGTAGGAAAGCCGAAGGCTTCCATAACTATTAGAACAAATGACCATTCAATTCTATCACAAGCTTTTTCAAAATCATGTAAAAGCATTGCAGCCTCTTGCCCTATCTATTTGGCCCATTCCATAGCCTCCCATCTGGTAATAAGGTTTTCCAGGATGTACTGTCCCTTTATGAAGCCAGTTTGGGAGCTGTTTATAAAGGAAGGTAGTATGTCTGTCAATCTATTTGCTAGAATTTTTCCAAGACCTTATAGGAGACATTGAGGAGGGTAATTGGCCTCCAGTTCTTGACAAGGGTCCGATCCCCATCCTTTGGGATTAGTTTTATTATTCCTTTGTCGATGTTTCTACCTAGAGAACCTCTTTCCAAATGCCTCATTGTAAACATTGTATAAATCATCGCACACCCAATCTATGAAAGTCTTATACAATTGGATAGGAAGTCCATCTGCCTCAGGTGTTTTATCATTTTTTAGAGAAAGGATGACCTGCTTAATTTCCTCTTTTGCAATGCTCTTGCCAAGGTTACAAGCTTCTGCCACCTTAATTTTCTTTGGGAGAGCTTGCTTTATGAGCTTCTTGGCTCTGCAACTACACTCCTTGTCCCCATCTGATGTGAATAAGTCCTTGTAAAACTAGAAGAACTATTTTCTTATATCCTCGACTTGTCAAGCTCACTCCTTTGGCCTAGATTTGATCAATATGTCCCCTTACCTGCCTTTCCTTGATATACCTAAAAAAGAACTTGGACCCCTTGTCCCCATTTTCCAACTAGTTCATTTTTCATCTTACCCTCAAAACCTTTAACCTTGAAGGCCTATAGCCTTCTCAAGGCATTCTTGGCCAAACATAAATTGTTGGCTAGACAATCATCATTTGGCTTCTCCTGTAAGTTAGACTCGGTTTCAAGAAGCTTCTCCTACAGAAGGCATTCCTCCTACTTCTTGTTAATTGCCCTCTTCCTACCTATTGTTTGAAAGAGTGTTTTCCAACCCGTCACATTCAAATTTCATCTATCAATGGCACTTAGGTCTTGGTGCATCAATTTGTTAATTTCCCTTAGGGACTCTATTGCATTCTTGCAATCACTATCTTTTAGCAGCCCAATATTAAGGTTGAAGCCTTTGCTTGAACCTTTAACTTTTGCTTTTCCAGTCTCGCGGCTAAATTTCACCCTAATAAGATGGTGATTTGAAAAGGTGTATGGGGTTACCTCCACTTTACACCCAACCTTCATAGGCACAACAGAGAAGAAGTCCTTGTTCATATAGAATCTGTCCAACCTGCTGTAAATACTCCTCCCTCCCTTTTGGCTATTGCACCAAGTAAACCAAATACCAGAGAAATCCCTTTCTTGCCCTTCAATTGGATCTTCTAAATTCAGTTTAACCTTCATTCTTTGCCAGAAAATTCTTTCATTACCCTTCCATTCTAGGGGCACACCTCCGCACTTATCTTCTCTTTTCTCAACAAAATTGAAATCTCCCCCTAGAATCTAGGGGATCTCTTGTAGGTTGTAGAGCCAATTCCATAGTAGGCTCTTGTCACTGTATTTATTCATTTGGGGTATAGATAGAACAAATACTGAAGCTGGAATCCCCCTTCTTGAGGATGACCCAAACAACCCTATTGCAAGGGGAAACACTAGACTCAACCACAAACTATCCCCATTCCTTGGCGAACAAGATTGGAGCACCTCCTTTCCCTTTTTCATGCCTAGTGACAAACTGAGAGGCTTCCCCCTAGATGAGTTTAAGAGAAGTTTCCAAAGAAAAGCCAACAACCTTCACCTCTTGGAGGAAAATTATATCTTTTTCCTTCCTCTGGGTAAGGAATATCCTTACCAAATGCTTCCTGTCTAGGGTTTCCCACCCCCTTACATTCCACGAAAGGCAGTTGAGTTCCATCAAAGCTAATTTTGGGGGGGTGGGGGGAGGGGGGACAGGGCTCTTTGCCACTTTTAAAGTTATCAAAGCATTTGGGGAGTTTGCTTTCTAATTCCACTTTTTTAGTAGTGGGAATTGGAATAACTCCACTATTCTTCTTTCTCTTTTCCTTCACCAGATGGATACTATCCTTGGACATGGCTCCATCAGTCCCCAAACCTTTTTTCTTCCTATACCTCCTAGTTTTCCTCATTGTTATTTCCATGGGGGCCTCCTCCCTTTCTGTGGTATCCTTAGTAGAGAGTCCCCCTACATCCTCTGTAGACTCTATTCCTGAATGTGAAATCAACCCATCGGAAGTTGCCACTCCATCAAGCATGAGCATAGCCACTAATTCTTGCTCTGGGCCAGAGCTATCACTTATTCCTCGATCAGGAAATGAATCATGCACCAGTATTTCATGAACAATTTCATTGCCTTTTACCAAATACACTGTGGAGGGGGGGCTAAGTGCCAATTGTGCCCCTTCACTTGTAGGCTGGTTGTCCAATTGACAATTGGCCAGACTCTCTATCATTTCTCTCACAAAGAGGAGAAAGGTGGGGCAAGTGCTCTGCCCCTCAAATTCTTTCACTAATCTTTTGACATGTGAGGGTGCTTCAACATTGCCCTTAACTGAGCTTGTTTTATCGTCTTCTTTAATCAATTCTTTTGAGTCATTCATTTTTTCTTTTCTGAGAGGTGAATTATTGAGGGTGGTCATTTTGCTAGATTCCCCCTTATTGTTCTAGTTATAGTTTCCTTCCGTTCCAATTGATGGATATTCTGCCTAATTTTTAACATTGCTAATTGTTGTGCATTTCTTTTTTCATTGTTTAAAGATTCTTTTGCTGGGGTCACACTGACTTTTCCCCTTTCTCTACTAGTATTCACTGAACACAGACCCTCGATAATCGGGGTCTTTTCTGGCATAGATTTTTCCAAAGCATTCATTAGGGTTTGTAATTGGTTATTAATTTTTCTAGAGTCCTCATTGGGTTCCTTTATTATATTTGTATCAGCTGATTCCTGGCTTAATTCATTAGTGTTTATGCCCTCGACAATACCAGTGTCTGAATGGGCCAAATTCAAATTTTCAATTGATGCGGAGGAGGGATTAAACCCATTCTCCACTATCTCTTTTTCAGATTTATCTCTGCCATTGCCATGGGAAGAGGATACATTTTTCTCCCTCAAATTGTTGCCATTATTTTTTCTTCTTATTAATGGGCAATTTCTCTTGATGTGCCCTTCTTTATGGCAAAGATAGCAAACATTTAAACCACCTAGGGTTTTGAGGGCACAAGTAAACATATCATTTTTAATTTTGATCTCCAATTGATCCAGAATATCAATTCTTGGATATATTGACACTAAAGCCTTCACATTCGAATGGGGAAGAGTGGTTTTGGTGTCATCAACCCTAATTATGCTCCCATAAGGTTCCAAAAGGAGAGTGATGAAATTCTTGATCCTTGGCAGCACCTGTTTAATTACAGTCCACCTAGGGCTCGATAGATCCAAGACTTCCTCAATTAGAGCATTCGATGCCCAAGCCAAAACATGAAACACAAATTTTCCAACTTGCCAAAACTGTTTTTTAATTACCTCCTCTTGTGATTTAGGGTTATTAAAAAATATTACAAACAACCCTTTTTGCACCATTCTACAAAAATAAAATTGAAACCTTAATTTTTTTGACCACACATTTTGGAGCCACTCATCCATGTATTTCCTCGCTGGGATCTTAGCAATATCCATGACGGTGAAAAAAAATAGCAAATTTTACCAATTTATTGTCCTCATTTGAGATTGCATTTTCTAAAGCCTTGTTCAAAATTATGATATCTTTTTTGGGAGGGGACAGAAGGTGCTTACCTTTTCCTCCTCCCTCGCCCTCGCCATCCTCATTGTCTTCAATCACGAATTTGGCCCGTTGCGGAATTTAGCTTCTGTTACCTGCCACTATGTCTCTAAATGATTTCGCTTGAGAATTAACTTGAACATCTTTCCCATCAGCATTTAACAGACCATCGAGGGGATCCATATCCCCATCCATCATTAATGCAACCCCTCCATAAGCTCACACATCCAAGTGCAAGCAAGCCCAGAAGGAAAACAAGAAAAACCCCAAGCAGGACCCATGAAAGCAAAACAAAATAAAGATGAGTGCAAGGTAGGGAGAGGCTGTATCACCAGCTAGGAACCTTCAAGCGTGGAGGGGGGCTAAGTCTCCTCCATGGTTGCGCGAGCGGTCACTTCAAGCCTTGTCATAGGAACCCTCGCACGCTCGGCTCCAAAGTTGAAATCTCAGTTTCCATTGGTGAGTTTTTGAACTATGGCTATAACTTATAATAACCTACTAGGCCCCCCTCCCTAGCAAAACTATTAGGTAATAAAAAAAAATGTACATAATGTTGCACCCATATGAAACTCAACAGCCATACTACTTGTTAGTTTTTTAATCAAATTGATCATCTTTTGTGTGTCAATTCAAGTCAATTGTGGTCTCCTTATTCAATTGCAAGATTGTCTTGTCATGGTCTATGTGCTTCAACTAACACTTTTGCAAGGTAATGATGATCAAAATCAAATGATGATGCTAGAGAGAAGATCAAAGGCGTAATGGAGAGGTGGTGAAGATGTGGAAAAACGTATGAAGCAAAACAACATAAGATAATGCAAGTAATCAAATTTATACCTCGAACAATCTCCATCCTCCTAGATTGAGCGGAAATATAATGCATCCTAGTTTTATTTGATTTGCTCGAGATTATGATAAGATGTGGATTGCTCAAAAAACCAACATAACCTTGGTGTGATTGCAATAATAAGATAGAAAAATAGCAGCATAAGGGTATGATGATAGACTTAGTTGATGATGAAGGATGAGGGTCTCTAGTTATAGAATTCTCAAGAGGCAAAATCAAGGGCTAGGATAGATTGATGATGGATGGCTAAGTTTGAATGAGGATTAGGGTTAGGCTCAAAGATGTAGTCTTGTGACAAGTGTCACATGAGGGATAAGTTGAATGGATTAGGGCAACATCTTTATGTGAATGGATAGGATTAAGAGGTGGAATATGAAATGAAGAGATGAGATGAAAAAATAATAACTTTTGGGAAGGTGTCTAGATTCAATAAATCTAGATAAGGATTTAGTTAGACATGTGAAAGGCATACTTGTCACATGATGGTGATTTTAGATTGTGATCCATGTGAATAGGTTTAAGGTATAAGATTAAATGTACAAGGATAAAGGTGAATGTGAAATTAATTATATAAATAAATATTTATTTAATTAATCGGATCAAGAAAAGGGAAAATAATTAAATAAATAATAAGTATTTATTTAATTAAAGGTTAGGATAAAATGGGAGAATATTTAATTAATGGCTTAGGATAGGGTAAAATAAAGTGTGGTTAGATAAAGTCAGATTTCAAGTGTCTACATTTTTCCCCATTTTGATATGACATCGCAGCTGTAAGAAGTGACGTATCAAAGAAAAATAAAATATAATGGATAGGAAGGGATAAGAACTAATGGCATGATAAGAAGTGATGTTGCAACAGTCAATAGGGTTAGGAGTTAGGAGTTAGGACTTGTTGTGACGTTTTTCACACATCGCCCCATTGCAAATGGGGACCCCCCTAATTTTGGCTTTGCTTTTCGCTTGTTTTGTCGTTGTCTCTCTTTTCTACTATCTGTCTTTTCGGGATTGAGCCCGTCACTGAGTTTAAATGTGAGTTTGGCCAAGTCTGAAAATTAGGGTTTTGAGCTTCTAGCCAATTTGAGGTCGAATAAAGTGAATAAATTGAAAATTGAACTTAACATTGTTGTCAGCATGTTTCCAGCAGACTCTCAGCAAATTTTCATCCGATTCTGAGGTACTTACTATTTTAAGTAAGTGTGCAATTACAGGCAATTTTCCAACATTTTCGAGATTCCGACAGTCACACGGCATTCAGAGCACATCAGGCTGCTCGCATACAAAATTTGAGCAAAAACAGACAACTTACTATTTTTAGCAGTTCGGCTTCCGGGATGAATTTTAGGGTGCAGATGCATAGTTCTTCTTTGCATGTTGGCATATTCCTTCTGGGTTTTTCGAGACCTTCGCGATGATATAACATGCAAAACGAGGCGACCACTTTCAGAATTCAGCCTTCCGAGGCCATTTTTAGGGTTTGCATGTGAAGGTTTCTTTTGCATGTCAGGTGATTCCTGATGGGTTTTTTGAGACCTACGCGATGGTGTGACATGCAAACGGAGATACTCACTCAGTAAGGAACTTGCTATTTTTAGCAGGTGTGTCCCGGCGGCCAGTTCAGAAATCATGTGATCGTAGTGAACGAAGAGAAGAGAGAGATCATTTGACGCATGCGAGCTAATTAGGGTTTAACTTCAAGCCTAAAAATAGGCATAAAAGGAAATTTTCGAAAACCTGTAAACCACCGCGATCAGTGTCCTTCCGGCTATCTGCTGGTGAAATTTCAAGTCGATCAGAGCACTTACTATTTATAGTAAGTCATTTTGGAAACAGGCTAAAAATAGTAAATTGAGCGCATGCGTCAGTGTTAGCCAACTGGTCACGTGGTGAGGAGCGCCTCATTAAAATTTCAAGTTAATCGGAGCAATAGAACTATCAAAAACGAGCGGTTACTATTTATAGTAACTCATCCTCAGAAATGGGCTAAAAATAGCAGGCCCACCCGAAATAGCAGTGTCAACAGGGTAATGAGGTCGCGAGGATCCAATGTTTAAAATTTCATGGCAATTTGAGCTTCCGAAGTGTGAAAATCAAGAGGCTTACTATAAATAGCAGGGTGTGGAAACTAGCGCAAACGAAGAAAAAAAATTCTAAGTCTGAAGCTTGTCCTGCAGCCATGGAGAAATGCGCCCACCCTCAAGGAGAAAATTTAAAAAGTTTCTAAGTCTCATCCGCCTGCCACCTCCAAATGCGCCCAAGGCACAAGTGGTCAATGAAAGTCAACAAGGTTTATCCTGTTGGCAAGGCAAAATGCGCCCACTTCAAGAGTTGTTGAAAAAGTTTCTAAGGCAAACGAATATCCTCCACCATGGCCTAAATGCGCCCAACAAGCAAGAAAGTCAAAGAGGTCAAAGGGTTTTATCCTCCTCCCATGCCAAAATGCGCCCAAGGAAGAGTTGGTGCAAGATATTTGAAAATTTTTCTAAGTATGAGTCTCGTCCTTCACACATGCTGAAATGCGCCCATGCAAGAATAAGCTGGAAAGGGTCAAAAGGTCAACAAAGTTTATCCTGCAGCTAGGCTAAAATGCGCCCAGCTAAAAAGTGGTCAAAGCAAAGTCAAGCAAAGTTTATCCTCCAGCTATGTGAAAATGCGCTCAAATCATGCCATGTGAGGACAAAAATAAGAAGCTGAAAAGTCATTAGCTGAGGCGTGGTAAAAGTTATCCTCCTCATCATGCAATATGCGCCCATCTTTAGCTAGTCAACATGGGTCAAAGATGCTTCATCCTCCTTTACATGTAAAATGCGCCCAAATGGGGCCATATGAGGACAAAAACAAGGAAGCTCAAAAGCCACATGCCTAGGCGTTGAAAGTCTTCATTCTCTTGAATATGAGAAATGCGCTCAAGTAAGTGTAAGGTGGTGAGTGTAAAGTAATGTGCTAGACGTGTTAAGTACTCCCCTCTAAATGTGATATGCGCCATGCAAAGAGGATGAATAAAGTGTGTTGGGCGTTGAAATTGCCAAGGTGTTAGGGATTTTTTTTGCTAAGGCGTGATTTTCTTTCCTCAGTGTGCTATACGCCTTAAGTATGAAGTGAAATATAAATTGAAGTGATGAAATATCTCTAAGGCGTTGGGGTTAGATAAAATTGCCTTGCGAGTGTGAAGTGAAATACTAGTGTGGAGCGGGAAATAAAAATGTGCTAGGCGCCTTCATGAAAATTTTCTTGGTGGAGTTGATATTTTCACAGGCAAAATTGATCGAGTTGGATATAAAATTTTCTAAGGGAAATTTTTTTCAAAAATTTTCTAAGGCACAAAATATTTTCTCCCTTAGAAAAATGCCTAAGTCTGGAAAGGTGGTGGAATTTTTCTTGAAGCGTGATCATAAATGCCAGAGGAGAAGTCAGTGAAAGCCAGCTGCACGGGTTGATATAAAATTTTTCCAAGTCAGGGCAAAATTCTCAGAGGGGATCGAAGAACGAGAATAAATTTCACAGGGAAATAATTTTCTAAGGTTCAAAATTCAGAGAAATAAAATGAACCCGTTCGTTGTGCACCCATGGGTTTGATGCGTTCTGGAGAAAATTTTCTTCTGGGTATTGAAGTTTATCGATGAGGAGTTGATTTTAAGGTCTTCCACAGCTTGCCGAGGATTTTGGGATGAAGATTTTTGATGGGCACCAGGTTGATGAATTTTCCTAAGGGAAAATTTTAAAATTTTCTAAGGCAAAATGAAGAAAACATGTTTCAAGGTGAAATCCTCCAGACGATGAATTGGAAAGAAACTGCCTAGGTGAATTTGCTTCAATCCTTCGTAAAGATCGTTTTCTTGAGTCAGAAATGGATAAAATCAAGGTTGTCAAAGCTCCAGCAGGTGAAATGAATTTCTTGAAGATGCAATTGAAGTAGATGATACGTCCTTGAGGATGATGAAATTTGGCTAAGGCATGGAGAATTTGCTAGTGGAGGCGATGAATGCTTGGAAGTTAGAGCGTGAAAATCAGGTAAGTAGGATGGATTTATATTATGAAGTGTTCTAATACTTTTCTCCTTGCTTGTTTTGCAGGAGGAACGTCGAGACCAAGCGAGGATAACTTAAAGTAATGAAGAAAGTACTCCAGGACTACATTTCAACTTCGAAGGGAGGAAAGTTGCAAGAAAATAGCTAAGTGTTGAAGAAACATTTTCAAGGCTCAAGATGAAAAGAAGAATGAGGACCCTCAAGTGGAAGAAATCAAAGAACAACGCCAAGAAAGAAGATCAAGGATAGTGTGAACGCATCTACAAACAAAATCTTCTAGAAGGAATAATGGACATTATGGCGCATTTATTACCCCTCTCCTTTGTGGCGGTTTTTAGGGAAAATCTTGTTTAGGGCTGAGGTGGCACGATTTTAGCCACTCTATTGATTGTAACCCTAGCCATCTTTTGGGACTTGGCTAGCTATATAAAGGGGGAGTCCCCCTCATTTGTAATTCATTAGAAAGTAGATAGTAGAGAAGATCAGAGTAGAATTAGGGTAGAGAGACACTTAGGTGATAGCTTAGAGTAATTTAGAATAGATTGATAGTGTAGTTTGAAGAAGAGGGAAAGTTTTCCCTTTGAAAACTTTGTAAGAAATTGTTGTGTAACACTCTTCATGATAATAGATCTTTTCATTGATGATGGAATTCGTCTTGTCATGAATAGCTAGCAAGGTTTCTTCGTCCTTCGGATTCAAATGGTAGTTTAAAGTAGTATAATTTTCATTCCATGCAAGTAGATAGTAATTGTGGAATGTGGTGTTTGATCTAAGCAACTTCGTCTATCCATACCACTAGTGTATTTGCTGATGGTGAATGCGCCTTGTGTGGTCAACTGGAAACGTTTGGGCCTAACTTCAATCACAGTTTGAATGGTGGTATGCGTTGTTGTGATGGTATCTTCATGTCAAATGGTGGTTTGAACATCTTTAGTCATCTCCCCTGAAGATTGCACCGACTTCGTGGAAGCTGTCCGATGCGAGGCAAAGCGAAGTCCGGTTAGAAGATTGCTGAAGTTGAGCTCCATATCCCACGCCTTAGAATAGATTTAGACTCTCTAAACCTTACACCATTTCAATTCAGCACTTTTTGGTTAGAATAGGAAACCCACGCTTCATAGAAAAATCTTCTGAGCATTTGAATTCCTTTCTCCGCTCCTGAACAATTCTGTAAGTCCCCTTGAAATACCAGCAAATCACATCGAGCCAAATTGAGCCTATTCGCACTGAAAGAACCTTGGAGTTGAACGCATGAACTTTCTCACAATCTTAGCATGCGGAATATTTTGATCAAGAGAGGATAGGGAAGCCATTGGCAACTTTATTCTACGTTGGTGCGGTCACGAAAAACACATCAACAGGACTGCAATGCCAATTTGCATACAAGTAAATTAAATCAATCTGCATCCAACAAAAAATACAAATATTAGAATGCAAAAACTGAAATAAGATAATGATTGAATAAAGTTAAAAAATTAGTTGATTGTTGATTGTTCTTTTGTACAAGAATTGTTACAACTTACAACTAATATATTTATTGTTCAACTTTTAATATTGTAGTTTAATATTCAATCACAATGGCATCTGCCTCTGCATCTGCTTCAGACTCAGTTGGCACAAGTTTCATTGAAAGGAGACCCCCTAGTAGTCATGATCCTACTTGGAAACATGGTTATTATGGGCCAGTACTAGGCAGTGTTATTTGTACTCATTGCAAGAAGAAGATTAATGGAGGCATCAATCGCCTCAAATACCATCTTGCTGGTATTCCTTGTCGTGATTCAAAGGAATATGAATTGGCCAGTTTAGAGGTGAAACGAGAGATGTTAGCTGTTCTTGCAGCACTTGAAGAAAAAAAAATGGAGAAGGAAAAAGTAAAAGCAGCCATTGCTCGTAATTTGGCTGAAGATTTTGAAGAGCTTATGCAAACTAAAACCATTGCGGGCTCTAGTCGTGGTCCACGTATACGTGCTGGTCCCAATACCCCATCCACTTCTTCCACTTGAAGCAAATTCCAGTTTTTTGTGCCCAGAAATATTCAAGGATCACAACCTTCATTGGAAGCAATTGGGTGGAATAAGGAGGTACACAAAGAGGCAGACAAGGCTCGTGCAAATTTTTGGTTTTATAACAATCTTCCCTTCAATGTGGCAAGGAGTCCATATTGGGAGTGTTTGGTGACAACATTGACAATTGCAAGCAAAGGGTACAAGGCCCCTACTCCAAGAGATCGAAGTGGCAAGTTACTTGAAGAGGCTATTGTAGATGCAAAAGGAATTGTGGAAGAAGAAACGAAGAAATGGGAAAATTTTGGATGCTCAATTCTTTCAGATGGCTGGATAGATGGAAGAAACCACACACTTATCAATTTTATAGTGGCTTCCAATGGTGTGATGGTTTTTCTAAAGTCAATTGATGCCTCCAACATAATAAAGAATGCAAAAAAATTGAGCTTGATGTTGGAGCAGGTTGTTTTAGAGGTGGGCATAGAAAATGTTGTCCAAGTTGTTACTGACAATGCAGCAGCATACGTGGCAGCTGGTAGATTTCTTCAAGCGAGGCATCCAACAGTTTTGTGGACCCCTTGTGCAGCTCATTGCCTTGACCTTCTTTTGGAGGATATAGGCAAAATTGATTGGGTGAAACCAATTGTAGAACAAGAGACATAAAAAAAAAAAAATATAATCACCCATGGGTTCTTCAATTGATGAGAGATCACACCAAGGGGAAAGAGCTTGTGCGATCAGGTGCTACAAGGTTTGCAACTAATTTTCTAACATTGCAAAGTATCACTGGTTTATTGACTTCCTTGAAGCAGATGTGTGTGAGTCAACCATGGGTAGACTGAACTTACTCAAAGAAGGCTGATGGAGAAAAGATTCAAGCAATAATCTTTGATAGTCAATTTGGAACTAGAGCATTAGAGATTGTCAAGGTAACTTCAACTCTAATGAATTTTCATATTGAATCCTTTATTCTTAATTTAAAATTCTATAAATATTTTGTTTCATTGTAAGGTGTAATTTAACTTTGGTTCTACTTTGTACTTTATAGGTGACTGAGCCATTGGTGAGGGTCTTGCGCTTGGTGGACAGTGAGAAAAATGTGATGGGATATCTTTATGAGGCAATGGATAGGGCCAAAGAGGCCATGCAACACTATTACATGGGGGATGCAAATAGATTTACCCCTATTTGGGAGATCATTGATCGAAGGTGGAACAATCAACTCCACCAACCCATTCATGCAGCAGGCTAGTTTCTCAACCCCAAGTTCTACTTCTCTGATGGCTTCACGGATGCTAATGGGGAGGTTATGGAGGGTTTATTCACATGTATTGAAAGGATGACACCTAATTCTGAAGTGAAAGACATCATCCTTCTAGAGTTGCAAAAATATAAGGAAGCTAGGGGGCCTTTGTTTTCTTCCAAATTATGTGAACGAGGAAGAGAGATCCAAACACCAAGTAAGAAAAAGTGAAGCCTTATATCTTGCAAGTTATGAATTATAATTATTATTACTTATTACTATTATTTTATTAATATTTACAAAAACTTGAATATCTTATTGTAGGTTCTTGGTGGGAAGATTGGGGTGGAAGAACCCTAAATTTGCAAAGGCTAGTGTTGTGACCTTTTTCACACATCACCCCATTGCAAATGGGGACCCCCTGATTTTGGCTTTGCTTTTCGGTCGTTTTGTTGTTTTCTCTCTTTTCTACTGTCTATCTTTCCAAGATGTCTCCGCCGTTGAGCTTAAACGTGAAAATTGGCCAAGTCTGAGAATTAGGGTTTTGAACTTCCTTGCTAATTTGTGGTCAAACGAGGTGAATGAATTGAAAATTGAGACTAACGTTGATGTCAGTGTGTTTCCAGCAGGTTTTCACTGAAATTTCATCAGATTCTGAAATACTTACTATTTTTAGTAAGTATGCAATTACAGGTGTTCCGTCAACATTTTTGAAATTCCGACAGTCATGTTGCATTCAGAACACACCAAGCTGCTCGCGTGCGAAATTTGAGCTGAAACAGAGGACTTGCTATTTTTAGCAGTTTAGCTTCTGGAACCAATTTCAGGGCCTATATGTAGAGTTTTTCAACGCATGTCTGGAGATTCCTTCTGGGTTTTCTGAGACCTTTGCGATGGTGTGACATGCAAAGCGAGATAACGACTTTCAGAATTCAGTCTTCCGGAGCTATTTTTAGGGTTTGCATGTCAGCGTTTTCTTTGCATGTCTGCATATTCCTTGTGGGTTTTTCGAGAGCTTCGCAGTGATGTGACATGTAAACAGAGACAATCACTTATTCAGCAACTTGCTATTTTTAGCAGATGCATCCCGGCAGCTGCCTCCCAGCACTTCAGAATCACAAACTGATCGCAATGCAACAAAAATGAGGACAAACAGAGGTCATTTGATATGCATGCAAGATGAATTAGGGTTTCCAACTTCGAGACCCAAAAAGAGGGGTAAAATGTCAGAATTTTCAAAAACCGGTGTATACCACCGCGATCAGCATCTTTCAAGCTATTTGCTGGTAAAATTTGAAGTCAAACGGAGCACTTACTATTTATAGTAAGTCATTTTGGAAACAGGCTAAAAATAGCAAATCAGTTGCAGGCGCCGATGTTAGCAGGCAAGTCACATGGTGAGGAGCGCGTCATTCGAATTTCAAGTCAAACAGAGTTGTGGAAGTCTCAGAAGCAAGCAGTTACTACAAATAGTAAGCCACCCCCAGAAACATGCCAAAAATAGCATGTCAGCGTGAAACGTCAGTATGAACAGGTTAAGCAGCTGACAAGGATCCCATGGCGCGAATTTCAAGGCGAACGGAGTTGCAGAGGATGGAAAATCAAGCACTTACTATTTTTAGCAGGCCTGTGCAGAAGAATTAGGGTTTCCTAAAATCAAGGGCGAAACACAAAAGCCAGGCAGAAGCGACGTTCAGTCACAATCAACACCCTTCAAGCAATCAACACGCAAAATTCGAAGGCATTCCGAGCCATTGCTATTTTTAGTAAGTTGCTAAAAATAGCAGGTACAGACAGATATCTGAAATCAGTAGCACAAACACATCCCAAGGTTTAGAACAAAGCAAAATCCAGCCTTTTTGGAGCTTGGAATTAGCTTGAAGTGCAAAATTGAAAAACTTTCTAAAAATAGCAAATTAGGGTTAGCATGATCAAGTCACCCTAAATCAGGCAACGAGCATAAAATTCACTGAAATTGATAAATTTTCAAGTCTAGTCGGTGAAGAACGCCTTTCAAAGCTGAAGATTTGTGGAAGTTCTCTAAGCACTTGAAATTTGAAGTTCACAGGCCAAATCTGCCTTGAGAGGCTGAAAATGGGTAAAATCCTTCTAAGTGTTGATAAATTAAAAGCTCCCATGGTGAAATGCGCCCTTGAACTTCAAGCTGGTTGAAAAATAGTCAAAGTGTTACAAAATGGAAGTAGACCCCTCCAAGTGCGCCCTTGAGGTTAGAGTTGACAAATTAAAAGCATGAGGAGCAAAATGCACCCTTGAAGAAAAGATGAAGGTAAAAATATTCTAAGTCTGGGTAATTGGAAGTTCCACCTCTTGATTGCGCCTTGTTTTGCATGGAGAGGTTGAAAATATTTTAAATTGGAAGTGGACATGTGAAAATGTGCCCTTGGGCTTCAAGCTAAGCACCTAGCAAATGCGCCCTAGTGATGAAATTGGAAGAAGGACCTCTTAAATGCGCCCAGGAGGTTGAAAATTGATAAGGAATTCTTCTAAGTGTCAAAATTGGAAGCTTCACATGCCATTTGCGCCTTAACCTTGGTGAGTGATGAAAATATTTCTAAGGCACCAAAACTCAGAGTAAGAGGGGTGGAATGCGCCCAAGGTCAAGGAGGAAGCTTGAAGATTTTCTAAGTACTCAAAAGTGGAAGCTCACATGCTAAAATGCGCCCTACCTTGAAGAGAAATGCTTGAAGAATTTTCTAAGTAACAAGATGAAAGCACTACCCATGAATTGCGCCCAAGATGAGAAGGAAGTCAGGAAATATTTTCTTAGTGTTGGTGCAAAGTGATGAATGTTTTTCCTAAGTATTAATATTTAAAGTTTCACTTCCTTAGGAAAAATACGCCTAACTTGAAGGAGTAATGAAGTTCTCATAGGAATACGTAAAAATGGGTGAGAAGTCGGAAGATGTCAGCTTCGCAAGGATAATTAAAAGTTTCCAAGTCAGAGCAAGGAAATGGGCCTGGAGTTGAAGAAATGGATAAAATTTGATGAAAAATCATTTTTCTAAGGTTCAAAATTCAAAAAATTAAATGAACCCGTTCGTTGCATACCCATGAATTTGATGCGTTCTGAGAGAAATTTCTTCTGGGTATTGAGGATCCTTGACAAGGAGTTGATTTTAAAGCCTGTCACACTTCGCCGAAGCTTTCAGGATAAAGATTTTGATGGGCACCGAATTGATGAGTTTTCCTAAGGGAAAATTTGAAAATTTTCTAAGGCACAGTGAAGAAAATGTGTTTTCAAGGTAAAATACTCCAGACGATGAATTTGAAAGGAACTGCCTAGGTGAATTTGCTCAAGTTCTTCATGAAAATAATTTTCCTGAGCCAGAGATGAACGAGATCAAAATCACAAACGCCTCAGCTGGAAAAGTAAAGGGGATACAGTTGAAGTCAAGATGTTAAAAAAATCATGAAGAAAGCAAAGTTGTGCTAGAGGAAAACGATGAACTCTTGGAAGTTAAAGCTCGAAAATCCTAGTAAGTAAGGTGAATTTATATTATGAAGTGTTTTAATGCTCTTCTCCTTGCTTGTTTTGCAGGAGGAACGTCGAGGGCGAACGACGATGACTTAGGAAGATGAAGCAAGTACTCCATGATTACATTTCAACCTTGAAGGAGGAAAAGTTGCGAAAAATGGCTAAGTGTTGAGACTTAGTATAACTCAAGTGACAAAGAAGATCGAGAACAGTGTGAACGCGTCTACAAACGGGAATCTTCTAGAAGATGGTGGTCATTAATGGCTCATTTATTACCCCACTCCTCTTGGTGGCGGTTTTTAGGGCAAATCTTGTTTAGGGTTGAGGTGGCACGATCTGGGCCATCCAGTCGATTGTAATCTGAGTCGTCCGTTGGACTTGGCCAGCTATAAAAGGGGGAGCCCCCTTCATTTGTACATTCATGAGACAGTAGAATTAGAGTAGAAGTTAGAATAGAGAGACAAATTAGAAGTAGCTTAGTATAGATTGATAGGGTAGTTGAAGAAGAAGGAAAGTTTTTCCTTAAAACTTTGTAAGAAATTGTTGTGAACACTCTCCCAATAAAAAGAATTTTCATTGATGATGAATTTCGTCTTTTGTTGTGAGTAGCTAGCAAGGTTTCTTCGTCCTTCTATTCAAGTAGTGACTTAAAGTAGAATAAGTTTCATTTCATGCAAGCAGTAGATAGTAATTGTGGAATGTGGTCTTCAATTTGAGCAAACTTCGTCTATCCATACCACTAGTGTGTTCGCTGATGGTGAATGCGCCTTGTGTGGTCAACTGGAATATCATGTACTTAACTTCGATCATGATTTGTATGTTTATATGCATCGTTGTGATGGTATTTTCATACTAAGTTGTGATTTGAATACCTTGAGCTACTCCTTTGAAGATTGCACCGGTTCTGTGGAGGCTGTCCGAAGCGAGGCAAAGCAGAGCCTGGTTGAAGCTTGTGAGAATTGATCGCCGTGTCCCACGCCTTAGAGTAAATTAGAGCCTTCTTAACCTTACCCCATTTCATTCAGTACTTTCTGGTTAGAATAGGAACCCGTGCTTCATTGATAAATCTATTGAATGGAGAAAACATCTTCCTCTGCTGTTGAACAATTCCATAAGTCCCCTTGAAATACCAGCAAATCACATCGATCCAACTGAGCCTATTCGCACTAAAGGAACCTTGGAGTTGAATGCATGAACTTTCTTGCAATCTTAGCATGCTAGATACTTTGATCAAGAGAGGATAGGGTAGCCGTTGGCGACTTTATTCTGCGTTGGTGCGGTCACGAAAAACACATCAACAGCTAGCCCTTCGAATTTTGTCTCAACCTTGTAGTTCTTCTGGCTGTGAACGGAATTGGAGTTTGTTTGTGCCATTCACATGAAGAAGCGTAATAAGTTGACTCAACAACGCCTCAATGATCTTGTTTTTGTTCAATATAACCTTTGGCTTCACACAAGAAAGGTGCAAGACCAGTCAGAAGAGCTCATTGATTTGGATGAGATTGATCCATACAGTGATTGGACCGTGCAGGATTATGAGGCCTCCTTGTTTATAGAGGATGAGATTGCTGATTTCGAGAGGCAAGCTATGGAAGATTTTCCTGCAGCAGAAGCAAGGGAGATTGGAGTGGATAATATTGATGTGGTGGTGGAGGAGCCATTGCTTGTAATGTCCCCATTTTAGCCCTACGCTCTTCATTTGGATTTAGCCTATTTCTGGAAGCTCGTAGGCTAAGCAGAAGCTCGAAATTAGGGTTTCCAAACTTCTTGGAGGACATTTTCGTCTTTTTGCGGAGCTTGCACTTGGAAATGTTGAACTTGGATTGCGGATTCCTTCTGGGTTTTCTGTGAGCTTCACGTTGGTGGTTTCGGTTCGGCATTCTGGGCACTTTCGAGAATTTACTATTTTTAGTAAATTCTATTTTTGGCAGTGGTCCTGTTGACTTCGGCTTGGTTGGCTCTCATCTTTGGTATGTTCAGTTGGTTTGATCAATCTTGACCTTGGGAAGCATTTTTGGTGAGATATCCTGTTGATTTTAAAATGTTATACTTTAATGTTATATTTTATTATTGAGACCCCTTGGCCTAGTGAAGCAACTTTAAGTTGTTCATAAAAGGGGGATTTTGAGGGGTGGCACCTCATGGAGATATTTTATTATATTCTAAGGTCCAAAAATCAATGTTTGAAAAGGGACGCCCATCTTGAGGAGAAGATTAATTCAAATTAAAAGTTAAATTGCCTTGAGAAAAGAGACGCCATCATTGGAGGGAAAAGGAGTTACTTCAAATTTGAAAATTAGGGTTTCTAGAAGCTTCTGGAGAGTTTTCACAAAGTTATAAAAGGAGAGCTTGGGTCTTCATTTGGGTATCTTTTTTCTATACTATTGTTATGCTGCCGAAATGGTTGCTGGACTGCTTCGAGGATTGAATGCCACCTAGCTTGGCTCAACTTCGTGCTTGTGAGATAGCACCTAGTAGAGAGGTTTGCTTGCTTTTGAGTGTTTTTGTAGTGAGTTTGCTTTCAGTTTTTGTTTATGCATTGTAATCCCTTTATTTGCAAAATAATAAAAAAAAATGGAGTTGCTGGTTTGTGTTGCAGATTTGGGTTTTAGCTCATAAGTCATTGTGTGAATTTCTTTTGGTTCTGGGTAGTTTACCCATGCAACTGCTAGGTAAGGGCGCCCCTTCCAGAGAAGATTTGGAATTTTTATTGAAGTCTACAATTTACTAAGGCAAAATCGCCCCTCCTTGCAGCTGTACCATCTTTAGTGTCATTGGAATTCGTGCAAGAAATAAATATCTGCATTTAGGTTCTGTTATGTGTTTTCAGCTTGGGCGCCTTCATCATAGGAATGATTTGCATCAGATTTCATGTAATTTGGGTGGGTGGTGAGTGAGTTGTGTGCATTTCATTGAATTACTGTACTGCTGGTTATCATTTTCAGTCTTGGTTCTGTCATAACAGCTTGCATAGAATCTATCATTTGAGTTAGGTTTTGAAAGGAGAGACATTGAGAGCATTAAGGAAAGCATTGTACTTTGTTGCAGCATTGGGAACTGTTGGTGTACATTTTATCATCCACCGAACACACAGAATAAAATGTCCAAAGACACTCTATCCTCTCTTGAAAAACCACCGCGTATGCTAAGATTGCGAGAAGATCATATGGTGATTCCAAGGTTTCTTTTGTCGGGTCTCGACGTGTGGATAAGCTCAATGGCCGTTGTGATATGCTGGTAATAAACAAGGGGACTGTTGTGACGTTTTTCACACATCGCCCCATTGCAAATGGGGACCCCCTATTTTCGGCTTTGCTTTTGGTTTGGTGTTGGTTTGTTTTTGTTGTCGTCTCTCTTTTCTACTGTCTGCTTTTCGGAGCGAGTGAAAATTGACCAAGTCTGAAAATTAGGGTTTCATCGTTTCTGGCTAATTCAGGGGCAAATGAAGTGAGAAAATTGAAAATTGAACTTAATATTGTTGTCAGCAGACATCCAGCAGGTTTCCAGCCAAGTTTCATCAAATTCTGAGGTACTTACTATTTTTAGTAAGTGTGAAATTCAAGGCAATTTGTCAGCTATTTTGAGATTCCGACAGTCACACGGCATTCAGAGCACATCGGACTGCTTGCATGCCAAATTTGAGCAAATAGACAACTTACTATTTTTAGCAGTCCGGCTTCCGGGCATGAATTTCAAGGTCCAGATGCAGAGTTTTTCTTTGCATGTCTGGATATTCCTTTTGGGTTTTTCGAGACCTTCGCGCGATGTAACATGCAAGTCGAGATGATCACTTTCAGGATTCACCTTCCGAGGCTATTTTTAGGGTTTGCATGTCGGGCTTTCTTTTGCATGTCGTGATTCTGATGGGTTTTCGAGAGCTTCCGATGGCGTGACATGCAAACGAGGATTCTCACTCGAAGGAACTTGCTATTTTAGCGTGGTCCTGCCGGCCCCCAGCTTCGCCAGCGAGCATCAATCACGCGTAAGAAGAGAAAACGGAGTTCTTTGATATGCAAATGAATTAGAGGTTTCCACTTCGAGCTAAAAATAGGCATCAAAAGTCAAAATCTTCGAAATCGGTGTAAACCACCTCGATCAGTTTCTTCAGCTATCTGCTGGTGAAATTTCGAGTCAAACGGAACTTACTATTTATAGTAAGTCAATTTGAAACATGCTAAAAATAGTAAATCAGCTGCATGCGTCAGTGTCGGCAGTAAGGTCACGTGGTGAGGATCGCCTCATTCGAATTTCAAATCGATCGGAGCTTGGGAGCTATCAGAAACAAGAGCTTACTATTTATAGTAAAGCCACCTTCAGTAAACAGGCTATAAATAGCAGGGTGACTAAAAGTGGCAGTGTCGACAAGTTGATAAAGTTGTGGGATGCTACGTTCAAAATTCAAGTTGATCCGAGCTTGAGGCGCAAATTCAGAGGACTTACTATAAATAGCAGGGTATGAAATCTGGCGAGGAACGAGAAAATTTGTCTAAGTCTGGAACTTCATCCAGGAGACATGGCAAAATGCCCAGGAGAGTAAAAAGCATGGAAAAATTCTAAGTATGAGAAAATATCCTCCTCCACTAGTAAAATGCGCCCAAGTTCAACAAGGAGGAGTTAGCAAGCAAAGTCAAAAGGTCAACAATTTTTCATCCTTCATGGGGTACAAAATGCGCCCAAAGGAGAGAAAGGTCAAAGAAGTCAACGAGTTTTATCCTCCTCCCATGCCAAAATGCGCCCAAGGGAAATTGATAGAAGTTGAAAAAATTTCTAAGTGTCGGATATCCTCCTCACCCCTCTAAATGCGCCCATCTTCCTCCTAGGTGGAAATGCGCCAAGTTTAGAAGAAGTCAAAGAGGGTCAAAGATTTCCATCCTCCTTGCATGCTCAAATGCGCCCAAGTGCATGCATGTGAAGACAAAACCAGTGGCATGCAAAGAGACAAAACGTATGCATGCAAGGAGGGAATATTCCAAATGAGTTGAAAGGCAAGTTTTAAAATCCACTTCATAATGCAAATCCGCCCAAGTGTAGAAGCTGGTCAAAGAGTCAAAGGCGTTGGAAGAAGTCTCATCCTCCAGCACATGCAAAATGCGCCCATCCTCCTCTATGCCTCAAATGCGCCCAAAGTTGAAATGTGAAAGGTAAATAAAGGTAGTAAATAAGGTAAAGGTGGGTGAAAATTCTCTTCAAGGCGTGGTGAAAGGGTGATGAATGCTAGGCGTGGATTTGAATATTCCTCTCAAGTGTGCTACATGCGCCAAGGTGGTGGGAGTCATAAGGTGTTAGAAGATTTGCTAAGGCGTGGAGATGTGATGTGTGTTGGAAAATATTTTAAGATGATGGAAATAAATTAAGGCGTAATTTTAAAATTCTTCTAAGTATGCTAGGCGCCTAGGATGATTTTAAAATTTCTCTAAGGCGTGGGAATATTTTCCTAAGTGTGGAGTGAAATGCAAGTGGCAAGTAAGGGTAAAATGTGCCAGGCGCCTCTGTGAATGAAATTTTTTCTAAGTAAAGATGATACTTCTCTCGCTGGCAGGCAGACAAAATTTTCTAAGGCAAAATTTCCAGAGTGATTCAAAAAAATTTTCTAAGGAAAAATTTCCAGAGTGATTCAAAAATTTTCTAAGGCACAAAATGTTTTCTCCCTTAGAAAATACGCCTCGAACTCTGAGGTGATGGATTTTTCCTTGAAACACAGCAGATTTGCCAGAGATGAAGTCAGATGATGCCAACAGGATTGGTAAAAATTTTCCAAGTCAGAGCAAAATTCTCAGAGGGGATCGAAGAACAAGGACAAAATTGTTGAAAGAATAATTTTCTAAGGTTCAAAATTCAGAGAAATAAAATGAACCCGTTCGTTGTGCACCCATGGGTTCGATGCGTTCTGGAGAAAATTTTCTTCCGGGTATTGAAGATTATCGATGAGGAGTTGATTTTAAGCTCTTCCACAGCTTGTCGAGAATTTTGGGATGAAGATTTTAAGTGGGCACCAGGTTGATGTATTTCCTAAGGGAAATTTGAAAATTTTCTAAGGCAAAATGAAGAAAATGTGTTTTCAAGGTGAAAATTCTCCAGATGATGAGTTTGAAAGAAACTGCCTAGGTAAATTTGCTTGAATCCTTCGTGAAGATAGTTTACTTGAGCCAGAAATGAATAAAATCGAGGTTATCAGAGCTCCAACAGGTGAATGAATTTCTCAAAGATGATACGCCCTTGAAGAAGGTGGATTGAAAATTTGGCTAAGGCATGAAGAATTTGAACGCGAAGTTGGTTGTTGAAGATCAGAACATGAAAATCAGGTAAGTAGGTTGAATTTATATCATGAAGTATTCTAATACCCCTCTCCTTGCTTGTTTTGCAGGAGAAATGTTGAGGCCAAAGCACGATGTCTGGAAGTGGAAGCACGATGAAAATGAGTTTCAATCTCGAAGGAGGAAAATTTGCAAGAAAATGGCTAAGTGTTAAGACTTAGTATAACTCGAAGTGACGAAGATGAAAACCCTCAAGTGGAAGAAATCAAAGAACAAAGAAAGAAGATCGAGAACAGTGTGAACGCGTCTACAAATGGAATCTTCTAGAAGGATGATGGTGGACATTATGCGCATTTATTACCCCACTCTCCTCTGTGGCGGTTTTTAGGGCAATATTATTTAGGGCTGAGGTGGCACGATTCTGGCCACTCTATTGATTGTAACCCTAGCCGTCTTTTGGGACTTGGCTAGCTATATAAAGGGGGAGTCCCCCTCATTTGTAATGGGGTAGAAAGTAGACAGTAGAATCAGAATAGAAGTTAGAATAGAGAGACATGTTAGAAGTAGCTTAGTATAGATTGATAGTTTAGAGCATTTTGCATAATTTGGAGAAGAGAGAAAGTTTTCCCTTTGAAAACTTTTGAAGAGATTGTTGTGCAACACATTTTATGATAATAGATCTTTTCATTGATGATGGAATTCGATCTTGTCATGAAATGCTAGCAAGGTTTCTTCTTCCTTTCGTATCCAAGTAGCTTAAATTCATGCAAGTAGCTTACTTTGGTGTGTGGTGTTTTATTGAGATAGCTTCGCTTTATTCCATACCACTAGCTGCTTGTTGATGATAAGTTCGCCTTGTGTGGTCAATGGACATTACATTGAGTTTAACTTCGGTTGTGATTTATATGCTTATATGCGTCGTTGTGATGGTGTATGCATGTTAAGTCATAATTTGAACATCTTTTGCTATTTCCCTTGAAGATTGCACCGATTTTGCGAGGCTGTCCGACGGAGGCTAGGTGAAATCGGTTGAAGTCTATTGAAGTGAAGCTCCACATATCCTGCATTTAGAATAGAACATAAACTTCTTAGGCCCTACACCCTTTTCAATTCAGTACTTTCTGGTTAGAATAGGAAACCTGCACTTCATAGATAAATCTTTCGAGCATTTGAATTCCTTTCTCCACTGCCGAACAATTCTGTAAGTCCCCTTGAAATACTAGCAAATCACATCGAGCCAAACTGAGCCTATTCGCATTAAAGGAACCTTGGAGTTGAAAACATGATCTTACTCGCAATCTTAGCATGCTGAATACTTTGTTCAAGAGAGGATAGAGCGTCCGTTGGGAGACTTTATTCTGTGTTGGTGCGGTCTCAAAAACCACGTCAACAGGGACTTACGTAAGAAAATCTTCACAAGTTTAGGACTCAGGGAATTTATCATTAAAGGCTCTCAATTAGGACTTTCAATATGGATCTCAAAAAAATGGCAAAAGGATAGGGTTTAGGAGAATCTAGTCTATGCCTAAGAACTCAAGAGACAATAAGGATTCGGTGAAGGGAATAAACCACACTTTGTTTCGCCTCCTGCACGACAACATACACAAAATGGGTGCAATCTTCAAGGGGTTGTGATAATAATTTTCAAACCTCGAATGAGGCTGAAGTTAAGTTTCCACAATTAAGAGCTCAGGCTAACTTTACGCATCGAATGCAAATCATCCATTCAAAGAAAGTATGAGCTACACTTCACCATTGAATCAATACGATCAATCTCTCATTCAATTAACCAACTTTCAAAGCAAATTCTACCTAATCTAACTTTAACTTTAATCTATGGCGGAAGAAGATATGCAACCTCACTTGCTATTTGACAATAAAAGTTATTCAAGGAAAATCATGCACAAGAGCTTTTATTATTCGAAATAGTCTCAATGCAACAATCTCATATTCTGTCTCCACACAAATGAAAGTGAGAGAGCATAAGTTTATATAGAGTTTCAAAAATGAAATGAAGGGCCGAGATTAAAACAAGATCAACGGCCAAGATTATTACAACCAAACCCTAATTAGGGTTTCCCAAAATAACAAGAGTCATCAACTAGTAAACTATCAGTAGAGAGGCAGTTAAAGCTATATCCTAGGAGAGGCATCCTTATCCTTCTACGAAGCATTACGTTCTATGAATCTGGACACTATTGCAATGACCTCCTCCATCGTGACAGGTGGCAGCATGTTGATCTAGAATTCAAGCTCATCCAAGTTCTCTGCACATTTGGCAAAGGTATTTGCCCATTCTGCTTCCTCCTTCCTAAAGTCATTCTGGATGGCCGAAAGACTTGCCACCTTCGCAAAATCCTTTCTTAGAAGTGGTCCAATAGTCGAGAAGAGAAATTCATGAACCTTTTGTTTCAGCTCCTCTAGCTGCATATCCTTTTCTTGGACAATCTCTTGATCAAACATTTCTGCAGCTGTCATGTGAATTTTCTCCCGAATGTCCTTTACCTGCTCCTTGATTCTAAGTCCATCCACTTTTTCCTTCTCCAAAACTTCCCTACGTATAGTTACTGCCCAAAACCAGTGATTGAAATCATACGCTGCTCCTGCAGCAATCACCTTCCCAGCGACCAACTCCTCTCTTGGAGTGCCCTTCAATAGCCTGAGGCATGGAATAAGCCTCTCTTGCATATCCGGAATACCTTCCCATGTTTCCGCCATATCCATAAGTCTGGAAAGAAAGCATGAGGTTTGCCCATAAGCAAGCGCCAGTTTCTCCATGAACGATGCCGCTTCTGTGCCTTCACTCGCCACCCAGTCCTGAGCTTCCTTGGCTGCCATATAACCTTTTGGCTTCTTCCTTGGTCTTATAGACCGTCCGTGAATGCTCCGGGATGCCGAAGGTTTCCTGGATTGCCACTTCGCCTAAGTGTGCCAAGACTCTTCCATCCGGTGCGATGATCTGTCTCTTCTGAGCGTCATAGTGGATAGCACATTCCACCATGAATTCTGCACAATCCATTGCCGGTGGGAATCCAGCTGCCTGAAAAATCCCGTTTCTGACTATCCGTCTAGCTATCGGTGTGGGAAGTCCCTTCTGCCCATACACTCTTTTCTTACACTCATCAAAGTCAGCATGTCCGAGATCGGTGTCCACGACATTCTTCCATTTTGAAATGACTTTGGTCTTTCGCTGAGCACCTTTGCTGGCAAACTTCATTTTCAGCTTCTTTGATGGTTCGCCTTCCGTGGTCGTCAACCTGCAGTTCAAAAGATTAACATTAATACCAAGACTTTTTCAAATAATTAAATCTCGTGCCTTGGATTCGAAAATTTACTTTCAGCTGGTTAAATAATTAAATTGTTACGAAAAAGCAAACTGAAAATAAATGGATGAAGTTAAGATTTTGGCCAGAACTTTCGCCAAGATGAAATGACAGAAGAAGAATGGCGAATTTATTTGATTCAACATCAAACCTCAATGAAGAACTGCTGGCTGCAAATCAGATTTAAGTTCTGATTTTTATTCCAAAAAATCAATTAATGAAGTGCGCCCCTCTTGCACAGAAGAATTCGAAATAAATCTTTTCCTTTCCTGCGAAAATTCTTCCTTAGCATAACATTACTTCACCCTCTGGAGAATTCGATCTTGCCTACTGAACAATCAACTGCCTGAGAATTCTGAGAGATATTAAATTTCTCTTCAGCTGTGTGAAAAAATGAGTTGCTGAAACTCATTATAATGCTGAAGAGCTTGATTTGTTTTAGCAACTGCCATCTTCTCTCTCGATCTCGATTTGTTTTCATTTATTCAAATAGGCAAGTTTCCTTTTATTTTTCAAAAAGAATTAGTCTCAAGCTTATCCAAGCAAATCTTATTGATCTTCAAAAATTCGATTTTTGCTTAAATAATTATCTTTGATTTTTCAAATTTTAAATATTTAATTAAATTCATGGCGAATTTAATTTTACCTGTTAGATTTCATCTCTGCCTGGCGTACTTTATTTTCTTCCGAAACATTTCTGGCAAATTTTATTTTGTCCAAGGCATTTTAAATTTCCGAGTAGTTGAAAATAAATTATTAAAATATTAAAATTATTTTAATTTATTCCAACCCGTTCGTTTTGGACCCATGGCTATTTTGATTTTCTCTTCGTTTTCTTTGGCTAAAAGTTTATTTTCCAATTTTGTCCTTAATTTCGTCTAGCCAAGTCAAAATTTAAGCCATTCCGTCGTCAAATGTTATGCCAGATCCCTATTTTTCTTTGCTGAGGCGAAATTTTAATAGCACTGAGCCTATTTTCTTCTGCCAAAGTCAAATTTTCTCTTGCTCAGTCGAATTTTTCTAGGCAAAATCCTTGTCTGGATGTCTTCATCGGGCGAATTTCTTTGACGCTTGACAAATTCCTCCTCCTTCTGGCCAAGGGCGATCCTTCCTTTCTCCTTGCCTTGTGCATTTTTCTTCGGCCAAAGTTGTCAATTTCTTAACATTTTCTCCAGACACCCACACTTAGGCAAATTTAATTTCTCTTCCACCTTTGTGTTAGGCACACTTCATTTTATTTCTTGCCATATCCTAATCTTCTTTAGCACTTGTCCTCCCAAACTTGGCACTTAACCTCTTGAGGACATCATGATTCCTAGCCAAAGTCTCTATTTTTCATCTTTTAGCCTCTATACTTAGGCAAATATTCGAATTTTCCCTTGGTAGGCACCAACACTTAGCAAAAATCATTATTTTATCCCTTGATAGACCATTGCGGACCTTGAAGAACTTTTGACAAGGTGAAGGCGGACTTTGGATGGTCTAGGACATCATCTCCTTGAACATGGCGGACTTCCAAAGGTTTTGGCACTTTGCTTAACACTTTATCCCTTGGAAATGTCATAATATTTAGCCAAAAATCGATTTTCCACCTTTTTAGGCCCTCACACTTAACGAATTTTCGAAATTTTCCTTGGTAGGCATCAACACTTGGTGAAAATTTTGATTTTTTCTTCTTCCACATGCCTAGGCGGACTTTCCAAGGCATCTTTCAAGTGAAGGCGGACTTTAGAACCCTTTGGCATCTCTCTTTAAAGTGGATGGCGGACTTTCTAACCCTCTTGCCACTTCCTTTCAAGTCAAGGCGGACTTTGGAGACCTTTAGGATGTGCAAGGCGGATTTTGGATGTGTCTAGGATATGCTTCTTCCAAGATGGCGGACTTCAAAAACTTTTGGCATCATCTCCTTTGAGGCTAAGGCAGACTTCATGAGCTTTCAGACCTTCCTTCATCCTTCTTTCATGGCGAATTTCAGACTTAGCCATTTATTTCATGAATTTCATCTTTTTGAGTTGATTTTCTGTGACTTTTTGCTTCAGATCTGATTGATCTTGAACTGGTTTTGACCTGATTTTTCCAGATTTCAATGTTTTTGGTCTGATTTTTTCATGCTTTTTGACTTTTTTTTTCCAGATTTTTCAATAATTTTTCAAATTTTCTCTTTGATTTTCTGAGAGTTCTATCAAGTTTTTTGAACTTCTGAGTGCATTTTTGGAATTCGAGACCTTTCCAAATATAGAAACTTTTCAAAAATAGAAATTTTCTAAAAATAGAAACTTTCTAAAAGTAGAAAAAGAAAACCCTAAAAAATAGGGAACTTTGTTTGGTCCAAAAATCCAGAAAATGAAAAATCGAAAAAAACAAATTTCCTAAAAAGTAGGAAGTCTCAGAATTGGCCGAATTCACAGGCGATCTTCGTTTCCTGGGCCTTCTGAGCGCTTCCATGACGTCTACGCACTGATTCAAGCATGAATTACTGACTTGGCTCGGGTAACTCTCGGCAAACTGACCTGAAACTCTTAACAAAGTGATCCCACGTAACCGTTGCAAGGAGACAAAACCGTAAAAACTAGCAGGCAACTGGGGGTCCCCATTGGCGATGCGGCGATGTGTGAAAAGGTCACAACAGGAACACTCTTATCTTGTGCTTAACAGATAAATCTCTGATATTGTAAGCTGAACAGTAGTACTGTCAGCATCTTTCTTATTCTTGCTAATCTCATATTTGTAACTGCCCACTGAATAAGTGGAAGAGGCTGGCTTGCCGCCTATTTACTTAATTTGCATTGTAATTTCATAGGTCTCCACCATATGGTCGCCTCATCTCCATCTTGGATTGAGTAGCACATACTTGGTGTTGAGTTTACTTTCAGTATTGCAATAGATAGGGATCCTCTGACCATATGCTCGCCGTCATCTGGCGCATCCTTGGTTAGAGTTCTTTGTATTAGCATTTTCTTTAAGATTCTCTGACCAATGCTCACACCTTGCCTACATCGGGATCCTGGTGTACATTCTGGTTAGAGTTGCTTTCAGCATCGTTATGGTTTAGAGCTAACCTTAACGGGTGCTTGTTAATTGTAACTTGCAATTGAAAATGGAAAAAATTTGGCTCGGTATATTTCATTGCCACCTACCAACATGGTGGAGCCACTTCCACAATCTTCTTCAACAAGCAGGGAGCCAGAATCAAGTGCAAGGACTGTACCCTCTACCCCCCAATTTTTCTCTAGGTTGGGGAAGAGGAAATTGTAATTTCCTAGATATGAAATTTATGATGATGATTTTCAAATACAATCATCATAAATTCACTATAGTTATTGGTAGTGTTACTATGCGGCTTTGTATAATGATGCCATTTTGTAATCCATATGTATTGAACAATGAAGTTTTATATAAAACACTCCCTCATGGTTTTTAGACTCATTTGATGCATTCTAGAATTGAATTTTGCAAAAAAAATGTGTTTTTATACTAAATTTTGCTACTTTTTAAGTTGCCGAGTATTTGCCGAGACAAAATTTTTGGGCTTGCCGAGTACTCTCCGATTCCGAGTATGTAAACTATGAATATAGTAATATATGCAATAAAAATAGATTTGTGTTTGCCAAAGTAAAGCTTATTTTGAACGGAGCAAACTTTATAACAACAGAAACTCTAGTTCTTAACATTGATCTTGAATTCAAAATATTGGTTCCTTTTTGGTGAATACTGATTTTATATTTTTCATCTATTGAATATTGTACTCTTATTTATAAGATATACTTTTGATTCCATCTCAGTTTCTGTTCTGGTATAGGGAAGCCACTGGTACGATTGTAGATATTTTTCACTCAAAATCAATAACTAGAAATTAGGTTTTGGATTTTCCCAAATTACTTAATGTATGAAGCCTAGCAGTAAGATGTTCAGCAAGAATTTAAGAAAGTAATATATCTGACTGGTGGTACAGGAATCTCCATGATACCCACATGTATGGTAGCTTGCCTCCAGAGTTTGGCAGCCTTATCAAGATGAAAAATCTGTATGTGTTTCATATTTTATTTAATTTTTCAAAGCCCTTAGTAATTCTGACAATTGGAAACTTGTTAATAATCTTTGAAGACATGTAAAATAGTTGCTGAACAAGTTTATGCTCAATATTATAGTTAAAACCTAAAGAGTCATTATTTTTGCATTGGCTGATAGCAAATGATAGTAAGCATTTCAAGTCTAACGACTTTTCTTTAAACAGGTCACTTCAGGCCAATCTCTTTACTGGGACTGTTCCTCATTCGTGGATTTCTATGGTTAATATTGCACGCCTGTATGCTACAGAAAAATTGGAGACAAGCCTTCTGACTAGCAATTCTAAATTTTATTTTCTTTATATCAATAAAAAAATATTCAAATTACATAATGAACTGTTAGAATGATGCAAATTCTGCCATATTTCTATGCTTTTTTCCATTTCATTTGATATCTTTCAACTTAAAATTGATCATACTGACATTGCAGAAATCTTTTTGATAATCGACTTAGTGGACCCTTTCCTACCTGGCTTTCAAGATTCAGTACGAGAATGTGAGCATTGTGGAAACCTTCAACTCGAACACTTGATTTGTGAAATTATCACGAAGATATTAATTAGACCCTCAAAGATGTGGTGTATTGTATTATATATTTTCTATGCCTTAAGTTCTGAATGCTGACATTCAGTGTCTATTGTATGTGACCCTTAGAAATTTAGGCTGCAACTACTTCTTTGGGCCAAGTCCAAGAGGCTTTCCTGAGAATGCGTAAGCTACAATACTCTTTAATTTCATCATGTCCATGCTATTATAATCTGCAAGTTTTAACTAGACAAACACTCTTTGCTGTAATTTATGTTGGAAATCAAGCTACACATATTAATGCCCCTGTTGCCATTCTCAATTGTTACTTTAATGCCTTATTTAAAAATCCAATGATAAACTGAGTCCTCTGGGACAATATAAAGGTATTTCTACTGAAGGAACTTTAAATTTTTAGTTTTACAGGAAATTGTCTGGATTCTGACCTGGATGGTCATAAATGCTTGGGCTCATCCAGTTGTGTTTCCTTTTATTCTCAACCTGAAAATGGTATGCATTGTTCCTTGCTGCTATGCCCATGATGAGAAAATAAATATTAACAACCCTTGCATTCTTCTCAAACTTAAAAGTAACCTTCACTTAACTTTTAAAACTGATCTAGCCCATAGTTTACAATGTTTAAGAGTTATTTGGGCTGTATTCTGTTCATTCATGTATTACATATTCTTCATTTGTCTAAATGGATTATACATTTGTTAATGAAAATGAAGCTCAATCTGGATACCGTCTTCAACATCCCAAACAGAGGCAGACAAGGATTGCCTTAGGGGCTTCTATATCTGGTATATTGTTTCTTGTGATTCTTGTTGTTACATTTTATGCATTGAAGAGGAAAATCAAGCAGGCAGGAAGCTCAGAATTGCTCCTTGTTGGTACCCAGTCAAGCACAGGTGGTCCCTTGTTGAAATTATATATTTCTTTTTGAATTATAGAATGAATTTCTAGTTTGTTTTCTGGTTTTTTAATATAATTTATGCATCCTTAAGAAGCAAAGCATACTCATACTTATCATTTGTACCACTTTACATTCTCTATGGGATGAAATAGATACTTTGGGAAGTGATAATATTGAGCCATGGGATGTCCCAAGCGGAATACGGAGATTTAGTATGGATGAGATTGTAAGAGCCACACAAGGCTTTAATAAGACCAATGAAATTGGCTTTGGAGGATTTGGTAAGGTCTACAAAGGTTATCTTGACAATGGATGCATGGTGGCCATCAAAAGGGCATCCCCTTCCAGCATTCAAGGACACAAAGAGTTTCGGAATGAAATCGTCATTCTTAGTAGATTACATCACCGCTCTCTTGTGAAGCTTGAAGGGTTCTGTGAGGAAGGCATGGAGCAGGTTTGTCTTCTTTTAGCTGAAGTGCTATGCTTTCTTGTCTACATCTGAGGATGAAACTATCTTAAACATACATAACCATAATCAATGTTTTGTGTAATTATAAAATATTTCTTACTAGATTGACACAGCTAGTTCACTTCTGGGTTTTATCTTTTTTCACTGCTGCTATTGCTCATTGATCTATATGTATATCTTGCAGATTCTGGTGTACGAGTTCATGAAAAATGGCAATTTGAACAATTTGATATCAAGTATGGTTACATGATTCCTTGAGCTGCATTTCTTTTTTATTGACATTTAAGATTATGTATTGGTGTATTATACCTTGCATTGTTTCATCGTGTGAAATATATAAATTTCCTGGGGAGCATCAGAAAACTATTTCACATCATCTGCCAGCAAACAGCTGTTTATAGAAGTACCACTTATAGAATGTAATGCTTGATAAGATTTATGTGTAACCACAAGAGCATTAATTGTACAAATACTGGGAAAAATTCATGATAAAGTCTTAAATGCTCTTGGTTATCATGACAGGTTGGTCATTTGTCAGAGCCAAAGGTTACATAAGATTCAGAGCCACCAGTAACTCAGTTAGCATCAATCCCAAGAACACTCATGCTATTCACATGTACATGGGGTACATCAGATTTGAATCCATCAATAAGTCAATTAGCATCCACCCCAAGCACACTCATGCTATTCACAAGTAAATGGGGCACATAAGACTTGAATCCACCAATAACTCAGCATCCATTCCAAGCACACTCATGTTATTCACAAGTACATGGACTATAATCCTTGGTGTAACAGACATATGGAAACAAACATGGGCACACGTTTACATGGGATATGATCCTTAATACCATCATCCACAAAGATACAACATATCAGGCTGTTATGCTTTTGATGCATTGGATCTCACATGTAAACCAAATTCAGGCTTTATAGTTAGTTTCTGAATACTCCATCCTAAGCATTTTGTCTGGACACCACACAACCCTATATCAATTTCAAATTTCAGCACTTTTCATTAAAACAGCCATCGCTGACATATGAACCATGACTTCTAAGTGACAGACTATCATAGTGAGATAAGTTAACACTCAAAGAAAAATGGATAAATTGAAAACAAAAGAATAGTGTGGAAGTGGAAAGAAGATTTTTGTAATATACCTTGCTAGTTCTGATGTAAATTTTGCACTCAAGGAATATGATCAAGTTCACTAAATGTAAAACAAGGATCTTGGTTGCTAAAACCCTCTAACACTTTAGGTTATTCACCTAAAAGAGAAAGATAGACCAAAATGGCAATGCTCACACTAATGAAAATCACCGTAATATTCCTAGCAAAATCTGGCCTAAGTTTGCCTCAAGGAATATTAACAAACACTTCTCTGACAAACTCTTTATTTGCTGCCTTTAGAATTTTGTCAAATAGTTGGTATGTGTTGTGACCTTTTCACACATCGCCCCATTCAAAATGGGGACCCCTTAAATTTTGCTCCATTCTGGTCTTTTGGCTTGGGTTTTCTCTCTCTCTCTCTCTCGCTCTGTCTTTTTTTTGATGTCCGCCTTTGGAGGATTGTGCCCGCTATTGAGCTTAAGTGTGAAATTGACCAAGTCTGAAAATTAGGGTTTCATCTTTCCTGGTCAGTCCAAAGTCGAACGAAGTCAATAAATTGAAAATTGAGCTTAACATTGTTGTAAGTGTGCTTCCAACAGGCTCTCAGCAAGTTTTCATCATATTCTGAGGTACTTACTATTTTTAGTAAGTGTGAAATTACAGGCAATTCGTCAGCATTTTTGAAATTCCGATAGTCACACTGCGTTCAGAGCATATCAGGCTGCTTGCGTGCAAAATTTGAGCGAAAACAGACAATTTTCTATTTTTAGCAGTCCAACTTCCGGGACAAATTTTAGGGTTCAGACGCAGAGTTTTTCTTTGCATGTCTGGATATTCCTTCTGGGTTTTTCGAGACCTTCGCAACGATGTAACATGCAAAACGAGACGACAACTTTCAGAATTCAGTCTTCCGAGGCTATTTTTAGGGTTTGCATGTCAGGGTTTCTTTTGCATGTCAGATGATTATTGATGGGTTTTTCGAGAGCTTCGCAATGGTGTGACATGCACACGAAGATAACCACTCAGTAAGGAACTTACTATTTTTAGCAGGTATGTCCTGGCAGCCGCTTCCCAGCAGTTCAAAATCACCAGCTGATTGCAATGCAGCAGAAACGAAGATAAACAGAGTTCATTTGATACGCATGCAGAACAAATTAGGGTTTCCAACTTCGGAGCCTGAAAAGAGGGATAAAAAGTCAAAATTTTCGGAAACCGGTGTAAACCACCGCGATCAACATCCTTCAGGCTACTGCTGGTAAAATTTCAAGTCAAACGGAGCACTTACTATTTATAGTAAGTCAATTTGGAAACAGGCTAAAAATAGCAAGTCAGGTGCATGCGTTGATATCGACAGACAAGTCACGTGGTGAGGAGCGCCTCATTCAAATTTCAAGTCAATCGGAGTATTGGAGCTATCAGAAGCAAGCATTTGCTATTTATAGCAAATCACCTTCAGAAATGGGCTAAAAATAGCAGGGTGACTAAAAGTAGTAGTGTCGACAGGACAACAAGGTCATGAGGATGCAGTGTGCAAAATTTCAAGTCATTCCGAACTTCAGAGATGCAAATTCAGAGGACTTACTATAAATAGCAGGGGCATGAAAACTGGCAAAAACGAGAAAAAAATTCTAAGTCTGGAACTTCATCCAGTAGACATAGCAAAATGCGCCCAGTTGATGAGGAGGCATGGAAAATTTCTAAGTGTGAAAGTTCATCCTTCATCAAGGCCAAAATGCGCCCAAGGAGAAGAAAGTCAAAGAAAAGTCAACACTTTTATCCTGTAGGCATAGCAAAATGCGCCCAAGGGAAACTCATGGAAGATGAAAATTTTTCTAAGTGTGAATATCCTCCTCACCCCTCCAAATGCGCCCATCCTCCTCAAGGGGTAAAATGCGCCCAAAAAGAAAATAAGTCAAAGGAGTCAAAGCTTTTCATCCTCCTACATAGGCAAAATGCGCCCAAAGACATGCATGTGAAGACAAGAAAGAGGGAGGTGAAGAGTCACTCTAAGGACGTGGTAAGAGTTTCATCCACCAGCTATGTCAAAATGCACTCAAGAAGGAGGAAGTCAAACTAGTCAACAATTCTTATCCTTCACCTACATGAAAATGCGCCCAAAAGAGGTCAAGTGAGGAAAAAAAACGGAAGTTGAAGAGTCATCCTCTTGCCTAGCTCCAATGCGCCCAAGTTAGGATGGTAAAAGGTAAGTGCAAGGTGGTAAATGAGGTAAAAAGTGATTAAAAGGTACTTCATGACATGGTGAAAGCTTGGTAAATGCTAGGCGTTATCCCTCTTCAAGTGCTAAATGCGCCCAAGGTGGTGGGTGTTGGAAAATTTTTTCTAAGGCGTGTGTGAAGTATGAAATAAAATGTTAGGCGTGATTTTAAATTCTTCTAAGTATGCGCCTAGGGTGGTGAAGTGAAATACAAGATGAAGTGATGAGAATTTCTTCCAAAGCGTTGGAATTTTAAATAAAATTGCCTTTCAAGTGTGAAGTGGTGAGTGAAAAATAAAATATGCTAAGCGCCCTCTCGAAGATTTTTCAAACAGAGTTGATGTTTTTCTCCCAGGCAACGATGAGCAAGATCAAATAAAATTTTCTAAGTCAAATTCTCTAAGTGCGAGATGACTTAAAATATTTTCTAAGGCAAAATATTTTCTTCTCAGAAAAATACGCCTAGAGCCCAGGGTGATGAATTTTCCTCTCAGAACACTGGCAAATTTTTCAAGGACGAAGTTAGAGATGGATGGTAACGCAAATGGATTGATAAAATTTCTCAAGCGAGAGCAATACAGGATGATCACAGGCGAAGAATGGATTTAAACTGGTGAAATAATATTTTTTTTTCTAAGGTCCAAAATTTAAAAATTAAATGAACCCGTTCGTTGGGTATCCATGGATTTAAAGCATTCTGGAGAAAATTTTCTTCTGGGTACTGAACATTTGCGATGATAGATGGATTTCCAAGTCTTCCGCACTTCGCCAACACTTTTTCAGTGAAGAATTTAATCAGTGCTCAAATTGTGAATTTTCCTAAGGGAAATTTTAAAATTCTCTAAGGCAAGATGAATAAAATGTGTTTTCAAAATAAATTTCTCTGAATGATGAATTCGAGATGAGTTGCCTAGATGATTTTGATTGAATTCTTCGAAGATGAATTTTCCAGAGATGATGAAGAGTTAAATTCGAATTCAAGTGACAGAGTTCCGGCTGGTGAATTAAAAAGACGAACTTAAATTAAAATTTTCAAAAATAAATTCAAAGATGCCAGTCAAAGTCAAGTTTCTAGAAGAGCAAGATTCCTGACGTCAGGAGACACGTGTCAGAAATACCAGAGAGGGAGAATTCAAATTTTTGAAGTGGAGTAGTGGAAATTAAATGTACTGGCTAAAATTGGCTCCTTCTAGAATTCGATTTTGGGCTATAAAATTGAGAAGTCTCTTACTTGTTTCTCACAGTTGAAGAAGTCGACTTGCTCTGAGTGAATTGCTGAAGACTGAGTATTGCTGAAGCTTGAGATTCGAAATTTTGTTGAAGACTGGTGAGTTGCTGAAGGCTGAAGCTTGAATTTGCTGCTGAGGATCGATTTCCACTCTTGGAGCTGTATTCGAATTTGCTGAAGTTAATATCGCTAAAGTAAGGATTGCTGAAGAAGTACGAATTTGTAAGAGTGAAGCTTCCAAAATCTGAAGTTACTAAGGTTAATGCACACTTGCTGATTGTGGCTGAAGTCTGATTTGTTGCTGAAGATTGAAGTTGCCAGTGTTAAGAGGGACGCCTTGAGGTGTGAGCTTGCTGATTTAAAAAGTGTGAACTTGCTGGTTGCTGATTGGAGTTGCTGAAGATTAGTAAAGTCACTGAAGTCTACTTAGAAACCTTTTCTAAGTGTTGAAGTTCGATTTTATTGGAGAAGAAGCTGAGGTTTGCAAATAAGAAAAGTTATTGCAGCTTGTAGAAGTCGACTGCAGCCCCTACACAATGTCTGTCTTATTTTATAAATTAAATTGCTGATGAATGTTTATTATGTTGCAGATGGGTGAGGCAACGGCGACTGGCAAGGACAATGGTGCGTCCAGGCAGGCAGTGATTAAGAAGCTGAGCAAAACATTCATGCTAGAGTCAAAATTCATTTCAAAGTTGGGCAAATTGACAAATACTAACTTGGGCTCCATCAACCTAGAGAACTTCAAGAACAGGATGTTGGGAATTGGGAGTCATCGACCTTCGACCACTTCGCACAATATTGTTAGAAGCGGCTTATATGCAGCTGCTGGTTTCCCACCAGCCATTCAATGCTCGGAGCTGATGATGGAGTGCACCAATTATTATGACAAGGATCACAGATCGATCATGTCACCAGATGGCCAAGTGCTAGCTAATCTTACTCCTGCTGCCATCGGTGAGGCTTTCGGGATCCCAGTGCACAGAAATATGGTTTACAAATCCAGAGAGCGAGCTGAACGGATGTATGCTTCTGCTTTCAAGAGATGCATGGAGACAATTAACACTCATTGGATGAGCATTCCCAAGCCTTCTCGTACGAAGTTGCCGAAGCAAATCATAGCGGAGGACTTGAAGCAAGAATATTGTGACCTCATCATGATGCTGAGCAGGGTTGGAGGTTGTGCACAATCGTTCATTTTTGAGCCTTGGATGTTTTACTACATCAACCTCGTGTTGGAAGGGAAGGATTATGTCAACTGGGCTGTGATGATTAGTGATAATCTACATGAGCAGCTCCTGAGCTTGAGGAGGACGAAGACGTTCTATATGAGCTCTTACATTATCTATATGTTGGCATGTATGACAAAGTACAGGGGGATTTCTTACAAGGAACCTGTCGGTTATGGCTCCCACCAATTCAAAATCCATGAGGCGTGTCCGCAGTTGCACCTATCTAGTACCACTCACTATAAGCGTGTCAACGATGCCTTCACCATGCATATCACGAGATTGCTTCAGGAGCGGTTACATCATAGAATCTTGAGGGAAGCCTAGGAATTGATTGAAAGGTATGGGTGCTGGTTCATACAATTTCCGAAATTTTCTTACATAAGGCTGCAAGGTTTTTCATCGTACCCATATAGGCTGCCTAAGTACCCAACCGATAGAATTTTAATGCTAGAGATATCTAGGCAATTGCTCGCCTACGATAAGATTCAAAAGAAGAAGAAGAAGGGAGGAATTGAATTCCCAATTGTCATGGGCAACTCGGATGAAGTGTGTCCTTCAATACAGGCAGCTAGAGAAGCTGAGAGTGAGCTTCAATTTTATCACTTTTCATATCACACCAGCCGACAGCACTATGATCCGCATCATAACATCAAATGGGTACTGTCAGAGGAGTTTAAGCACAAGGCAAATATTGAGGATTATTGGGCTGATGCAGCTGATGAGATTGAAGTAAGGAAAAGGATGTTCTCTCGGTTGCCGATTACTTTGATCAGGGAGTGTGAAGTTGTTCTGGTTCCAGACCAGGTGAACGAAGATATGGATGTTGTGCATCCAGACTATGTAGCAGTTAGAGATACTCCACTTCCGCCCCCGGATTGGTCAGAACCTGAGATTGCAGATTTGGATACACTTTCTATCCCGGTCCTGACATTCACTAGGGCATGGGTTGATAGACGGGTGAGCAGGTTGAAGAGTAGGTCAATTGCTTTGACTTACAATTTGATGGGAGATCACAGGACACCCACCACTGGCAGAAAGAAACAGATTACACGAGGTCCAAAGTCCAGAAAGAAGGAGCTATTTCGACAGGAGCCTATTCAGCCAGAGCCTCCACGAGTTCAGTCACCCGCACCATTGGAGACACGTTCTCCAAGTATCTAGGAGGTTTTTTTATTTGCTGATCAGAGGAATGCATTGAATCAGGTGCAGGTAGTACAGGAGAATAATCAGCCTCCACGGAGAGAGTCGGTTGGCCAGAGTGTCAACGCACCTACTAGGGTTGATCAGCAGGATGATGAGGGGACTACTACTGACCCTCAGTTTCAGCAGGAGTTAGAGGCGGCTATGAACGATGATGATGATATAGTTTCAGGAGACACTCAGCCACTTGAGGACGATGAGCCTCGCCAGAATGATATAGAAGTTGAGCAAGTTCGAGAAGTAGAGGCACAAGAGCAGCAGCCCTTTGATATACAGTACGATGTGCCTGATTGGCTTAAGGATAGAATGAGAAGAAGCCCCAGCGAGGAGCTTGATCCAGCAGTTGAGATGGAAGAATTTTTGAACAGGATCAGTGCACCTCCACAGAAGAAGAAAGCAAGAAAGTTTTCAAAGATATCCACTAAAGAGGATGGCTCACACACCCTTCATGTAGCTGTGCCACGGGTTGATTGTGACCGAAATGAAGCAGTTCCCGAGAATTATGTGGTCACAACTTTGGATCTAGGATGCCCTACTGGTGCACAGATTGTAGAGGAGTGTGATAACTCCTACCTCGCCCTCAAAGATAGGTTATTCAAGAAAGAAGGAAAGTATAAGAAGTTGAAAAGAGAACACAAGGCCTTGATTGGATATGTACAACAGTTGTCTCGTTCTCGAGGGCAGGAGATTCCCGTGATAGAGCCTCCAGTAGAGATACCTAGGGAATCAATCAGTGGCTTGGTAGAGTTGGGAAAGATGGCACAGGAGGCAAACAAGTGGGTCACAGGAGTTCGTGCCGAGACAGAAAAGTTTATGGAGGACCTTGCTTTTGCTTTTCAGCAGGCCTCTAGTATTTTGGCTCGGATGGAGGCAGTTGATCATGCGTGGGGAGATGCTTCTATCTATCAGAGCAAGGTAATTCAGCGTCTTGAGGCATTGAGGCATGTTCCGTTGCGATTGCTGATTGAGGGAGGTGTCATTTAGGAGAATGACAGGTATGATTTTTCTAGATGGTATTCTTCGGCGATCATGGGGCGTGGTTTCTTCGACGCGGCACAGGCGGATTCAGCTAGGATACATAAGGCCATGGCCAATATTATTGATGGAGTTCAGAATACCTTTGAGGCCATATTTGCTAGGCGGTTGAATCCAGATGAAGTTAATGTTGATAATTTGAGGGGTATGCTGGTGCCTTTCTTTTCTGATGTCAAGACCTTTGTACAAGACGATTTCGAGATACTTCTACCTTCTCCACCTTGATCCAGAACACGTAGGATTCCTTGATTGCTTGGAGAAAATCTTGTACAAGGCATGAGCATTCAGTCACAGTGTTAGAATTTCAGCTAGATTGCATTCCCCCTATTTCGGTTCAGGAGGTTGAGGCTGTACTTGGCAGATTTGTTGAGTTTGCAGTCAAAGAGAAGGCAAGTGGGAACGCACTACTGGATGAGGATCTTCTAGAAGACTGATTGTGGGCATTTATTGCCTTTACTATTTTGGGAGTGAGTGGGAATCTTTGATTCATTTAATGTACCACTCCCTATTCTGGCAGTTTTTAGGGTTAGGGCTGAGGTGGCACAATTTTAGCCACTCTATTGATTGTAACCCTAGCCGTCTTTTGGGACCTGGCTAGCTATATAAAGGGGGAGTCCCCCTCATTTGTAATTCATTAGATTAGAGGCAGATATCAGACATTAGCAATAGAGCTAGAAGCTAGAGAGTAGAGCATTGTAGACATTTAGCATAGTGTGGAGAAGAAAGAAAGTTTTCCCTTTGAAAAATTTTGTGGAGATTGTTGTGTAACACTTTTCATGATAATAGATCTTTTCATTGATGGTGGAATTCGTCTTGTCATGAATAGCTAGCAAGGTATCTTCTTCCTTTCGTATCCAAGTAGCATAATTTTCATTTCATGCAAGTAGTTTACTTTGATGTGTGGTGTTTCATTGAGGTAGCTTCACTTTATTCCATACCACTAGCGGCTTGTTGATGATAAGTTCGCCTTGCGTGGTCCACTGGAAATTACCTTGAGCTCAACTTCGATTGTGGTTCGTATGCTTATATGCGTCGTTGTGATGGTGTATGTTGTTGATCGCTTGGAAGAGGGTAAAACAGTCTTTAAGATTGCCTCCTTAGAATTTGATAGAATCTGGAGTTCGACTGCTCTTGATCTTCTTCTTGACGTTGTTCTTCAACTTCGCTCGAGCTTCCATTCTTTTCTCCATCTCAAGTTTTGAAAATATTTCTCCTCCATCACTAAGTCTCCACACTTAGCCATTTCTCCCAACATCTTCCTTCATGATTTTATCACTTCAATTCATCGTGCTCTAGCCCCGGCGTGCATCCTGCAAAACCAATAAAGAAAAAAAAAGAAGAGCATCAGAACACTTTATAATATAAAATCACCCAACTTACCTGTCATCCATATTATGACTACCTAGGTCCGAGTGATCTTTAGACCCAGTGGAGTTCATCATACTTCATCTTCAAATTTCTCGTGCCTTGGCCAGATTTTCCCCTTAGAAATTTCATCACAAATTACCCAAGCATCCATCTTGAACATTTGTTTCTCAGACTTAGAAACTTTTTTAATCCTACGCCTAGAAAATTCCATTCACCTGGCGTCCATCAAAAATCCTCATCTCAAAATTTCCAGTGGAGTGTGGAAAGCCTTGAAATCATTTCCCCGTTGCAAAAATTCAATACCCAGAAAATTTTTTCTTCAGAAAATGTGAACTTCATGTGTCTACCGACGAACGGGTTCATTTTAATTTTTTTTTTTTAAATCTCAACTTAGGAAAATAATTTTACCCAAGGTTTTAGTCAATCCCTCTGAGTTGGGCGTAATTTTCAATTTGCCATTCATCCCAACCTCCAACACGTAAAATATTCTCAACCTTGATCTTGAAGGCGCCATTGTTCTTGTGGACTTCAAATTTTATTTTCCTAGAAAATTTTCTTACTCAACCTCAGTGGTAAGGCGCATATGAAGTGCTTGACTTTCAAAATTACATGTGTTAGCTGTTTTTCTAACATCCAACTAGTTAAGGCGCATTTGACAGCTGATACTTTTAGTTTCTTACTTAGAAAATTTCCAAATCTCATCTCCTTAAGGCGCGTTTTAATCTTCCCCCTTCAAGGCGCATATAAGCTTCTCCTAGTCTGGGCGCAAATCATGTGTAGAGCTTTCAATTTTCGGATTTAGAAACAATTCCAAGCCATTGCATAAGTCAAGGCGCAAAAAGGACCTTACACTTCCAGTTTCGAAATACTCAGAAAACTTTACTTTCACCTTTAAAGTTGGGCGCATATATCACCTGGAGCTCACAACTTATGAGTTAGAATATTTTCGGATTCCATTCTTCTCCTTCATGGGCGCATGTCATATACCCTCCTTCTAGTTTCAATCCAGGCGCAAATAACAAGTTAAGCTTTTAGCTTCAATCTCCAGGCGCACTTAGCTGAGGTAGCTTTGAGTTTGGGGGCGCATCTGCCAGGCTTTCCTTCCAGTTTTCCCATGGCGCATTTGCAAAGGGATGCTTTTAGCATCAACAGTTAGCACGATTTTAAATTCTTTCAAAGGGGCGCATTTAAGCCATGACACTTTCAACTTTGTCAACACTTAAAAGACTTCCAAACTTATCCTCCCTTCAAGGCGCAAATGTCCACTGGAGCCCTCAGGCGCAAAACATAGGAAGAGCTTTTAATTTTGTGGCTTAGAAAATTTTCCAACTCACTTCCAAAGAGGGGCGCAAATCACCTTACCAACCTCCAGTTTCAACGCTTGGAAAGTTTCTCAACTATTGCACATTACCTTGGGCGCATTTAGGAGGTGCTACTTCGATTTTGAACTCCTGACGTTTTATTCATCATCATCTCTTTCCAAGGGCGTATATAGGAGGTGCTACTTCGAGTTTCCAACACTTAGAAATTTTTAATCACTTTCTTCTTAGGGGCGCATCTGGAGGTTCAAGCTTTCAGTTTTATAACTTAGAAAAATTTCCAATCCTGACCATATTGGGCGCATTTAGGACCCATGACCATCCATTTAAATGACTTTGAAGAATTTTCATCTCATCTCCACAGGCTGGGGGCATTTAAGGGGGTCCCTGTCCAATTTTTATCACTGAGAGAATTTTCAACTCCTTTCTTGCCAAGGGCGCATATCATATGTCTAACTTCTATGAAGTGGGGCGCATTTTGAGGTGTGGGCATCAAGCTTAAAGTACTTAGCATATTTTACCACCAGCTCCTTAAGCTCAAGGCGCATTTTCACGTCTACTTCTTGTTTCTCTGCCTTAGACAAACTTCAATCACCCCTTCCTCTCTCGAAGGCGCATATGGAGGGGTGTGCTTTCATTTTTCAAACACTTCAAGAATTTTGATCTTTGGCCTTTTAAAGCAAGTTTTGATGCTGGACCTGAAAAAATATCAAACTTGGTGGATTTCTTGCCCTTTGCCAGATTTAGGGTGACTCGATCATGCTAACCCTAATTTGCTATTTTTAGAAAGTTTGTCAATTTTGCACTTCAAGCTAATTTCAAGCTCCCAAAAGGTTGGATTTTGCTTTGTTCGGATCCTGGTGACATGATTGAGCTCCTGGTGCCTGGTATTTGCCTGTACTTGCTATTTTTAGCAACCTGCTAAAAATAGTAACTGCTCAGAATGTCCCCAAATTTCGCGTGCTGAATGCTTGAAGGGTATTGATCGTGACTGGACGCTGCTTCTGCCTGGCTGTCATGTTTCGCCCTTGATTTTAGGAAACCCTAATTTCTCTGTCTTGGCCTGCTAAAAATAGCAATTAGTTGATTCTTCATTCTCTGCAACTCTGTTGGCCTTGAAATTCGCGCCACGGATCCTTCGTCACATGTTTGACTTGTTCTTGCTGAGACTTGACGTTGACCTGCCAATTAGAGCTGTTTCCAAAGTGACTTACTATTTATAGTAAGTGCCCGTTTCTGAGACTTCCTTAGCTCCGTTCGAGTTGAAATTTGGACCGCGTGCTCCTTGTGGGTGAACTTGCCCGTCTACGCTGACACCAAGATCAACTTTCTATTTATAGCCTGCGTCTGGAAAATATTGCTAAAAATAGTAAGTTCTCTGATTGCCTTCAAATTTTGCCAGCAGACTTCTTGAAAGATGCTGACCATGATGGATACCTCAGTTTTAGGGCACCTTGTCATCTGATTCCTCATTTTTAGTGCCAAAACCCGAAACCCTAATTTTCTGCATATTCCTCAGATGAGCTCCGTTTGACTTTGTTTCAATTGCATGATGATCAGTTTGCAGTTCTGAAGTGCCGAGCTGCCGCCCAAGTGGTACCTGCTAAAAATAGAAAGTGGCCGAAAAAGTGACCAACCGGCTGCTGGATACTTTTGCATGTCACACTGCCCGAAAAATCTTGAAAAACCCAGAAAAACCCAGAAAAATCTCCAGCATGCAAGCACTGGCTAAAAATAGTAAGTTTCAGAAAAGTGATCGGTTTTGCTTGCATGTCATATCATCGCGAAGCTCTTGAAAAACCCATAAAGAATATGCAGACATGCAAAGAAAACGTTGACATGCAAACCCTAAAAATGGCCTCGGAAGATTGAATTTTGAAAGTTGTCGTCTCGTTTTGCATGTCACACCATCGCGAATGTCTCTGAAAACCCAGAAGGAATATGTAGACATGCGTTGAAAAATTCTGCATGTAAGCCCTAAAAATTGCCTCCGAAGGCAGAACTGTTAAAAATAGCAAGTTGTTCGTTTTAGTTCAAAATTAACCTGTGGGTAGCCTGATGTGCTCTGGACGCAGTGTGACTGTCGGAATCTGAAAAATGCTGAAGGATTGCCTGTAATTGCACACTTACGAAAAAGAGTAAGTAGCCGAAACTTGATGAAACTTCAGTGGAGACCTGCTAGAAGCAGCTTGACAACAACGTTAATCTTGGACTTCAATTCATTCACCTCATTTGACCACAAATTGGCTGGAAAGTTCAAAACCCTAATTTTCAGAATTGGTCAAATTTCACAATAGACGGGCACATCCCGGAGAGATAGACAGCGGAAAGAGAGACAACAACAAAACAAACTAAAATCAAGCCAAAAGTTCGGAACGAAGCAAAAATCAGGGGGTCCCCATTTGCTACCCCTTTGAAGATTGCACCAATTTTACTGAGGCTGTCCGATGCGAGGCTAGGTGAAATTCGGTTGAAGTCTACTAAAACGAAGTTCCACATATCTTGCATTTAGAATAGAACATAAGTTCCTTAGGCCCTATACTCTTTACTTTCTGCATATTTCTGATTAGTTTTAGGAAAACATACTATATTGCCAAATCATACACGCAAAATCCCCTTCAAATCACCCACCTATTGTTAACTGCAAGAAGTCTGAACAATTGTGTAAGTCCCCTCGTAAGAACACAGCAATACACATCAACCAACTAAGTCTATTCGCATTAAAGGAACCTTGGAGTTGAAAGCATGAACTCACTCGCAATCTTAGCATGCTGAATACTTTGTTCAAGAGAGGATAGAGTATCCGTTGGGAAACTTTGTTCTGTGTTGGTGCGGTCTCAAAAACCACGTCAATAGGTTGAAGCTTGTGAGAATTGATCACCATATCCCTAGAGTAGATTAGAACTTCTTAGGCCCTACACCCTTTCAAATTCAGTTCATTTCCGGTTAGAATTAGGAAACTTGTGCTCACCTGCCAAATCATTCAAATTAAACGAAAGCCTTTAGCCTACTGTCTGTTGTCAGCTGTCGAACAATTGCGTAAGTCCCCTTGACATACCAGCAAAATCACATCAAGCCAACTGAGTCTATTCGCATTAAAGGAACCTTGGAGTTGAAAGCATGATCTTACTCGCAATCTTAGCATGCTGAATACTTTGTTCAAGAGAGGATAGAGTATCCGTTGGGAAAATTTATTCTGTGTTGGTGCGGTCTCAAAAACCACGTCAACAGATACATATGCACTACTTACATAGGGATACTGAAATAGAATACATATATATGTATTCATGAGGAACTAAAGGTATATATGTTTTATATTTATGGAGTCAACTAGAAATGATGACATATACTTAGATAATACATATAAACGGTTGTGCAAATAATGATGCTGCAATAATTATTGAGCCTTATGAGTAATAACGATTCTACTTATTCACTATGATGATGAACGGTACAATAGAATACCATCTTTGGGATCTTAGTAAATATTTAGTATCTACCTTAGTGTATTTATGAAATATAATATAGGTAGAATCATTCATAGAAGTGATAAGAAGAAATGAATAATTCTTTGACGAGAGTGAAATATTTGTATCACCTCTAGTTTAATTAGATTTTATCACTAAACTTATTGATTTCTAACTTTCTAATGTCTCTTTGAGGAATGCTTTGAATGTAAGATTTGGGTTTAAGTATTTATGTTTGAAAGGGGACATTACAACTCTTCACTCAAGGGGAACAATCAAACCCTCCAACCACATGCCAAAAAACACAAAATACTAATGCCAATGCATTTCTTGGCAAATATTGGAACAAATGGGGGAATAACAATCAATTCAATAATAGTGGACTAAGCAGTATAATCCAGTATGATGCAAAGGGGAGACCATGATCTAGTGTGGAAAATGTAATGAATGGGTCACTTCACTAGAGAATGCTAGAGTAACCAAAACAAAACGGGGATGTTGTGCAAGTGATATGGACCGGGTGATCATGAAGACATCGACTGCCCAAAACAAAAAGGAATCAATATGCTGGACATGGAGGAACAAGACGAGGAAGTGTTAGAAATTATCAAAGCACAAACGAAGAAGGCAATATACCTAGATCCTTGTACGGAAAAGGAATGATTGCGAGAAGCCAAAGACAAAGTAGAATGGGCGATGGTAAAAGAACAAAGAACCTCCCATGAAATTACAGGTACCTCATTGCAACTGGAGTCGTAAAGGGACATTGTATGGAAGATGCTATAGACAGCGATACGAATCAAAGTGACAGACCACCTCCAAACAATGCCATAACTGGGAGTGGCAATCACAAACATGGTCAATGACGATCAGAGTCGCCAATAGGTTGGCCAAAGAAAAGGAATGATAGTGAAGCCACCACCCGAAGGAGAACAAGTCATTGACCCAATGTTGCTAATGGTGAACATAGGGAAGAAGCTAACTATCATTTAGATGGAGATTAGGGGAAAAATCCTAACAAACATGATTGTTGACGGAGGATCGAGAGTCAACATACTGCCCAAAGATACATGGAAGCACCTCAGGAAGCCAACACTCTGGCCACCGACATTTCAATTGGTGGGTGCCGACCGACATGGCATTAGGCCATTGGGAACATTGATGGCACAAAAGGTGATGATTGGAACCCAACAATTCATATTGAACTTCGTAGTCATTTTATTGGAGAAAAAGGCGTGTCATGCATTACTTGGGAGAGGATGATTGATTACAAACAAAGCATACCATAATTGGAAAAGAAATACACTCTCCATAGAAAACAATGGGAGGAAGCACGCGATTGATTTGAGAAATCAAGCAGTGAGCAAAGAAATGGCATCGTTCGACTTGGAGTCCAAAGGAGGATTAAGATTAGATAAAGAAAGGAGATTCATGGAACCAAATGACGAAGGCATCCTTGATCTCTAGCATTGCTCAGAGGATGAAATGAGCTTACTAAATGGACTCTTCCATTGGCAAATGGAATACTATGAAGTATTCCAACAAGTTCGCAATATGTTGCAAGTTGGGGAGATTGAAGAAGAAGAAGATATAGCCTCAACAAGTCAAGCATTTCCCTAAGAGTATGAAGAATACAAGGAGGGAATGGCTAGGGTGGATGACATGCTAGCGCATAATTTTGAACAAGACAAGGTGATCAAATATGAAGAACCGAGAATAAATAAGTTGAACTTAGGAAAGGAGGATAGCCCCCGAATAATTGTAGTTGGAGAGACTAGAATCTAGTGCTAAAGGCGGCAACATTCAAGATCTTCACAGAATACAAGGATGCCTTTGCATGGACATACAAAAACTTAAAATGTGTACCTCCAGAACTATGCATACATAGAATTCCCTTGGTGCTAGGAGCACAACCCGTATGGAAGAGGCCCTATTGAATGAACAAAAATTATGCCACAAAGGTGTAAGAGGAAATTGAAAAAATGTTGGAAGTGGGTATAATTTTCAAGGTCAAAGCCAATGATTGGGTCTCTCCAATTTTCATATCACTAAAGAAAGAATTTGAACAAATTCGTATGTGTGTGGATTTCCAAAACCTGAACACAAAAACTATGAAAGAACCATTCCTGATTCCATTCACTGACTCCATAATAGAAGAGGTGGTTGGCCGCAAACTTTATTCCTTCATGGATAGATTCTCTAGTTTTAATCAGATAAACATAGTTGAGGAGGATAAATTGAAAACATTCATGGTTGAAGACGGAGTGTATGCATACAACCGAATGTTGTTCGGTCTATGTAAAGTTCCAACAACTTTACAAAGAATCATTCTACATATATTTGATAAAATGTCAATGGGAAACTTTAAGGCATTCTTGGATGACTAGTCAATCCACAGTGACTAAGACACATGTTTGAAGGCTCTTTGAGAATGTATGGAATGATGTAGAGCAACATGATTAGCATTAAATCTGAAAAAGTGCCGTTTCAAGTTGCCTTAGGGAAAACTGCTTAGACACAGTCTACAAAGCCGAATTGAAGACCAACCTAGATAAAATATGATTGACTGTACAAATGGAATCACCTCAAAACAACATTGGAGTAAAGTCATTCTTGGGGCATGTCAGGTACTATAGAAGATTTATCAAAAACTTTTCCTAGATATCCTACCTGCTAGACATACTCACAGGGGTCAACCATTTATGTGGACAAAAGACCAGGAGAAGGCCTTCAATGAACTGAAGGTACGATTGATAAGTTCACCAATCCTTGCTTATCTGGATTGGAGTAAAGCATTCCATGTGCTTGTCAACGCATCAAACTACGCAATCGGAGAAACATTTGCACAAGTGAGACCACAAGGGTTAGACCACCCAGTATTCCTCGCTAGTCGGATATTGTTAAAGGCAGAGAACTATACTACGATAGAGAGGGAAGCGCTCATAATGGTCTATGTTGTACAAAAGTTTAGACACTACTTGTTGGCAATCCCTTCACATTCTACGTCGATCATTAGGCCCTTATGTACCTGGTGAACAAGTTGATAATTCAAGGGGTAAGCAAATGGCTCTTGCTAGTACAAGAATTCACGTTCACTATTATTGTTCGACCTAGGAAAAGCCATGCCATCAACAACCAATGTCTAGGATCAAGTCAGGTGAACCTCCTAAGGAATTAAATGAAGATTATTCAAACACACTTATTTCAAATTGCAGCACCACCTCGATGGTATGAAAACATCGAATAATACCTTTCTACTTCCATGTTTCCAAAGGAGATGCCACCAAGAGAACGAAGAAAATTAGTATTGAAGAGTAAAACAGTCCATCTCATCAAATGGACTGCTATATAAAATGGGGTCAGGCCAGGTACTACGACAATGTGTCATGGAAGAGGAAATTCTAGGAGTACTTAAAGAAGCACACAAAGGACTGTCTAGAGGACACATGGGGCCAGATGGTACAACTTGTAAAATCTTGTTGGAAGGTATATGGTGGATGACATTGCACACTGGCGCTTGAGAATAGGTGGTGGGATGTGACACTTGCTAGAGAATTGGGAAACCCCTGAAGAGAGATTATATGATGCTATTCCCATTTCAACCTCAAGAACTTTTCGAGAGGTGGGGACTTGACTTCATTGCTCCACTAAAAGTCAACCAACTACATTGGTTTAGATACATAGTTGTTGCAACAAAGTACCTAACAAAATGGGCATAGGCTTGAGCACTGTCAAACAACACTGCAGTTAGTACGATGAGATTCATGTATGAGTAGAATGTCACAAGGTATGGCATTCCAATACAAATTACCAGTGATAGTGGAGGACACTTCGTCAACCATACCATTTTCCTGATGATGACAAAGTTCTAAATTTTTCACTACTTATCAAGCTCATAGTACTCAAGAGCGAATGACTAGGCAGAGTCCACAAATAAAGTGGTCGTCTCCTTCATCCACAAGTCATGTGGCAGTAAAGAAGCTGACTGGGAAGAGAAACTACCAGTTGTACGATGGGCTTACTATACAACATACAAGGTGACAACAAGCCACACACTATTCCAATTGATGTACAGTTAGGAAGGTGTAGTTCCAGGCGAGTATATGGTGTCGAGTCTTGGGATTGCCATCGAGAATTGACTAGGTGACATGGCAAGCTTGAAGGAATGACTATTCCAATTAAACAAATTGGACGAATGTAGAGTACTTGCCCAATGGGCAATAAAGGCAATGCAGGAAAGAAGGAAATACTGGCACGAAAAACACCTTCAACGAGCAAAATTCGATCCAAGATAGTTGGTTTTGAGATGGCTCGATCCCTTTAAAATCTGAGAAATCTTAGATAATGGAGCTATAAAATTGGAGACTTTGGGCGACAATATACTGAAACATAGTATCAATGGATCCAAATTAAAGCCATATAAAGAGAGTGATTGCAATCAACATGCCGAATTAGATGGAAGACGGGAAACCTACAATGCAAATACTAGAAAGATTGAAAGGACCTGCAGGCGTAAAGGTAAAACCAATTCTGCAAAGACTTGAAGGTGTGGTAGTGCCAAGGATTCATTGGTGCTTAACAACCACGTTGTTTGAACCACTTGCACATCGGATAAAGCCACAAGGCAACAGATGGCACTTGAAAGTTCCATATTCAGGACCGAGAAGAGGATACATCACCTATGAGCTAGATGAAGAGCAAAAGGAGAGGAAGATTGCCAAAGAATGGCATACAAAAGAGCATTCAGAAGACTAGAAGGAAGAAGGTCCTAGCCTACAACCAGTGTTCATGGCCAAACATTACTTCTTAGTAGAATGAGACAAATACAACGAAGATATAATTTAGTGGGTAATAAAACATAACATATACCCACCTCCATTATCGACCTCAAACAAGATATGGCGTGCAATACATAATCCACTGGCACCACAAACAATTGAGGGAGAAGAGAAATGGTACCAACAAAGAGGAAGCATGTACATTGACAACAGTCAAAGTTATAAAGGTATGGAAAATCCACCATTATTATAAAAAATATTTGATCTCGAATGCATAGGAACTTGTTGTGAATATGATTGTTATAAAAAACCGTGGGTATTTTGAAAACATCCTGCTTCAGAAATAATATACGTGGGATCAAACTATGAGAATGTGAATTATAGGAAACTAGAATTAACTGGTATACGAGATCAAGCCTCGGAAATAAAATTAAAACAAAAAATTGAGCAAGGAGGACATAAAAGACAAAGTGGAAGTGAAGAAGGGAAAAAGAAAAGCAAAAAATTAAAAAAATGTTGAGCTGAAAATTATTAAAGTTCAGAAAATGAAGAAAAGAAAAAAAATTAAAATTATTGAGGAGAAAAAATATTAAAGTTGGGGAGTATTAAAAAGTTATTAAAAGGTGGATATATTAAAATTCAATTGGCAATTATTAAAAGAGAAAATTAAAGTATAGAAATTAATTAAAAAATTGCCAACGAAAATATAAAGTGTGAATTCACTTAGTAATCTTTGTACGACCTAGGAAGGAGAAAACAAAGTACATAATATGAACTTGCAAAGTATAGCACAGGGTTTTGAATGTTTGCAACAAATGGAGAATGGTAGGCAATGAACGATAGAGGAGGATCAATACCATACGATGACCAAAGACCACAAAGGATTGTGGCATACAAAACACTGTACAAACAAGCATCGGCATCTTACGACCAAGCAAGAGGAAAGGTTACATCATACAAAGAAGTTTTTGCATTGTACAGAGGAGAGGTTGCATCATATGGAGTTGTTGTTGAGTACAAAGCATCATACAGTGGAGAAGTGGGTACATTGTACAATGAGTGCAGTGCTAGTGGCTGGTCATATCGAGGAGACATCTAGGAAGAGAGTTCACCATACGGTCAAGTTCCTGCAACATACGGTTAAACCCCCATAGCAAACGACAACAAGAAATAGGGTATAGCATACGACAGAGAGAATTGCAATGTAAAGAGGCTTGTTGTACGACTAGGTGGGAAGCAAAAAGTTTCAAAAGTGAGTTGCAACAAGAAGAGGGAAACCGTATGGAGCAGGAGGATCATACAACCAAGAGGGATAACAATTAAAGTATGGCCTCCATGTAAGAAACTGCGCAATTGTCTTCTTGTCTAGGGAAAAGCTTCCTCTAGTGGGCAAAATTCAGTCATTGTAGCAAATAGTTATTATAACTCTCCTCCACCAAGATATCATCTATTTAATCCTACTTGTGAATTTCCTGAGCACATTGCCAAATAGTATTTTCAGCCATGGATGCCAGCAGCAGCAAGGGGAAGAAAGTATTACACTACAGGCCTTGCATTGCCACAGCCAAATTGAGCAGAGGGAAAGTAGATGATACCGAAGTAGATGCACTGACCTGGGTTAGTCTCAGTGGTAGTGAGTGCAAAACAACCAAGATGACCGTGTCTTGAAGGTAGTGTTGAGACATGCATAGGTAAACAAAGTCGTGCAACTCACATTCTTCAATTCTTGAGAGTTTGAACCCTTCTTGAAGGCAATGTTGCGAACTATTGCAAAAATTCTCATAAATTAGTTATTTACTATAGAGGGTGTCTAGTAACTATCTCTTTTTGGCTAGCAAACTTCAATAGAGTGTTCAACATATTGGCCATAGGTACCACCGTGTGTAAGCCAACGGGGAAATTCACCTAATAGCACAAGGAAACTTCCCTCAAGAGAGTTTGCAGATGCGATTTAACCCAACACAAGAAGGACAACATATGGAGTGCGAGTAATTGTGGTCTGCTGAAGAATTTTTTGGCTGCACTTGAATGGAAATGCATAATGGATTTAATTAAGTGCAGATTAACAGGAGCAAGTAGGGCATCTAATGTGGCTATTTGGATGATCAACTACATGATTGGGCTGAGCATAGGTAAATTTTACAATTGGTCCAAATTATTGTTAGAGAGGATAAGAGAGTTCTTGGTACAAAAACATACGGCTTTTTATATGACACAACATGCCAGTGCCCTTCTTCTCGACGCCATCCACACTCAAGTTCCGGCCAATAAGTGGGGGAAGTTTCAACCAATAGCTCAGATAGATTTGTCATGGCCAACAACATTTTACTGGACCACCCTCGACATTCAGGCATCGAGGGGAGAGGAGACAACTCAGCTCGCTAGAAAGAGGAGGAAGCAAAGGGATGCATCAGGTGATGGAGGAGAAAGTGTAGAAGACGATGCACCCATCGAGTTGTCCTCTACATCAACCACCACATTAACGGAGGAGGTATCCCTTGCAGTCGATGCACAATCACTTCTCGAGATGGACATAAATGAGAACCTACCAGTGAGTGAGATGGATACATCAGTATCATTTCCACCTCTAGTCACGCTACTAGTACCCCTACTGCTAGGACTACCAAGACCACTAGGCCCATTGCCAAAACTGCCAGGTGCACTACCAAGATTGCTAGTGACACTACCAAGACCACCAGTGGCACTGCTAGGTCTACTAGAATCACCAGCTACACTACGAGTGTCACTAGTTATAGTTTTTTCACTACCAACTATCTTGCCAGGGGATATTCTCGTACCCATTGATGTCACACAATTTGATCGGTGGTTAGATCTACTTGGAGTGCCAGTGGAGGTTCTAGCATTCCCTTCATCGAGTTCTCCCGTAGTGATGGTCAAGGGAATTGAGTAGTAAGATCAGTCAACCATGGTGGTCAAGGGTACAGAGTCTGGTTTTTTACAGGCACACCAATCGGATGTCATGGACAGTTAGGAGAGTGGGAGACCCCCTTAGATGCCTCAACCACTTAACAATTATCAAAATATTTGTATTGTAGCATGTGTTAGGTTGATAGTTGGTGCTTTGAATGTAACTACTGTGTTTTAATTTATCACATTGTGCATATGTGCTTTAACATTTCAATCTTTGTGTACATGCATTATTTATTCTCTATTTTTAATTGAATAGTGCAAGCGTCTAGTCTTAGGATCTATTTTTTGTTAAAAACATAAAGTCCTTTGCCTTGAGTTGAAAGAGCATCGTAGCTTTTTACTTTAGACAAACCCAAAAAGATATACATTTAAAGTTTATTTAGCTTGAACGTGAAATCCTGAAAAAAAATATTGTAAAAATTGCAAGTTGAAAGTACATATTGTTCATAGTAGGTTAGTTTTTATTTGATAGGGAGCTTCCCTTCCAATTCAAAGAGCAATTCTACTCCACATTTGTTTTGATTTGTGCTGCACTAAACGGTGCAAATTAAAATACTAACAAATGACTTAATATGTACATTGGCATATTGCTGAGTCTGTCTTCTTTGGCTGCATTAAAAACTAAGTTTTAAGTCTAGTCTAGATCCTTCATCTTCATGCATGAAGCGACTTTTATGAATCAAGTATGCAAGTTTCTACCTCCCTTTATGGCCTTGAGACATTCAGTCTTGACCACTTTGTTGTCATTTTACTTCTTGAGCCCAAACCATTGCCTTTACTTTAATTTGCATTAACTTCAAATATCCATGCTCCAAGAAAGGTAGCTTTTTGGGAATATACTAACGTGATATTCTATCTTTCTGTTTTGGTAGTTTGTGTGTATCTTATTTTCCTTTCCAATCAATCAGCTACATTACTGTAAGCAGTCTCTCATTTTTTATATTTTGCGCATATCTGGCTATCTAAAATTGGACTTTGTTTCGTTTTGCTTCTTAGGATTGGACTTCAATAGGCAGGCTAGTTTGTAAGTGATAAGTTTCATTTTTGAGACCAAGAAAACATTGGGGTATTACATTAAGTTGGCTGAGCAATGACATTTTTTGTCATTTTGTTATGATTGTTTTCTTTATTTTTTAATTCCTTTGAGCATTGTGAGTATTTCTTGAGCTGCATCTACAATAAGTTATATATGAACTTAAATGCTTTGTCACGATTGTATATTTTATTAAATTAAACAGTGGCATGTACTATAGTCCCTTTCTTCTATGATATTTGTATGCTAGTGTTGTCTACAGATGTTACAATTATCATTTGATTTTTCAGACAAACAAATTCAAGAGAGTTTAAGTTGGCACAAAAGGATCGAAATTGCTGTTACAATTGCACAAGGACTTGATTATTTGCACTCAAATATTGTAAGTTTATCATTTATATGAAATATTATAGTTACATATAGGCTGTAATGTACATGACTAGAATTGCATTATTCTTTTATATACCTTCTTGTTATAGTTTCTATAATAGTTCATTTTCCTCTATATTTTGTACATCCTCTACGATAAATATTTTTACCACCATTTCAAAAATACAAACTTTATAAATATGAATAAGAATAAATCAAAATTCGAGTTTGCAGTATAGAATTCCATAACTTATAATTTGAAAAAATCAAATAGAACAAAATCTTAGTTTCAAATTGTAAGAAAGCTTAAAAACTTAGTTTCCATAATAGAATTGCTCTAAAGGATATTGCAATGCTATTATAAACCTTCAAGCAGATCATCTAATGACCGAAACCTTTTTTGTAGGTTATGAGTCAGTTTACTAGTTTACAAATTCTATGATTGCAAGAGCACAATTGAATAAAATGAGGTACTAGGTCAATTAAACTTTTTCCAAGCCAACATGCAAGAACACCCTAGAAAACAAGAGCTGTGCTGTAGCATAGTTCCTGCCAAATGCTGGCAGGGCGGTTTTGAACAGAGGTGTTATTTTGGGGTTGTAAGCTTGGTACACAATATGACTAGATTTGATTCATTATGGTTATTGTTTGATCAGTTCAATTAGATCTAAATTACTATAGGGACATAATGGGTCAGCATTTTTTTTCTCACAATTTTATACTTATATAAACGTCTCGACTACTTATAAAATTATATGGTTATTGAATATTTTTTGTAGATTAATTTAAAATATGTGTTACAGGCTGATATGAATAAAAACAGGGAATCTACCATTAAACTTGGATAAAATCAATAGAATCATTCTACACTTAATAGGAAAAATTTGCCACCGGCTCTTTCTTTGGGCAAAATTTGATTATTGGCTATTCTAATTTCTAGATGACATAGTGAACTAATTTTAAAAATTAGCCCTTAAAAGTCTGCTTCAAATTTTTTAAATCATAAACCCACTACTTATAAATAGTAAATTGGAACTAAATTACAAAAGCCATTAAAATCAAAAACAACTTTCTAAGATTGAGGGAGAGAAGATTTGAGGTGGATGGAGGAAACAACCCATCACACTCCGTTATCGACCTCAGATAAGTTTTCTCTTCTAGAATTGACTTTGATTAGTGCTCTTTGCCTCATCTGATTGGATTATTCTCTTTTTCCATTTCGTTATGGTGTTGTTTTCTTGTGTGTAACGGACTGACCCTTTCATAAAGTAAAAATTTCTTAATTTTACACAAACATATAATGGAAACAAGTAATAAAGCCAATGCAATAATTTTTTTTTTTGTTTTATTAATAATTTCCAAATAAAGTACAACATATTTCATCAAGTATTTCTTTTCCTTTTCAAATTTACAACAAAGTAAGAATACATACAAGTACATGCATAGCTCATGGAGCTTTCCAACAAATAGTAAGATGGTCCAGGTTCCTTTCCTTTCAAATCTTGGTTCTTCTGTCGTTTGCTGTGGAGAAGAAGCATCACTTGGGCGCTTTTCTGCCAACTATGGACTCTTAATGCGGTTCCCCATACATCTATCATTCGATAGATGGCCCTTCCCTTCGACGAAGAGATTGGTAGAGTAACCGGTACCGAAAACCAACTGAGCATAGTGTTGTGTCCTACATAACTAGAACCTTGTAAACCCACAATCTCGATCTAGCATGTAACAATAGACTATGATGAACTGACAATGTAGTCAATCTAAGTGGTGACTTGTACATTGCACTACTTTGGCCAACATGTTTTAATTCAGTAAATGACTGAGAGTTATCTATCACATACACTACTCAAGGCCGATTTGACTTAAGGCTATCTTACACTACGCATAGGTATGGTCCTTCACTGGATAATCTGTCATCCCAAACTTAACCTACAACATCCTAGTCTAATTGAAATGCAAATCAATAACAAATCTACAAGCACCCTCCCTTACTAGATTATCTATCCTAGGAGTAACACAAGCTTCCCTAGTTATCTTGATAACTTAGCTGGTGTACCTTAAGAGACTCTTGCATTCAATCAAGCCTATTAGAATAATATCTAAGCAACCAACATTCTCCTATTATGGAGATCTTTACAAACATATAACATATAGCTAGAATTTGCTTCATTTACTCATTTTCAAAAGACAACATTATACTTCCTATGCACAAACTGAAAATACATTTCAAACAACATAATAATCTCTCTATGCACAAATAGAAAATACTTTTCAAATAGCATAATAATCTTAGTAAAAGATAGTAGAAGAATATCCGATGCCTATAGACGCTTTTTCCAATTGAAGATAGAGCTTCCTTTACTCCTAGCTCAATCTAGATTCCAATTTCACATAAGATGACAACTCACAAAATTCCTTCTTTTCCAGTCTCAGAAAATAGTAGAACTAATGTATACCTTGGGTAGAATATTTTTCTCTCCAAATATAAACAACTCTTAGAAATGTGAATACTGATGTATACTAATGTCACTCAAAATTATGAAGATTGTTTGTATCAAATGTCACTCAGAAATATGATGGATGACTGTATAAAATGTCACTCAAAAAATACGCATATGGTAAACAACACAGACTGGTAATAACAGGCCGTGAATGAAATGAACTGAAAGAGTACTATAGAATAGGAATGAGTGAATTGGTGCAAAATAGGAGAGTTGGGTGAGTATTTATAGTGAGCCCAACCTCCCTATTTCCTATAGTCATGGCATGTGGTTTTCCACCACTACTGTATGAAACATTCAAACCAGAAGGTGGTGCAATTTCCCTTCCCTACTCAGCATTCAACAAGGTGAGTCGTCGGCCTTTACTTCTGCCAGCACCAGGAAGACCAATTCCAAAGCACATGGAGAAATTATGTCAATCGACACCTACAAAATTTGCTCTTAGATGTGGTGCCAAATTCATATTATGGCAGGTGAATCATATAATAGAGAAAAAGTCATTTTTGATTAGTGAACACATAGCCTATTTTCCATATTGAATCGACAAAGCTTGTTGCTGTGTTTGATTTGTTCTTTGTTTTAGATTCTGACTTGGTCAATATTAAAAACACCTTAATGGTTTTTCTTCCTGCGTTTCACCTACAGGTGACGTGATTTCTCATATTGTTGTGTTAATTCTAATCTTAAATATGCGGCCATTTCAATATATTAATCAAAGTGTATTAAGTGCTTTTGATTTATTTTGATCTTTCAAAACATATTGATTTTGAATGATTTATTTCCAAAGTTCATAGACGTCGATTCAAAGATTTCTCTTCCATAGTTCAATGATGAATATTTAATCAAAATAGGAAATAATTTGATTTCCCAAGGTTTGAATAATGAATAATTATATATATATAATTATAGTCTCTAAAATATTAAACATATATATATATATATATATATATATATATATATATATATATATATATATATATATATATATATATATATCGTGAAGCCAGTTAGCACAGATCTGATATATACTAAGTTGATGGTTCGGGTACAGGTTTAGATACGGGTACAGGTACAAGTACGACCAAAAAAATCCTTGGGTACAAGTACGAGTATGGGAATAAATATATATATATGTTCAAAATTATAAATTTAGAAGAATAGTGATGTTCATAATTGCCAATAAATAGAATACAACATAATTTTGACATAGTAACTTATAACAATTCAATTTATGATCACTTCACAAGTAGAGTAATTGATTCTCCTTAAAAAATATAGTAGACAAAATAAAAACTCAAAGACCCTACATACCTTACTAGTTTCTTGGTTAGTATTGATCATGACTCAATCAAAAGTAGAATATTGCACTCAATGCAACATAATCATCAAACAAAATAGTCGATGTAAGTGGTACAAAAGTTAATGCTGTCTATGTAATAGAGATTTTTGGTCAACATAGTTAGTATAGCAGAGCTCTTTAGTCAACATTGTTAGATAACCACATTTAAGAAGAGTCAATCAAACAAGGTCAATGCAGGTGTAGAGGGTCAATGTTTCAGATATGGCGTTTGATTCACAAATGATGTCAAATTTATGGGCTGGCCCAAAGTTCAAACATTGTCATTTTCCCCCTCCCATAGTAGTGTCAATCAAATGAGAGAGTAAATGATGCAATGATGCATTCGTGAGGATCAATTAATGCTATCTACACATGTTCAATTGGAAACAATAGCCCTAAATTTTTTTAAACAACAGTTATAAGTTCTTGTTCTGCCAAGCAATATCAAATTTGTACTGCCCGGGTGCTTGGGTTCTTTGTGGGTCCTTCACAGAAGAACCCACAGAGAACCCAGGCACCTCAGTTCTTTGTGTGTCCATAGAAGAACCCACAGAGAACCCAAGCACCTGGGTTCTTTGTGGGTCCTTCACAAAAGAGCGCACAAAGAACCCAAGTTCCCAAGTCGTACCCAAGCCATACCCAAAGCTGTACTCGAACTAAACTCATACTCGAACTATACCCAACTAGGTTCTTGGGGAAAATCTAAAGAACCCGGTAACTTAGGATATATATATCCAACTTATTGATGTGATTTTTATGACCGCACCAATCAGCAGAGCAAAGTTGTCCGAAGGCTACTCCGTTCTCTCTTGATCAAAGTATTCCGTGCGCTAAGATTGCAAGAAAGTTCGCACGTTCAACTCCAAGGTTCCGTAATACTTAGAATACCCTCAGTTGGTTTGATGTGAATTGCTGTTTTCACGAGGGGACTTACACAATTGTTCAGAATTCTTGCAATTAATAGTAGATGGATGATTGGAAGGGATTTGTATAATGCGGATGATTTGGCAATAAGTACGTTTTCCTAAAGCTAACCAGAAATAGACTGAAAATAAATGAGTATAAGGGAGAGATAGTTCTAAATTCTATCCTAAATGCAAGATATTTGGAGCTCGATTTCAGCAGACTTCGACCGAATTTCACCTAGCCTCACGTCGGACAGCTTCAGCAAAATTGGTGCAATCTTCAAAGGGATAGCAAAAGATATTTAGATTACAATTTAGCATACATATACCACCAGGACGACGCATATAAGTATACAAATCACAATCGAAGTTAAACTCAAGATAATTTCCAGTCGACCACGCAAGGCGAACTTGTCATCAACAAGCTGCTAGTGGTATGGAATGAAATGAAACTACCTCAATAAAACACCACACATCCAAAGTAAACTACTCGCATGAAATGAAAATTACGCTACTTTATGCTAGTTGGATCCGAAAGGATGAAGAACCTTGCTAGCTATCCATGACAAAGACGAATTCCACCATCAATGAAAAGATCTATTATCATGAAAGTTTTACACAACAATCTCTACAAAAGTTTTCAAAGGGAAAACTTTCCTTCTTCTCCACACTATGCTAAGCTATCAAGCAAAATGCCTCTCTGCTCTAGCCTCTACTCTGATCTCCAATCTCTAGTCTAATTCTAATGAGATACAAATGAGGGGGACTCCCCCTTTTATAGATAGCCCAGTCCAATGGACGGCTAAGATTACAATCAAAAGAGTGGCTAAGATTAAGCCACCTTAGCCCTAACCCTAAAAACTACCAGAATGGGGAGTGGTGCAATAAATGAGTAAAGATTCCCACTCACTCCCAAAATAGTAAAGGCAATTAATGCCCACAATCAGTCTTCTAGAAGATCATCGTCTAGTAGTGCATTCCCATTCTCTCTCTCTGGCTGCAAACTCGATGAACTTGCCAAGTACAGCCTCAACCTCCTGTTGTGACCTTTTTCACACATCGCCCCATTGCAAATGGGGACCCCCTAATTTTGGCTTTGCTTTTCGGTCATTTTGTTGTTGTCTCTCTTTTCTATCGTCTGTCTTTTTGGGGATGTGCCTGTCTGTGAGCTTAAATGTGAGATTTTGGCTAAGTCTGAAAATTAGGGTTTGTACTTTCCCGCCAGTCCGAGGTCAAACGAAGTGAATAAATTGAAAACAGAGATTAACACTGTTCTCAGTATGCTTCCAGCAGGCTCTCAGCTAAATTTCATCAGATTCTGACTACTTACTATTTTTAGTAGGTGTGCAATTCAGGGCCTTTTCTCAGCATTTTTGAAGTTTTAACAGTCACACTGCATTCAGAACGTATCAAACTGCTCGTGTGTAAAATTTGAGCTGAAACAGACAACTTTCTATTTTTAGTAGTCTAGCTTCCAGAGCAGATTTCAAGGCTTAAATGAAGAATTTTTCAATGCATGTCTGCATATTCCTTCTGGGTTTTTCGAGACCTTCGCAACGGTATAACATGCAAAACGAGACGACAACTTTCAGAATTCAGTCTTCCGAGGCTATTTTTAGGGTTTGCATGTCAAGGTTTCTTTTGCATGTCGGATGATTCCTTCTGGGTTTTTCGAGACCTACGCAGTGGTATGACATGCAAACGGAGATAATCACTTATTAAGGAACTTACTATTTTTAGCAGGTGCGTCCCAGTAGCCGCCTCCCAGCACTTCAGAATCACAAGCTGATCGCAATGCATCAGAAACAAGAACAAACGGAGACCATTTCATAGGCATGCAGAACAAATTAGGGTTTCTAGCTTTGGGACCTGAAAAGAGGGGTTAAAAGTCAGAATATTCGAAAACCGGTTTAAACCACCGCGATCAGCATCCTTCAAGCTATCTGCTGGTAAAATTTGAAGTCAAACAGAGCACTTACTATTTATAGTAAGTCATTTTGGAAATAGGCTAAAAATAGCAAATCAGTTGCATGCGCCGATGTCAGCAGGCAGGTCACGTGGTGAGGAGCACGTCATTCAAATTTCAAGTCAAACGGAGCTGCGGAGGTATCAGAAGCAAGCAGTTACTATTTATAGTAAAACACCTTCAGAAATGGGCTAAAAATAGCAGGCCGACTAAAAATAGCAGTGTCGACAGGGTAACAAGGTTGTGAGGATGCAATGTTTAAAATTTCAAATCATTCTGAGCTTCAAAGATGCAAGAATTAAGAGACTTACTATAAATAGTAAGGCACAGAGAAGCTGGTGAAAACGAAGAAAAAGTGACTAAGTCTGGAACTTCATCCTGCAGTTACTTGAAAATGCGCCCTCAAGCACCAGATGCCAAAAATTTTCTAACTCAGGTGTTTCATCCTGCAGCCATGGCAAAATGCGCCCAATTTGATGATGTGATAAAAAAATTTCTAAGTATGAAAGCTCGTCCTCCTGCCTAGGCAAAATGCACATTGCTTGATGAAGAAGCAAAGATGTTCAAGAAAAAAGTTCTAAGTATAAAGATCTGCCTCCTATGGCAAAATGCACCCATGCAACAAAAAGTCAAAGAGGTCAAAGTTTTTCATCCTGCACACATAGCAAAATGCGCCCACCTTGAAGCATGAAAGTTAAAAAAAAATAAAAAATTCTAAGTATAAAATTCGTCCTCCACCACCCCCCAAATGCGCCCATCCTTCACCAAGTAAGAAATGCGCCCAACAAGCAAGAAGGTCAAAGAGGTCAACGAAGTTTATCCTTCACCCTTGCCTAAATGCGCCCATATTTCAAGCTTCATCCACCTCACTATGTGAAATGCGCCCATGAAGCTAAGAGGTCAACAAGTCAAAGCAAATCAAAAAATTTTCTAAGTAAGAAAAACTCGTCCTTCATGCAAGCCAAAATGCGCCCAAGTTGAAGATAGTAAAAGTGAATGTAGGGTGGTGAATAAGGTAAAGGGTGAAGTGAAATACTCCAAGGTGTGGTGAGAACAAGGTAAATGCTAGGCGTGGTCTTCAAGTGTTAAGTGCGCCCTGTTGTGACCTTTTCACACATCGCCCAATTCAAAATGGGGACCCCCAAATTTTTGCTCCATTCTGGTCTTTCAGCTTTGGTTCTGTCTCTCTTTCTGCTTCTTTTCTGCTATCTGCTTTCTAGGATGCTCCCGTCCGCGAGCTTGAATGCGAAGATTTGGCCAAGTCTGATATTAGGATTTCACATCTTTAGGTCACTTTGGGGTCAGATTGAGTTGGTTGGTCAGCTTTTGGGCCTAACACTGCTATCACAGCACTTCTAGCAAGTAACCCCTAAATTTTCACTAAATTCTGCCAACTTTCTATTTTTAGTAAGTGTCAGTTTAGGGTTGATTTTCTCGAGATTTTCATATTTTGACAACTTCCTTACATTCTGAACACTTCAAGTTCATTTCTGACAAAATTTGAGCAAAAACGGACGACTTGCTATTTTTAGCAGTCCAGCTTCCAGAGCAGATTTTAGGGTCTATATGTTACATTTTCTGATGCATGTCCGGAGATTCTTTGTGGGTTTTTCGAGACCTTCGTAGTGATATGACATGCAAAACAGGATAACGACTTTCAACACTCAGCCTTCGGAGGCCGATATTAGGGTTTGCATGCAGACTTTTTCGGCGCATGTCGGCATATTCTTTCTGGGTTTTCCAAGAGCTTCGCAACGGTGTAACATGCAAGTGGAACTGATTACTTTTCGGAAACTTACTATTTTTAGCCAGTGCTTGCATGTTGGAAATTTTTCTAGGTTTTTCTGGGTTTTTCAAGATTTTTCGGGCAGTGTGACATGCAAAGTCATCCAGCAGCCGGACGGTCACTTTATCTGCCACTTTCTATTTTTAGCAGGTACCACTTAGGCAGCTGCTCAGCACCTCAGAACTGCAAACTGATCATCATGCAATTAAAATAAGGTCAAACAGAGCTCATTTGAGGAACATGCAGAAAATTAGGGTTTCGAGCTTAAGGGCTAGAAATGAGGAATCAGGCAACAAGATGTCGAAAACTGAAATATCCACTATGATCAGTATCCTTCAGATGGTCTGCTGGCAAAATTTGAAGTCAATCGGAGCACTTACTATTTTTAGTAAGGTGTTCTCGACACAGGCTATAAATAGAAAGTCGATCTTGGGTGCCAGCGCAGACAGGAAAATTCACCAACGAGGAGCACGCTGTCCAAATTTCAAGTCAAACGGAGATAGGGAAGTCTCAGAAACAAGCGCTTACTATAAATAGTAAGTCACTTCAGAAGTAGCTATAAATAGCAGGCCAACATCAAATCTCAGTAGGAACAAGTCAAACATGTGATGAGGGATCTTTGGCGCGAATTTCGAGACGAGCAGAGTTGCAGAGAATGAGAAATCAAACACTTTCTATTTTTAGCAGGCTGGGGCAGAGAAATTAGGGTTTCCTAAAATCAAGGACAGAACAGGACAATCGCACAAAAGCAGCATCCAGCTATGATCGTTACACTTCAGGCATTTAGTACATGAAATTTGAGGGCTTTCTGAGCAATTTCTATTTTTAGCAGGTTGCTAAAAATAGCAGGTGCGGACAAGGATCAGGCATCAACAAAGTAGATCATTTGAAATTAAGAACAGGGCGAAATTCAGTCTTTCTAAAGTCAGAATTCAGTTGACGGCGCAAAATGAAAGGAACTTTCTAAAAATAGAAAGTCAGGGCGAATTAGGGTTGACAGAGGAAAATCAACTTAAATCTGGCAAGACGCATAAAATCCACCAGGTTTGATAAAATTTGGAGTTCGGCATCGAAATCCACCTTGGGAAGCTGAATAGAGACGGAAAATTGACTAAGTCTGGAAAACTAAAAGCATGCCTAGCAAAATGCGCCTAGACTGGGAAGTCTTTGAAAATTTTTCTAAGGCATAAATTGAAAGCTCCCTAACTAAAATGCGCCCCTAAGGCTCAAGATAGACTAAAGTGTTAAAAAAAAAAAAACTCAAAGCTGGACATGGTAAATGCGCCTTGGGAGGACAGGAGGAGCTTAAAATATTCTAAGGCATGAAAGTTTGAAGTAGCCTAGCCCAAATGCGCCTGGCTTGAGTAAGGGTGATAAAAATTGACTAAGGCGTTAAAACTAAAAGCACCATGGGTCAAATGCGCCCCCTTTTAAAGAATTTCAAATTTCGCCTAAGTGTCGAAAATAAGACTTGCATGCCTCAAATGCGCCTAAGGTCAAAATTGGATGTTCAACCTATGGAATGCGCCCACCAAGGTCAAAAGTTTAAAACGTGTCGAAACTGGAAGCTCCATAGGTAATATGCGCCTGGGGTCAAGAGAGTTAGTTGAAAAACCAAAGCCAAAAGACCAGAATGGAGCAAAAATTAGGGGTCCCCATTTTGAATGGGGCGATGTGTGAAAAAGGTCACAACATCTGGCATCCCCACGGGAAAGTGTTGAAAAACACTTTAAGAATTGAACTTTGATTAATCTTCCTCAAACCATCATATAGAAAGGACACCTACTCAAAAGGGGAGAAGAATCCGAAATTGGATCAGAACACTTTCATCTAGGACCCTGTGAGTGTGTGTATTCGTTCCATCTCTAAACCATGTTGACTTCCGGAATCGACCACAGCAGGTTATATAAATATCTTGACTTGAAAAGCATCCTAGACATTGCCTCGCTGCCAGTCAGGCGTCCATAGCCCCGACGAGGTTGTCGCCACAATTCTCACGAATATTGCTCCACTGCCAGTCGGGCGTCCATAGCCCCGGTGGAGTTACTCGTATGCTCCCAAAACCAATATTTCATAATATTTCTTTCATTTTTCATTTTCTTTCTTTCTTGTTTTTCAGATATTTCTTTTACTTTTCTTCACTTGATTTCTCCGTCAATTCCTTGATTGGCTGGCAGGCAATGAAGCCTCCACTGGGTTTGAGAATTGTAGTGGCGCTGAAGCAAGATGCAAAATTTTCACCTGCCAAGACCTTTCCCAAGAAACCAAAAATGACTCAGAATGGAGATTGGTAAGATATTTAGGATCTTTAGACTCGTGTGTTAAGACACAATAACGGGTTAACCTCCCGAAACGAGTTCAATCGCTAACTGGATGATAACAAGAGGAAAACAACCTTAGTTTTTTCAAAAATTTGTGCAAATTCCAGTGGAAAGAACCATGTTGTGAAAGCAAATCACCCCCATCGCAATGGGAAAACCCTAAATCCTTGCCCATTCCGAACCAAAACCACTTGAGTGGACAACTCAAGGGACGAAAACGCCAAACCAAAAACCCAAAGGGCAACAAACCAAAACCAAAGACAAAACCAGGAAAGCAAACGGAAAGCAAACCCTAATCTAACTATCTTACAAAGTAGGCCCTCGGAGAGAACCTAGGGTTGGAGACAATGCTTGAGGAATCTCCCATCATCCGGCAATGGGATATCCCCTCTTGTTCTTGTCCCTAGCTTAAATGCATCATCTCCCAGGATCTCAGAAACTTGACCAGGGTCCAACCATGATTTGTCGATCCATCTGTTCATAACCCTTTGATATTCAGCCATACCTTCTGTTGGGTGAAAATTATGTAATCAGCTTTTCAATAGATTACACAACTTGGACTTCAGCCACAGCTATGTGAGATGTGAATCTCTCCTCTCGGAAAGGGGAGGCGCCCTTCTTACTGCTAACAGAAGCGATAGTAAACCAAACAAATACTTACAAAATGTACATGAAACTCATGGAGTGGGGGGGTGTGTTACATTCATACTTCTCTCTTTTTTCAGAGAAGATGTTTACAATGCTTCACTTGTTGGAAGTTCAGAATTCTTGATAACTTGAAACGAACAACTAGCAGTAATACCAATATCTCTATCTCGTCAAAGCGAAGCGTAGAGATACCAGACGTGATTAATAACAAACAAATAAATTAAAAAGGGAAAGCTCACGAAGGCACAAAGTCGTTCCGTAGCTTTATCAGTGTTGGATCTATGTAGATGTACCGTTTGCTACGTTAGAAGCACAAAGTCTTCTTAGACGCAACAATTCTTCGAACAACATGAACGATTACAAGCACAAAGTCTTGTAGATCATCCAACAAAAGTATCAATGAGCACGAACGATTACAAGCACAAAGTCTTGTAGATCCTTCGACAAGAGTATCCAAGAGTATGAATAATTACAAGCACAAAGTCTTGTAGATCACTCAACCAGAACATGCAAGAGCATGAATGATTACAAGCACAAAGTCTTGTAGATCATTCAACCAATGATAAACAGAAATACAAATGCAATCTAAATAATAAATGTAACACAAAGTTTACATAAACTACTTAGAGTCCTTCAGATTCTTCAAACTAATCACTACCAAATAAGATCAACTCACAAAAGTATCGAATCCAACGCAAAGTTTGGCTTGCAATCCTTTTCTTTATTAATCGAATCTCATTCACAAAGCATGAACGCAAAGTTTCACAAATTTGTTTCAAAAAGGGCAGCACTTCGTTGCAAAACACTAAAGGATAATTTACAATGAAAATCCCTCACATTATATAGAAAGAGGGATGAGCAAAAGAAGGAAAGAGATTGAGAAAATCAGGGAAAGTTAGGTGAGCGATTTTAGGAGATCTCACCTAACTTTGACCAAAAGTCAAAGTGTAATTTGTTTTCAAAATATTACATCTTTGAGCTTGGTGTAATTACAATTTACAAAAAGACATTTGAAAATGTCGAGAAATACTTACAAGATGCATATGGGATGCACTGGAAATGTCTAACACTGGAGAATAGGAAGCTTCTTCATGTTTCTTTGCTTGGGTGCGGAGTCTTCATACTTCTTCCTGGTCTCCTGCATGAACTTTTTATTTGGAAGAACCAAGATCAAAGGACATCACCTTTGGGATCACTTGACGAGATCTGGAGAGAAACTGCAAGGATGGTGAATACACAGGCATTAGCAGAAAAAGCAGCATTGGGAAGCGTGAAAAGCAACTAGGCACAGAAAACGATGCGGGAGCGAAGAAACGGGGTCCGGAATGGAAATAGAGTGAGTTTGAAGAGACTAAGATAAAAACTGCCAAAAGTGTAAAGGTGCTAAAATTTAGCACCATTGCACAAAAAATGACTAAGCCAGGAAAAAGATTGTGAAAAGTGTAAGGGCGCTAAAATTCAGCGCCCTTACATTTTTGGAGATTTCAGTCTTTGATGCAGGGGCGCTAAATTTTAGCGCCCTTGCACTTTTCAAAGTTAGAATTTATTTCAACATGTTCAACATGTCAGGGCGCTAAATTTTAGCGCTTCTGCATCTTTGGCACATTTTTTGGTAAAACAAATGTAGCACATGAAAACGGCACTCTGAGTTGGCAAAGTTTGTCTGCATGGAGTTGCCATTGAAATTGGAGAATAAAGAGAAAGCAAGGGTAACAACTTACAAAGATGAAACGCGAAAAACGCTGGAGAGGGATGTCGAAAAACTCAAAAAACGTATTTGCAGTTTGAAGAAAACTCGCCCAGCATGAAGAGAGGAAGAACTAAAATCATAAACAATGAAAATGGCGAACTAAAACACTTTTAAGTGAAAGAGAAAATCGAAAACCTAACTCAAGTCGAGCAATAAATTTAGGCACGAAAAGTGGCACGATTGACGAAAAACGCGAAAATCATGAAGAAACGTGCCAGGGCCAAAAAAGTTTAAGTGTCAGGAAAAAGTGTAATGGTGCTAAAATTTAGAGCTATTACATTTTGGAAAAAGTTCACTTTCATGCAGGGGCGCTAAATTTTAGCGCCCTTGCACTTTTCAGACTTAGTCAAATTTTGGCTTTCAGAGCAGGAGCACACTTTTTCAGTGCCACTGCATTTTTCGCAATTCGCTAAGTACGAACAGTGAGACTTCGCGAAGGAGCTCGTTTCGAAGGTCTTTGCGAGGCGAACATGGGGAAATGCTCGAATTGACTATTCGAGACTTTGGAACGCATTTCGAGGTGGCTTGAAAATCACTTCGTTATGCATACTTGAACTTCACGAATCCTAGGAAACAGACAAGTTTCGTAGGGGGGTTATCCGTGGAACGAGCGTTGCTAGATTCCGTGATAACACCTTCCAAAGATTCATCTCTTTTCTCCTCCAAGTGCATCGACTGAGATGGCCCTGTTTGAATCCAGCCCTCTCCTTTATTGACTTTTCCACATTCTTCTTTTAAAATGACTTGTTGAATCATCTTTGGGACTTGCTCTGAGGAGATCTTACTCATAGCACCTGTGTTTTCTGAATGGAAAGCTTCGTGAATTCTACATGGATTGGGTAATGACAAATCCTTGATGGGGGCATTTTCTGTCTCTTGCTTTACATCTTTCAACACAGAATTTCTGAACGTCCCTTCATTCTTATTCCTACTTGAATCATTTTCAATCAACACTCCGGTGGAGGCAGGCGTATCTTCTAAAAGCTTTTCTTCTTTCGAGCTCTGCAGCATGAGGACTTCTTTCTTAATGGGTCTATATGAACCCAAATCAGTTTCCACAAACAAAATATCACTATTTTCACCACATTCTGTGATCATTAATTTGAGCCGTGGTGTACTTTCAATTTTTATCTGATTTGGAACTCCTCTCCAAGGTAACCACATGTGGGAGAAGTCAGTCGCGATGTATCCATTTAGCTTTCTAGACCAATCTCTGCTCAATAGCATGCCATAACCATCTGGTATATCTACAACTGATATGTCGATGCGACTCTGAATTCTGGGATCCGTCGCTAGCTGCATATGGATATTACTTAACTCTCCTACAACTGGAACTTCAGTCTTATCCAGCTGAGTCACTTTCTTGTTGGTCTGGAGCGGAATTATACCTAACGCTTGACATACCTTCAAAGGCATGACATTACTTGATGCACCAGAATCGATCGAACAATTATGCAATAACCTTCCAAAAATTTTAACTGAAACCAGAAATGGGGCTGGCTCACCCCTCCCCTGATAGAAAACGACTGGTTTCTTCCTTTCATTTGCTGAAGCATTCTTATTTTCATCTTTTCTACTTGATTGAAATTGGTTGTCTTGAACAACCTCTCTGGGATTTTGCGTTTGTTCTTGTTTTTGCTTCTGCTCCGCAGGAATATTGAACCTAACTTTCTTCTTATCTTCAATCCATGACTTTTCAGGAATGTTTGAAGAACCTTGTACCTGTTGTGACCTTTTCACACATCGCCCCATTCAAGATGGGGACTCCCTAATTTTTGCTCCGTTCCGGTCTTTTGGCTTGGGTTTTCTTCTCTCTCTCTCGCTCTGTCTCTTTTCTGGTGTTCGTCTTTCGGGGGGTTGCGTCCGTCATTGAGCTTAAAACGCTAAAATATTGGCCAAGTCTGAAATTAGGGTTTTGAACTTTTCTGGTCAATTCAAAGTCAAGTAAAGTGAGTAAATTGAAAATTGAACTTAACATTGTTGTCAGCAGACATCTAGCAGGCTTCCAGCCAGTTTTCATCGAATTCTGAGGTACTTACTATTTTTAGTAAGTGTGAAATTCAGGGCAGTTCGTCAGCTATTTTGAGATTCCGATCATCACACTGCATTCGGAACATATCAGGCTACTCATGTGCAAAATTCGAGCGAAAACGGACAACTTACTATTTTTAGCAGTCTGGCTTCCGGCACGAATTTCAGGGTCCAGATGCAGAGATTTTCTTTGCATGTCTGGATATTCCTTCTGGGTTTTTCAAGACCTTCGCGATGATGTAACATGCAAGTCGAGATGACCACTTTCAGGATTCAGCCTTCCGAGGCTATTTTTAGGGTTTGCACGTCGAGGTTTCTTTTGCATGTCGGGTGATTCCTGATGGGTTTTTCAAGAGCTTCGCGATGGTGTGACATGCAAACGGAGATTCCCACTCAGTAAGGAACTTGCTATTTTTAGTAGGTGTGTCCTGGCAGTCGCCACCCAGCAGTTCAGATTCACGAGCCGATCGCAGTGCCGCAGAAACAGAGACAAACAGAGATCTTTTGATACGCATGCAATGCAAATTAGGGTTTCCAGCTTCGGAGTCTAAAAATAGGCATCAAAAGTCAAAATCTTCAAAATCCGGTGTAAACCTCTGCGATCAGCGTCCTTCAGGCTATTTGCTGGTGAAATTTCAGGTCAAACGGAGCACTTACTATTTATAGTAAGTCAAATTGGAAACATGCTAAAAATAGTAAATCAGTTGCATGCGTCAGTGTCGGCAGTAAGGTCGCGGGGTGAGGATCGCCTCATTCAAATTTCAACTCGATCGGAGCTTGGGAGCTATCAGAAACACGAGCTTACTATTTATAGTAAGCCACCTTCAGAAACAGGCTAAAAATAGCAGGGTGATTAAAAATGGCAGTGCCGACAGGTTGATAAGGTTATGAAGAAGCTATGTTTAAAATTTCAGGCCATTCCGAGCTTCAGAGGCGCAAATTCAGAGAACTTAGTATAAATAGCAGGGCACGATACTGGCGAAGGATGATGAAAATTTTGTCTAAGTCTGGAGTCTCGTCCAGTAGGCCTGGCAAAATGCGCCCATCTCAGCTAGAGGCATGAAAAATTTCTAAGTGTGAGTTCATCCTTCACACAGGGCAAAATGCGCCCAAGGCAGGAAAAGTCAACAAGGTCAAACGTTTTCATCCTGCTGCCAGGCCAAAATGCGCCCAAGAAGAAAGAGGGAAAAGTGAAAAAGTTTCTAAGTATGAAAAATCCGCCTCACCCCTCAGAATGCGCCCAAAATACAAGTTCATCCTGTACACAAGGCAAAATGCGCCCAAGGTTGCAAGGAGTCAACAGGGTCAAGGTTTTTCATCCTCCTCAAGGGGCAAAATGCGCCCAAATGCATGCATGTGAGGACAAAATAAAGAAGGCGAAGAGTCACTCTTGAGGCGTTGTCTTGAGCTTATCCACTAGACACATCAAAATGCGCCCAAGGGGAAAGAAAAGTCAAGAAGTCAAAGATCTCGTCCTCCTCTCTATACAAAATGCGCCCAAACTTGTGCATGTGAAGACAAAAACGTAGAAGATGAAGGGTCACAAGGCGTGGTGGCAAGTTTGTCCTCCTCCTACATGAAAATGCGCCCATGTTTGGATGTGAAAAGTAATTAAGGGTGGTAATTGAGGTGAAGAATATTACCAAAGCATGGTGAAAGGTGTAAATGTTAGGCGTTATCCTCCTCCACCCTCAGAATGCGCCCAAGGTGAGTTAGGCGTGATTTTTCTCCAAGAGTGTTGGGCGCCTAAGGTGATATTAAATATCTTGAGGGCGTTAGAATTTTTCAAAGCGTGTGAGGTGGTGTATATTGGAAAATTATTTCAAGGTGTGGCGTAATTTTAAATCCCTCTTCAAGTGCTATATGCGCCTAGGGAGATGGGAGTCATAAGGCGTTAAAATATTTGAAGGTGTTGAGAATAAAATGCTAAGTGAATTGTGCGCCTAGAGTGAGGGGAGTTATAAGATGTTAAAATATTTTCTAAGGGGTGATTTTAGAATATCTTGAAGGCGTTGAAATACTTGAAGGTGGTGGAAGTAAAATAAAGTGGGCTAGGCGCCTCAAGTAGAAAAGTGAAATATTTTCTAAGTGTTGGAGAACTCCTCTAAGGCGTGAGAAATTTTAATAAAATTGCCTTTCAAGTGTGAAGTATGAAGTGAGAAATAAGGCGTGCCGGGAATGAGTAAATTCTTCCAAACGAAGTTGATAAAAAATTCCTCTCCATTGGCAAACGAAATTTTTTTAAGGAAACTTCTCAAAGTGCAAGATGATTTAAAAATATTTTCTAAGGCAAATTATTTTCTTTCTTAGAAAATACGCCCAGAGCCTCAGGGTGGTGAAGTTTTCCGGAGCACGAGCAACTTTCCTCAGAGATGCAGTCAGAGACGATGATATTGCAAGGTGATTCAAATTTTTCAAGAAGTCAGAGCAACACAGAGTGATCACAGGCGAAGAACGAGTTTAAATGATAAAAATAACATTTTTCTAAGGTTCAAAATTAAAAAATTAAATGAACCCGTTCGTTGGGTACCCATGAATTTGAGACATTCTGACGAAAATTTTCTTCTGGGTACTGAACATTTGTGATGATAAATGGAGTTCCAAGTCTTTCAAGCTTCGCCGACACTTTTTCAGTGAAGAATTTAATCAGTGCTCAAATTGTGAATTTTCCTAAGGGAGAATTTTAAATTTTCTGAGGCAAAAATGAATAAAATGTGTTTTCAAAGTGAATTTTCTTCGAACAATGAATCTGAAGGGAGTTGCCTAGATAATTTTGATTAAATTCTTCGAAGATGAATTTTCCAGAGTAGAAGAAAAGTTGAATTCGATTTCAAATGACAGAGCTCCGGCTGGTGAGTAAAAAATGATGAATTTAAATTAATTTTTTCGAGAAGGAATTCAAAAATGCCAGTCAAAGTCAAGTTTCTAGAAGAATAATATTCCCGACGACTGGAGACAAGTGTCAGAAGCACCAGAGAGGGAAAATTCGAATTCTTGAAGTGGAGTAGTGGAGTTTAATGGCACTGGCTAAAATTAACTTCTTCTAGAATTCGAATTCTAGCTATAAAATGAGCAAGTTTTTCACTTGTTTTCACAACTGAAGAAGGCGAATTTGCTCTGAGAGTGAGGCATTGCAGTGAGTTGCTGAGGCTTGAAGGAATTCAAAATTTGCTAAGTCTGAGTGAGTTGCTGAGCTTGAAGGAGTTCGAATGTTGCTGAGAAGTATTTGCTGAGAGCTGAAGGAGACGCCTTGAGTTTGCTGAGAATTGAGGGGACGCCTTGAAGTGAAGTGCCATTGCTGAAGTAGAAGAGGTACGCCATTGCTGGTTAAAGGAGTATTTGCTTGTTGGTTGGAAATTTTGTATTCTCGTGAAAGCGTACAAAATTGAGATTTCAACCACAGCACGTGAGTTTGAACTCTCCTAATTAAGGGAAGGCTCCCCCTTTAACTAAATAAAACTAAATGGATGGGACAGCAATCGTTCCTCTTGTTTCAGGAAAGATTACGTTCTTCTCTCTTCACAGAAAAGACACAGTAAATGTTACTAAACTTATTACAACAGCTATGCAGTGAAATTAAGAGAAAGGAAATAAAGTTTCCTGAAAGCACAAAGACTTCCGTTATTTCCTCCGGGACGGGAAAACAATTCGATAAGCACAAAGTCTTGAAGAATGAAATCCTATCAACCTTTTTCAGAACGATTACTTTATGGAAATATACAAGATAAAACAGCTCAAAGACTGTAATTACAATGTATCTTTAAACTACTCTAAATGAGAAATACTTATGAGCACAAAGACTTATAATTCTTCTCTATTTCTAACACTAACTATGAATTCAATTCTCACATTTACAGCACAAAGTCTGCAAATATTTAAATCAAATCTCTTTTCAGCAATCTTCAACAATTCTCAAGTAATCACAATATAATAAAACAAGGATTCAGCTCAAAGTCTGAAATTCCAGCTTCTTGATATCACTTGAAAATTCACAATATTTCACTATAAAGCTCAAAGACTTTATGAGTACAAAATTCTGCAGAGTTTTCTTGCTTGCTAAAAAGATAAAAATTACAATAGACCCCTCAAGTATTTATAGGAGGAAGGTCTGGAGAAAAAGGTGGGAGGATCTCAACAAACTTGAGAAAATCTCTCAACCGATAACTAATTGCGATTGACTTATTCAAAATTACAATCCAAATTGTGATTTGTCTTGTAAGATTTTACATGTAATTACATTTTCGAAAATTGCAAGGAAAGAACACTTGCAATTGCAAAATTTGTTTTTACATATATATTGTCGAAAGTAAAATTACATAAAACAATCTAAAACTTAAATTGTTTCATTCCTATCTTTGAAAGATAAGAATTTGCTGATGATGGTCTTCAACTCGTTCGGATCTGGACCCAACGTGTTCTTGGCCACTGCAACTGTCTTCAAAATTACATCAAAGTATCTGATAGTTGCCAATCTATGCTCTTCATAATTAGTTTGCATTTTCTCAAGGATTGTTTGATGATTGACAAGCTTTTGAATCGAATCCATAGAAAATTGCTCTGATTCCATTTGTTGACGAAGACTAGCTGCCATTTCTGAAGTAACTGAATCAGCTTCAAGTAATTCATCCTCTTGATTTAAAACCGTACATGAGATCTTCTCAAAACTTGAAAGAATATCCTGCTGAACTTCATCATTCATTTCTAAAGTGGCCTGGATATCTTTGATAAGATCTTGAATGACCAATGATCTATTTGTCATAAGTTCTTCAAATTCTATGTACTTCTCTCTATTTGGCAAGATCGAGTTGCTGCATAGAATTTGTAACTTAACTTGATCTATCTCATGCCAGATTTTTAAATCCTTCTCAAGTGATTCCAAACTCTGCTTGAAGGCTTCCAAAGTTTGATTCAGCTTTAACTTTGCTATTCTGACATTTTTGAGAACTTGCAACGTCTTCTCAATCATTGGAATGCTTTTCTCAATCAGCTGAGTTATCCATGAATCAACTGCTTTAGCTTTTTGCGCAATTCTTTCTAATTGTCTAACTGATTCATTTGGAGGAGCTGTAGATAGAGAATCAACTGCCTCTGATGATCCTGTAATCCTTTGAATGACTGAAACCAGCTGAGCATTGTCTTCTTTGAGATTTTCCTTTTTAGCTAAGAGTTCATTATAGCTCTGTGTCAGAATTGTCACTGAACTCTGAGCATCCTGCATCATATTGGCATGAGTCTGCTTGCCCAATTCGACTCTTGTGAATCTGTAGTCAGATACCTGCATTTCTTCATGCGGTTTATCAACTAAGGGCTCTGCAATTTCAGCATATTTCATTCTGTTGCTGTCAACAAAAACCTGTGAGACCGTTTTAGCTTTCTTTGCAATCACTGGTTTTGATTTCTTCAATTTTCGGAAATCAAAAATATCAGGAGACACTGCCTGTTTCTTTCTTTTGGGAGCAACTGAATTCAACCATGGAGGAAGATCCAAGGTTGTCACATCTGAAATAGCAACTGCAGTCTCTGTAGAAATGGGCTCAGTTTGTGATACAACAGAAATTCTCGGAGGTGCCTCGGTTTGTACAGCAACTATGTTTTGTGCAGAAGACAAATTACAACTAGGATTGGCCATGAAACAATCAAAGCTTGTTACAGACGTATCAATTTCTGGAAGAGTTGTTTCTGACATAGCTGAAAAGATTGGATTTATGTCAAAAATACTCTTGAAGTTACTAGGCAAGTTCATCATGGGAGTATCCATTACGGATGAAGACTGATGACAAGTCTCTTGTGGTGGAATAGAAGGAATAAAAACGGTGGAAAAGGAATCAACATCACTGTCGATAGGGGACATAGGAGATATGGCTGATTCTGGTATTGGAGCTTCAACGTGAGGAGTTATCTCACTTAGAATGGTAGAGGTCTCAAGAACCTCGCCTTCTTCTTGCTGATCTAATACCTGAATCTGCATTTCGTTGACTTCCTTACCCTTTAGTGTTTCCCTATCCAATGGTTGTTCTGGAGCTCTGCTTACTTTCAGCTTGATTCTGGTACTTGAAGAGGAAGCTCCTTCTTTTGATTGTTCCCTGATTTCTGATTTTAATCCTCTAGGACCAGCTGGGTCATCTTCAGCTCTAACTCTGATTTTGATAGTCTTGACACCTATGCTTTTGAGCCAAGAGTTGGTGTTCGCCAAGACTGATTGGAATCTATCAAAGATAGAGACGGATTCCTTTTGAGACCATTGAATTGTAGGAATGGGAGCATTAGCAACTCCCTGTTCTTCGTACTCAGGATCCAAAATCTGCTTATCATCAATCACTCCTTCCGGAATTAAAGTCAGATTTAGGTCAATTATTTGCTCCAAAGTCAGCCTGCAATAATCCATTTTATATACATCCTTTTCTGTACGGAGATCTGCCCAAATGTCCTCAATGCGGTGAACATGAGTGAAGGAGGCTCTTTTTATTTTATCCTTCATCCTTCTGTAATCAAAATCCACCCTAGCTTGGAATCTTTTCAATGTTATCTCCTGAAGTTCAGTTTCCATTGCTTTGGCTCTTGAAGAGGTTGTCAAAGAATACCTGCCGATTACCAATGGATTATGTGAAGAAATACCAATTCCAGACTTGTGTTGTGAAGCTTGACGTGAATGAACTGCCATTAACTGCCTTCCCAGCTCCATCAGAACGATCTTATCAGTTGGATATCTCGGGAGCATATAAGGTTGGTCTTCAAAACAGCCAACTCTCATATAAGTGAATGTTGGAAATTGAAGAAACAAGCAGCCATATTGATTTACCTTATTCCAAGCTGCCTCAGATACCCTGTTATTTACCAACTCCTTATCAAACAAACACATAAAATAACCAAAGAAGGCATCTTGAACCCTTCTATAATGTGCTCGACTTGGAATGAAAGTCAGCTGATCATAATATTTCCATACAGGCACCAACGATCTGTCACCTTCAGGAGATAGGCCTGGAAAATGCCTCAAGGAAGCTGCTATGTAAACCAAATATGAATTCATATAGAAGGTTAGAGTGGTAGGAACCTGTGCAAGCTGTTCACACAAACAATCACTGATTATTTCTCCCCAGAAAATTGGATGATGTGCTTTTCTAATGACAACCATGAACTTGTACATCCAGCTTTCAAACACACTAGAAACTTTCAACCCTGCAATTCTGCTCAGAAGAGTGATCATATCGTTAATTTCTTCTATAAAATCAGACCGGTACAACTTAGGCATACGGGTCACACAAGGTCGTGATTTAAGAAGCCATTTAGAGTTGATGTGTTTAATACAATCACTCTTTTTCTGCTCAAAATGTCTATGAGCACTCTTCAATGAAATCTCTGAATAAGTAGTTGTATCAGGTACTCTGAAAACCCTGTTGATTGTTTCAGCATCAAGTCTGATAACTACGTTGCCATCATCATCCTTGATTGTTCTAGATTGTCTATCAAAGCGTGCTGCACATGCAAGGATGAATTCTGGTTCAAGGGCAGCAACAGGAAAAGAAGCCACCAAATGAATATGACTTCTCAGCAACTTTTGCATATCAAAAGAAGTGGATTTTTCAGCTCTTTCAAGAAATTCGGACATATCAATATGCCCTATTTCTGTGTCTTTGATCTCGTCGATATTTGAAACGACGTGAGATGGAGAAATCTCATTCTGATATTTGTCAAACTTATACTTCATCTTCTTGCCTGCTGGAGAAGTTGGCTCGTTTGTCATTGAACAGGAATCTGCAAGACTGCGGCGAAAACTCCATAAGGTCAGAACATCATCAGCATCAACGTGAGTGGACATGGCGGAACTCAAACCCTAGAACAATGAAATGGATTTTGAAAGAAAGAGGGAAGGCGAATGAAGATGAATACGAAATGAATGGAATGGTGGCAGTCAAAAACATCACGTCTCTTCTTGAAACAGCAAGATAAAGAGATCTTTGGCTTGGATTTGGAATTTCGTCCAAAAAGGTCAACTTTTGTGCTTTTTAAGGCAATTCGGGTTTTTGAATGACTTTGACAATTTCGGAACTTTTTGACACTTTAGCAATTTCTGCTTTTTGCAATTTCGGGATTTTTAAGAGCTTTGACAATTTTCACAAAGGCAATCGGGATTTTTAAGAAGTTTAACAATTTTGAACTTTGCAATTTCAAAAAATTGTTATTTCAAATACAAATCCCGAAATTGTATCTTTAGGCTAAAAATCCGAAATGAGACACAAAGTGAATATATATTTTGTGAAAAATGATGATGGATGTTTGAAGTGGTGAAATGAAGTGAAAGGAATGAGCATGATATATGAAATTTTATTGCTGGAAATGAAAGGTGAAATGGAAGAAATGCGTTTTAATCATGTAAAGCATTTTTTAATGGGAAAATGCATTATGTATGAAATATGGAGGTATGTGAAATGAGATGGAAGGTAAAATTTCAGTAAAATGAAGGAGAGGGCGTGTGAGATAAAGGACATATGACAATGTAATGAATTTGAAACATTATTGCTGAAACAGCAAAATGATGAAAAACACGTTTTGACAAAATAAGGCGAATTTAGGTGGAAATATGAAATTATATAAGTGGAAATGGCGAATGAGATGAAATATATGGAATATGTATGAGGCAGATAAAATGTATATGAGAAAAATGAAAGGCGTATTTAGAATAAAGAAATACGTTTTTGAACAAAGGCGAATGGAAGTAATGAAAAACGTGCTTTAGATAATAATAAAAACGCGTTTTGGAAAACTAACACAAATATTAACAAATGTACATAATCGACCATAGCAAAAACAGAAGGAAAATGCGTAAGAACAAAAAAACGCGTTTTTAAAAGACATTAAAAATCTAAAACGCAGAGTCTAATACTATGGCGTTTTAAAAATAAAACAAGACGCATATAGATGATAGTAGAACATTGAAAGAAAAAGGGAAAAACACGAATCATACCTGGAGATGAGTTGTATATGCGAAAATACAGAAACAAAACCCTAGACGCGTCCAAAAATAAAGAGGGCAATGGCTATTTACTGGTAAAAGTCCGAATTTCGGGCATTAAGGTCGACAAAATCTCCATGAAAAGAGGCAGTAAATGCAAAGAAAAATTCAACCAGCTCGAATCTGAGAGAATTCGGATTTTTAAGAAGCTCTTGCAATGCAAAATATCATCAAAAACATAAATCGGGCTTTTTTTTGAAGTTTTACATGCTTTTTAACAAAATCGGGTTTTCAAGATCAAATAACAATTTTGCCTTAAGCAAATTCGCACTTTTCAGACCCAAAAGCAATTTTCATTTTAACAAAAATGAACATTTGAAAAATTCGGACTTTTTAGATGACTTGAGCAAAATCGGGCTTTTTAATCATTTTAACAATTTTGCTTTTTTGTCAAAATACAAAGACCTTAACAAAATCGGGTTTTTTAAGCACTTAAGCAATTTCGGGTTTTTTAGAAACTTTAGCAATTTTGCCTTGGAGTCTAAATTTCCCTATTTGCTGAGTTGCTCTGAAAACCCGAAATTGATGAAAAAGAGACCAAAAACAACTCAGAAATCGACGAAAACGGAAACGTAAGGGGAAAAAAGAGTAGCCCAAAGGTTAATCAACCTAAAACAGAGATTTGCCACTCTTTGCACCTCGTAATGCATGCCTTAGAGAAGAAAAATCTCAAATTTTAAGAAAATTTTGATTGGTTACCTAAATTTTGAAACAAGTTAAAAATTTAGGATAACATTGCTGAAGATTGAAGTTGCTTGTGAGAGGTACGGCTTTGCTAGTGTTGAGGCTGAAATCTGATTTGTTAAGTAAGTTGAAGTTGCTAGTTGAAAGGACGCCTTGTATTGAGTAAATAGCTGAGAACTCAAAAGTACGAAGTTATTGAAGTTAAAATTGCTGATTGCTGATAGCGAAGTAAAGTCATCAAAGTCCACTTAGAAATCTGTTCTAAGTGTTGGAATTCGAATATATTCAAGAGAAGAAGCTGAGGTTTGCAAACACGAGAGTTATTGCAGCTTCTAGAATTCGACTGCAGCCCCTATACAGTGCCTTATTTTATTAAATTTAATTGCTGATGAATGTTTGTTATGTTGCAGATGGCTGAAGCGAGGACAACCAGAAAAGACAATGGTGCCTCAAGACAGGCTGTGATCAAGAAGCTGAGCAAGACATTCATGCCAGAATCAAAGTTCATTTCAAAACTGGGCAAGTTGACAGACACTAACCTGGGCTCTGTCAACCTGGAGACCTTCAAGAACAGGCTGTTTGGGATTGGTAGCCATCGGGCTTCAGTCACTTCGCACAACATTGTTCGAAGTGGATTATATGTAGCTGCTGGTTTTCTGCCAGCCATTCAGTGCTCAGAGCTGATAATGGAGTGTGCTAATTGCTACGAGAAGGAACAGCGGTCGATCATGTCACCTGATGGCCGAGTGCTTGCCAATCTCACTCCGGCAGCCATTGGTGAAGCTTTCGGGATCCCGGTGCACAGGAATATGATTTACAAATCCAGGGAGCGAGCAGAGCGGATGCACGCTTCTGCCTTCGAGAGATGCATGGATATAATAAACACCCACTGGATGAGCACTCCTAAGCCATCTCGTACGAAATTTCCAAAACAGATCATAGCGGAAGACCTGAAACAAGAATACTGTGATCTTATCATGATGCTGAGCAGGGTTGGTGGTTGCCCACAGTCCTACATTTTTGAGCCTTGGATGTTTTATTACATCAACCTGGTGCTAGAGGGCAAGGATTATGTCAATTGGGCTGAGATGATCAGCGATAATATACATGAGCAGCTCCTGAGCCTGAGGAGGACTAAAACGTTTTACATGAGTTCCTACCTTATTTATATGTTGGCACGGATGACGAGGTACAGGGGGATTTCTTACAAAGAGCCTGTGGGATGCGGCTCTCATCAGTTCAAAATCCATGAGGCATGTACACAGTTGCACCTTTCGAGCACAACCTACTACAAACGTGTCAACGATTCATTCACCATGTACATCACGAGGCTGCTTCAGGAGCGGTTACACCACAGAATCTCTAGAGATGCCCAGGAGTTGATCGAAAGGTATGGGTGCTGGTTTATTCAATTTCCGAGATTTTCATACATTAGGCTGCAAGGATTTTCTTCATACCCTTATAGATTGCCTAAGTACCCAACAGATAGAATAATAATGCTAGAGGTATCTAGACAATTGCTTGCCTTTGACAAAATCCAAAAGAAGAAGAAGAAAGGGGGGATAGAGTTTCCAATTGTGATGGGCAACTCGGATGAGGTGTGTCCTTCGATACAGGCAGCTAGAGAAGCTGAAAGTGAGCTTCAGTTTTATCACTTCTCATATCATATAAGCCGACAACACTATGACCCACACCATAACATCAATTGGGTTCTGTCGGAGGAGTTTAAACATAAGGCCACTATTGAGGATTATTGGGCTGATGCAGTTGATGAAATTGAGGTAAGGAAGAGAATGTTTTCTCGGTTGCCGATTACTCTGATCAGGGAGTGTGAGGTAGTTCCAGTTCCGGACCAGGTCAGTGAGGATATGGATGTTGTTCACCCGGATTATGCAGCAGTTCGAGATACTCCACTTCCACCTATAGATTGGTCAGAGCCCGAGGTTGCTGATTTGGATACTCTTTCCATCCCAGTTATGACATTCACCAGGGCATGGGTTGACAGGAGAGTGAACAGATTGAAGAGTAGGTCAATTGCCTTGACTTACAATATGATGGGAGATCACAGGACGCCCACCATAGGAAGAAAGAAACAAATTACACGGGGTCGAGGTAGGAAAAGAAAGAAATAGTTCAGCAGGCCTCGCGAGTCCACCCGATTAAGTACCCTTGGAAGACACGTTCTCCAAGTATACAGGAGGTGTCTTTGTTTGCTAATAAGAGGATTGCAGTGAATCAGGTACCGGTAGTACGGGATGATATTCAGCCTCCACGGAGAGAGTCAATTGGCCAGAGCGCCAACGTACCTGTTAGGGTTGATCAGCAGGATGATGAGGGGACTATTACTGACCCTCAGTTTCAGCAGGAGTTAGAGGAGGCCATGAACGATGGCGATGATGATGATATAGTGTCAGGTGACACTCAGCCACTTGAGGACGATGAGCCTCGCCAGAATGAAGAAGAAGTTGAGCAGGTTAGAGAAGTCGAGGCACAGGAGCAGCAGCCCTTTGATATACTATATGAGGTGCCCGATTGGCTTAAGGATAGAATGAGAAGAAGCCCGAGTGAGGAGCTTGATCCAGCAGTTGAGATGGAAGAGTTTTTGAACCGGATTAGTGCACCTCCACCGAAGAAGAAGGCAAGGAAGTTTTCGAAGATCTCCACTGATGAGGGTGGCTCTCGTACTCTTCACTAGCTGTCCCACGAGTTGAGTGTGACCGGAATGAAGCAGTTCCTGAAAATTATGTGGTCACCACTTTGGATTTGGGACGCCCTACTGGTGCTCAGATTGTTGAGGAGTGTGATAACTCCTTCCTCGCCCTCAAGGATAGGTTGTTCAAGAAAGAAGGGAAATATAAGAAGTTGAAACGAGAACACAAGGCCTTGATTGGATATGTTCAGCAGTTGTCTCGTTCTCGAGGGCAGGATGTACCAGTGATAGAGCCTCCAGCAGATATTCCTAGAGAGTCGATCAGCGGCTTAGTAGAGTTGGGGAGGATGGCACAGGAGGCAGATAGATGGGTCACCGGAGTTCGTGCTGAGACAGAGAAATTTATGGAGGACCTATCTTTTGCTTTTCAGCAGGCCTCTACTATTTTGACACGGATGGATGCGGTGGATCATGCTTGGGGCGATGCCTCTATCTATCAGAGTAGGGTGATCCAGCGTCTTGAGGTGTTGAGGCATGTGCCATTCGATTCTTTGATTGATGGAGGTGTCATTGGTGAATGGCCAGATATGATTCTCGGTGAGTATTCTTCATTATCACCGGTATTGGCTTCTTCGATCGGCAGTGATTCAGCGGGATACATAAAGGCTATAGCCAACATTATAGATGGAGTTCGAGAATACCTTGAGGCCATATTTGCTAAATGGTGAATCAGTTAAGTTAATATTGATAATTTGAGGTTTCTTTGGTTCCCTTCTTAGCGGATGTTAAGACTAACTGTCTGGGGATGATTTCGAGAATACTGCTACATTCTCCACTTTGATCCAGAACACGCAGGACTCCTTAGCTGCTTGGAGGAAATCTTGTACAAGGCATGAGCATTCAGTCACGGTGTTAGAGTTTCAGTTAGATTGTGTTCCGCCTATTTCAGTTCATGAGGTTGAGGCCGTACTTAGCAGATTTGTTGAGTTGGCAGTCAGAGAGAAGGCCAATGGGAACACACTACTGGACGAAGATCTTCTAGAAGATTGAATGTGGAGCATTTATTGCCTTTTTCTATTTTTGGGAGTGAGTGGGAATCTTTGATTCATTTAATGTACCACTCCCTATTACACGTGATTTTTTTAGGGTTAGGGCTGAGGTGGCACAATTACAGCCCTCTATTGAAGTGTAACCTAGCCGTCTTTTGGGACTTGGCTAGCTATAAAGGGGAGTCCCCCTCATTTGTATATTAGAATTAGATCGGACATTGGAATAGTAGACATTGAGAGAGCATTAGCATTAGAGCTAGATAGTGTAGCATTGTAGAGCATTTTGCATAATTTGGAGAAGAAAGAAAGTTTTCCCTTTGAAAACTTTTGAGGAGATTGTTGTGTAACACATTTTATGATAATAGATCTTTTCATTGATGATGGAATTCGTCTTGTCATGAAATGCTAGCAAGGTTTCTTCTTCCTTTCGTATCCAAGTAGTTTAAATTCATGCAAGTAGCTTACTTTGGTGTGTGGTGTTTTATTGAGATAGCTTCGCTTTATTCCATACCACTAGCGGCTTGTTGATGATAAGTTCGCCTTGTGTGGTCGACTGGAGATTGTTTTGTGTTTAACTTCGGTTGTGGTTTACATACTTATATGCGTCGTTCTGATGGTGTATGTATGTTAAATTATAACTTGAACATCTTTTGCTGTTTCCCTTGAAGATTGCACCGATTTTACTGAGGCTGTCCGACGGAGGCTAGGTGAAATCCGGTTGAAGTCTATTGAAACGAAGCTCCACATATCCTGCATTTAGAATAGAATGTTAGTTTCTTAGGCCCTAAACCCCTTTTACTTTCCGTACATTTCTGATTAGTTTTAGGAAAGGAACCACATTGCCAAATCATACGCGCAAAATCCCCTTCAAAATCATACCCACCGCTAACTGCAAGAAGTCTGAACAATTGTGTATGTCCCCTCGTAAGAATACAGCAAATACACATCAACCGAACTGGGTCTATTCGCATTAAAGGAACCTTGGAGTTGAACGTGCGAACTCTCTCGCAATCTTAGCGCACGGAATACTTTGATCAAGAGAGAATGGAATAGCCTTCGGACTATTTTGTTCTGCTGTTTGGTATGGTCACAAAAACCACATCAACAGTACCATACCTACGAAATTTTGGGGTTGTTGCGAAGCTTCCCAAGCGTCAAATGGTGCGTGAGGCACCTCTTCTACCATATTTGTGTCCTGCGTTGGACGGTACTGTGTAACAACAGGAGGATTTCTTGGTGCACTGTTTGCTTCTTGTGACGTACTCCTCGCAACGGGCGTTTCGTACACACTTCTCAGAATTGTATCTCTGACCTCCGAAATCTTCATTAGCTCATGTAGTGGGAGACTAACCTTCATCCTTTTAAATTCTTCTAGTACATAGGAGCCAAGCCTTTTCACGTCTTCTCTAGGAAGGCTCTCCTTCTGTCTTTGCTCATCTTGACGAACGGGTTGCTCAATAACTTGTTGTCCACCTCCACCTTGCGTTGCATTCGGCCGTCTGTTCTCTGGAGAATCTCTTGGTAGACCTGGATTATTGCTCGCGTTGGGATGTGGCAGAGTTGTAAAATTATTTGGAGGTATTGATGATGTCAGTGGCTCTCTCTGATGATAACTCCTTTGATACGCTTTGGGTGTCGCTCCTCCGGATGTTTGAAAAGCTTGTACCTCCACTCTTCCTTCTACCAAGACGCTATTGTTGAGAGGTGGAAAAATATAACCATCTCTATAAAGAGACTCTTCTGGTGATGCATATGTGGCGTGAACTTCTGATGGTATTTGGAACTCTGGCATCCCCACGGGAGCGTTTGATGAAGCTGATGGAAATCGATGATTAATTGGTGGGGGCGTGTAGCTCTGAAACTCAGGCGGGAAATTGCAATCTTCTATTATCAATGCCTGATCATATCTGGGTGCTGAGACTAATTAATATCCTGTAATTGGAGGGTTCTCTGTGGCCTCTGTATTCCTTGCTTCACCCTTGAGAATACCAGCCACAACTTGGAATTCGTGACACTGAAGTTCAAAGTGCTGGTTCGTGTTATGTAGCCTACACCATCCTGACGAGGCAGTTTCAGCCATATAAACTCTATCTGCAGGACGGTTTTCAGGAGGTGGCGGATTGTCCAATGGTGACGGGACACCTCTGTTGTTGGGTCCTGTATTCCAAGACCTCTTCTGAAATCCTTGATTATTGTTCCTATACCCATGACTGTTTTCATGACTATATCCTTGATGCGTATCTTGATGACTCGGAGGATTATGCTGATATCCTCGGTTAGCACCTTGGTGTGCCTGATAATTTCGTTGCACAGTTTGCGTCTGATTACTTTGATTTTTGAGATGAGTCACCTCGGCTGATAGCCTCTTCACTTGTTCTATTAAATCTTTTATCTCATCTTTCTCCTCTGGAATTTTCATTGGCGGCACTGTGTTCTGGAGATAAACAGGCTGTGTAACTTGCGTCTGGGATAAAGGCATCCCAGGATGGAGAACCAATTGACTTGATGGTGCTTGCACTTGATAAGCTGGCTGTGGAATTGCATTTAATGCCGGAACTTGTTGATTCCATGTTGAGCCGAACATTGGCACTTGATTGTTTGTCGTAGCTAGGCCAGTGTAGAGTATGGGCCCAGTTATATTCTGTCCTAAACCCTGACTTACTTCAATAGCTTTAGCGTAAGCTTGATTTATGTCTGCTGGAGTGCGATGAGATCTCACGAACATTGCAGTCAAAGGATCAAGTGCTGCATAGTAGCTTTCTCGAGCATCAGCAACAACATAAGGAGTGCGTAACCTTGTGAGGGCCTTTTGGAACCTATTGTTAAATGCGTGAATGTGCTCTTTGTCTTGTCTTCTCACTTCTGCAAATTGATGATAAAGTTCTACAGGGGTGATTGGTATACCAAACTTTCCGATGTAGGCTTCCTTCATCTGCTCCCATGTTCTTATAGACCCTACTGGTAGGTGAATGAACCAGAAATGAGCCTCTTCTCCCAAAGAATATGGAAATAGGCGGCAAGCCACGTCCGCATACCCAATCTGCCTATTGCGTAGGTGACCTTCAAACATCTTGATATGGTCTTCGGCCGTGTAGTTAACATCATTGGCAATGAACTTAGTACAAAAATTTTCAGGATTCTTCGACATCTCGTGGTAGTCTTGAAACTCTAGCGGAGATGGGTTAGTAACCAACCATGTAGCACCATTTGGAGCGGGTTGACCTCCTTGCTGACCTCCTGGTTGACCTCCTAGTTGAGCCATTGCTTGAATTGGTAGTCGCCTTTGATACACAATCACTTGCGCTGGCTGTTGTACAACAACTTGAACTTGTTTCGGCTGAGCAAACCTCAAAGCGCTAGGTGGAGTTCTGAACAAACTTGAAATTTCTTCTCCGCTTTCTTCGCTTGACTGAACTTCTTCGTTTGATAAAAATCCTTCACTTGACTTGACTTCTTTGCTTGAATGGACTTCTTTCTTCTTCCTTGATCTTGTAGGTAGCTCTAACTCCACAAAATCTTTAGATGAACTTGGCGTGGACCTTAAAATCCTCTTCAACTTGTCTGGCGAAAATGAAATGATATGATCCAGGATGTAAATGCTTCTTCTATTGGCAGCGTGCGGGATTGTTCAACTCTGAGAGAACACCATCTTGACTCATAATAACTTTCTCCAATAGAACCTTTTGTGTACTTCAAACCCTTTCTACTTCAACACAACTATAGGCTGTAGCTGTTAATCGCCCTCCCTCTAGCGCCAATTCTGTTGACGTGGTTTTTGAGACCGCACCAACACAGAATAAAGTTTCCCAACGGATACCCTATCCTCTCGTGAACAAAGTATTCAGCATGCTAAGATTGTGAGTAAGATCATGCTTTCAACTCCAAGGTTCCTTTAATGCGAATAGACTCAGTTGGCTTGATGTGATTTTGCTGGTATGTCAAGGGGACTTACACAATTGTTCGACAGTTGACAGCAGACAGCGGACTAAGGGTTTTCGTGTAATTCAAATGATTTGGCAGGTGAGCACAAGTTTCCTAATTCTAATCGGCAATGAACTGAATTTAAAAGGGTGTAGGGCCTAAGAAGTTCTAATCCACTCTAGGGATATGGTGATCAATTCTCACAAGCTTCAACCAAGCTCCGTTTTGCCTCACTTCGAACAGCTTCTGCGGAACTGGTGCAATCTTTAGAGGAGTGACTCAAGATGTTCAGATCACGGTTTAGAATGAAGACACCATCACAACGACGCATGCCAACATATAAACCATAATCGAAGTTAAGTTTCACAAAGTTCCAGTTGACCACGCAAGGCGAACCCACCGTCAGCGAGCCCGCTAGTGGTATGGACGAACGAAGTCTTGTTCAATTCGAGCACCACATTCCACAATTGCTAAGTACTTGCATGAAATGAAATCTACTCTACTTTAAGCTACTTCAAGATGCTACGTGAATTGGAAGGACGAAGAAGCCTCAACAACTATTCACAACAAAGAAGAATTCACCATCAATGAAAATTCTTTTATTATGAAAGCATACATGACAACTTCTTACAAAGTATCCAAAGGGAAGACTTTCCTTCCTTTTCAATCTAAACTATACTATCAACTATCTAATTGCTCTCTACTCCTTCTCTAAGCTCTGCTTCTGCCTCTAAATCTAATGTCTAATGAGGTACAAATGAGGGGGACTCCCCCTTTTATAGTTTGCCCAGTCCAACGGACGGCTTAGATTACAATCGGCTGGATGGCCCAGATCGTGCCACCTCAGCCCTAAACAAGATTTGCCCTAAAAACCGCCACAAAGGAGAGGGGTAATAAATGCGGCATTAACATCCACCATCCTTCTAGAAGATTCCGTTTGTAGACGCGTTCACACTGTCCTTGATCTTCTTTCTTGACGTTGCTCTTCAACTTCTTTGTCACTTGAGCTAACACTTAGCCAATTTCTTGCAACTTTTTCTTCCTTCATGTGAAACTTATAACTTTATCTTCCTTTGAAGGTTGTAATATCATCGTGCTTCACCACTTCAAGTCATCGTGCTCTGGCCTCGGCATTCCTTCTGCAAAACAAGCGAGGAGAAGAGTATTAGAATACTTCATAATATAATCCCGATTTTCACATTCTAACTTCCAAGCGTTCATCGCCTCTACTAGCCAACTTCTGCCTTCTTCATGATTCTTCATGCCTTAGCCAAATTTTCAACCCATTTTCCTCAAGGGCGTATCATCTTTGACAATATTAACTTCAACTGCATCTTCAAGAAATTCATTTCACCTGCTGGAGCTCTGACAACTTTGATTTTATTCATCTCTGACTCAAGAAGACCATCTTCACGAAGAATTTGAGCAAATTCACCTAGGCAGTTTCTTTCAAATTCATTGTCTGGAGAATTTCACCTTGAAAACACATTTTCTTCATTTTGCCTTAGAAAATTTTCAAATTTCCCTTAGGAAAACTCATCAATCTAGTGCCCATCAAAAATCTTCATCCTGAAAGCTGCAGCGAAGCATGGAAGACTTCAAAATCAATTCCTCATCGATAATCTTCAATACCCAGAAGAAAATTTTCTTCAGAACGCGTCGAACTCACGGGTACCCAACGAATGGGTTCATTTAATTTTTAAATTTTTAAACCTTAGAAAAATATTATTCCGCCAGTTTGAATCCGTTCCTCATCCGTGATCATCCTATGTTGCTCTGACTTGAAAATTATTTATCAACCTGTGTAGCTGGCATTCTCTGACTTCACCTCAGGGGACTCATCTGTGCTTCAAGAAAAATTCCACCACCCCAGAGCTCTAGGCGTATTTTCTAAGGAAGAAAATATTTGTGCCTTAGAAATTTTTTGAATCACTTAGCATTCCTTTTGAAAATTTTTCCCTTAGAAAATTTTACTCATCCATCTTGCCAGTGGTGAGAAAAGCACATCACACTTAACATATTTTATTTTTCATCTGGCAACTTCCAATGCCTAGGCATGTATCATTCATCACACTTGATGAAGGATATTCTATACGCCTAGCACCTCAGTTGTCTTCATCCACACTTGGGCACATTTCAACTTGAAGGTGAATAAAACCATGCCTTTGGAAAAATTTTCAACTCTTTAACACTTTCAACGTCTTACCACTTTACCCTATAGGCTTATCACTCCCAACGCTCAGCAATTTTGTTTTTCTCCACCTTGTATTTTATTCACCACCCTAGGCGCATATCACATTTGATGCCAAGCATGCTTCACTTCACACGTCTTGAAAAAAAAATTCTCTAACACCCACCACCTTTACCACACTTCATCCTCAAGACTAATCTTTACATAGCACATATTCATGAGAGAGGAGAATAACCTTTTCCAACATCCTTGCTTTGACTTGTTGACCCCTCAAACATGGGCGCATATTTGATGTCATGAAGGATGAAACGCATTCAATGCCACCTTCTGACCCTTGAGCTTCCCCATTTTTGTCTCTACATGCCCTCATTTGGGCGCATTTCAACTTGATGAAGGATCAACGCCTTTGACTCATATTTTGAATCTTTGACCCCCCCTCTTGAGATGGGCGCATTTTACCATATGTGAAGGACGAGTTTGTTGACCTTTTGACTTTCTTGGGCGCATTTCTTACTTGGAGGATGGGCGCAAATGGAGGGTGGTGGAGGATATCTTGCCTTAGAATTTTTTTATGCTTCACTAGCTCTTCCTTGGGCGCATTTTAGCTAGGCAAGAGGATGAAAATTGTTGACTTCTTTGACTCATTTGCAGCATGGGCGCATTTCACTAGTGGAGGAGGACAAGTTCCTCACTTAGAAACTTTTGGATTTGCTTGCATGTGAGGGGCGCATTTTAGCATAGGTGATGGATAAACTTTGTTGACTTTCATTGACTTCCTGCTTCATGGGTGCATTTTGGCATGTGAGGTGGACGAGTTCAATACTCAGAGATTCTTCCATGCTTCTTCATCAACTTGGGCGCATTTTGCCATGGCTGTAGGATGAAGTTCCAAACTTGGAATTTTTTCCTCGTTTTCGCCAGTTTTCATGCCCCTGCTATTTATAGTAAGCCCTCTGATTTTGCATCTCTGAAGTTCAGAATGACTTGAAATTTTGAACAGTGCATCCTCATGACCTTGTTACCCTGTCGACATTGCCATTTTTAGTCACCCTGCTATTTTTAGCCCATTCCTGAAGGTGATTTGCTATAAATAGCAAATGCTTGCTTCTGATAGCTCCACTGCTCCGACTGACTTGAAATTTGAATGAGGCGCTCCTCACCACGTGACCTGCCTGCTGACGTCAGTGCATGCACCTGACTTGCTATTTTTAGCCTATTTCCAAATTGAAGTGCTCCGTTTGACTTGAGATCTAAGGGCTTTCTATAAATCTGTGTAGACTTTGTGTTACACTCTTTATTCAGATTTATGTTTATGTTTGGTTAACTATTGGTGGACGGTCTACAAGACTTTGTGCTTGTAATTTTTCATGTTGTTCGTGGAATTGTTGTATCTAGAAGACTTTGTGCTTCTAATACGACAAACATTACATATCTAAAGGATCCATCGGTGAAAAAGCTACGGAACGACTTTGTGCCTTCGTGAGCTTTCCTTTCTCATTTTATTGTTATTATTATCATACCTGGTATCTCTAAGCTTTGATTTGACAAGATAGAGATATTGGAATTATTGCTTGTTTTTAGTTTAAAGTTATTTTGAATTAGAACTATCAACTGCGAAGCATTGTAAAACATCTTCTCTGAAAAAAGAGAAAAGTATGAATGTGACACATACCCCCCATCTCGTAGTTGTAGTGTACATTTTGTGAATATTTAGTTAGTTTTACTTAGCTTCTGTTAGCAGTAAGAAGGGTGCCTCCCCTTTCTGAGAGGAGATATTATATCTCACACAGCTGTGGTCGAAATCTAGGTTGTGTAATCTATTGAAAAGGTGATTACATAATTTTCACCCAACCTTAAGGGGAATGTCATGTTGCGCCTCCTTTGGCCGAAAAGATTTCAGATCTTCATATGAATATGCTAAGACATCCATACACTCTTGTAACCACTGGATTGAAGTTAATTCAAGTGATCAGCACAAGATGACTTTCACAACGCCATGGGGTACCTTTGCGTATCGCAAAATGTCTTTTGGCCTGATCAATGTTGGCGCCATGTTCCAACGAGCTATGGACTTGGCTTTTCATGATGTGATGGGTAAGTTTATCGTAGTATATCTTGATGATCTTACAATTTTTTCTAAAAAGCGTCATGAACATTGTTGCCATCTAAGGAAAATCTTGGAGAGATGCCGATAGCATGGTATTTCCTTGAACCCCAAAAAGTCAATTTTGGAGTTACAGAAGGAAAACTTCTTGGTCACATAGTGTCCACAGAGGGAATCAAGATTGACTTAGAAAGAGTCAACAATATCAAATCACTTACTCTGCCATCAAGCAAGAAGGTTGTCCACTGCTTTGGCAAGGTAAACTTTTTGCGAAGGTTCCTTCCAGACTTTGCAAAGAAGACTCATCATATTGTTAATATGATGAAAGGTAATACCACTTTTCATTGGACAACAAAAGGGGAAGCTGCGTTCAATGATAACAAGGAGGCCATTGCTCATGTGCCAGTGTTAGTCTGCCCTAACTACACCAAAGAATTCATCATGTATAGTTATGCTTCCAAGCATACACTTTCGGTGATTCTAGTGTAAAAAAATAGTGAGGGTTTTGAATCTCCAATCGCATTCATGAGCTGCCCTCTGAAGAATTATGAGTTGAAATACTCCCAAATGGAAAAACATATTTTCATTGTGGTCAAAGCTGTTAAACATTTCTAGTTCTACATTCTTAATAGCCATGTCAAAGCTCTAGTCCCAGATTCAACTGTTAAGTCTATCTTAACACAGTAGGAATTTGGAATGAAAAGAGGCAATTGGATTGCCAAGATTCAAGAATATGACATGGAAATCAAACCTACCAAGTTGATACGTGGGCGAGGGCTGTATTAGCTCATCGTTGAAAATAATCTCGAGGAAGAAGTTTCAGAGACTAAGGAGTTAGATTCAAGTGTTCAAACTTCCAATGGTGTTGTTGGTCAGTACAATTGATGAGTGGTATTCCAACATTTCCCATTTTCTCACTTATGGGGAATGTCTTGATCATCTGACTCCAAAGGAGAAAAGGACCATCAAACTAAAGTTGGCAAACTTTGTCTTATGGGACAATGGTTTGTACAAATGTGCAATGGATGGAACTTTTTTGTGATGTGTTGATCAAGAAAAACAAGAAAGATTGGTAAAGTCATATCATGACTTAGCATGTGGAGGACACTTTTCAGCACCGGTCACCACTCACAAGATCTTGAGAGTGAAGTACTATTGGCCCACACTCTTTCAAGATGCATACTCTTGGGTGCGTAAGTGTGAGTTGTGTCAACAGTTCGTAGGCAAGCCAAAGTTGGCGGCTTTGCCTTTAAAACTCGTTGTTATTGAAGAACCCTTCCAACAATGGGGAGTTGACTTCATCGGTGCAGTAAATCCATCATCAATTGCAGGACATACCTATGTTTTAACTGTAACTAATTATTTCATCAAGTGGGTGGAAGCAATTCCAACTAAGCATGCTACTTCTGAAGTGGTATGTAGTTTCTTAAAAGAAAACATCATTTCCAGGGTCGATGTGCCGAACAAAATTGTTGCTGACAAGACTTTTTCCTTCTTGTCAAGCGAGATCACTGAGTTCTATTTTGAACATGGCATAACTTTATCACATTCTTCCGACTATTACCCACAAGGTAATGGTCAGGCCGAATCAAGCAACAAGAATTTGGTTACTATCATCCACAAGCTGGTAGATGAGAATCAACGTTTGTGGCACAAAGCTCTGTACGATGCTTTGTGGGAAGACAAAATAACTTTGAAGCAAGCAATTGGTATGTCTCCTTTTCAACTCTTGTACGGGTTGAATGCCGAAATTTCCATAACCTTGGAACTTCCAACCCTCAAATTGGCTAAGGCCATTGAGGACGAGACTTTTGATAACTCTATTGATAAACGTATAATGTATCTCTCTGAATTGGAATTGAATCGAGTTCAGGTGGCTAACCACATCGCGGAGCATCAGGACCAGCTTAAGAAGCTTTTTGACAAGAAGGCCAAGTCTCGAGATTTTCAAATTGGTGATCTTGTTCTCCTATGGGACAAGTGAAGAGAACCAAAAGGTATGCACAAAAAGTTTGATTCATTGTGGATAGGACCTCTCAAGGTTCATCAACTACATGGTGAAAACAGTTTCCTGTTGGCATATGAGGATGGAACACCATTTTCCCTTCCCCACGACAAGCAACATCTCAAACACTTTACATAGGCGTTCAAATGTAAATATTTTTATTTTTTAAGTCCTTGTGTCTTTTTGTTTTAAGTCTTTTTTGTCTTCGTCAGCTAACTCCAAGCCCAATGGATGGATAAAGGCACTTGAATTATGGAGTTCTTCTCCCTTCATTCGTTTCAAAGAACGGTTGAAGGAAGATCCCCAGTAGAGTCACCAGAAAACTGTTGGGTGAAAATTATGTAATCACCTTTTCAATAGATTACACAACCTAGATTTCAACCACAACTGTGTGAGATATAATCTCTCCTCTCAGAAAGGGGAGGCACCCTTCTTACTACTATCAACTATGAAGCATTTTAAAACATCTTCTCTAAAAAAAGAGAGAAGTATGAATGTGACACTCCCCCCTCATCTCATAGTTGTAGTGTACATTTTGTGAATATTTAGTTAGTTTTACTTAGCTTCTGTTAGTAGTAAGAAGGGCGCCTCCCCTTTCTAAGAGGAGAGATTATATCTCACACAATTGTGGTTGAAATCTAGGTTGTGTAATCTATTGAAAAGGTGATTACATAATTTTCACCCAACACGTTAAAAGTTGTAAATGATGAAGTCTTAGCTTGTGTTGTGCCTAGATGTGCTATAATAATGAATCTTCGACCTCAATTTTGGGCTTTTATTTCTCAATTGTTGCAACCTATGGGCAAGGTCCTTCAATTAGAGGAAACCAAAGCCACCTTGTCAAACATGGATGTAAGGGTTTTGGTCTCTCTCACTTGGAGTCAACATCCCTAAGGAAATAGGAATAACTATGGGAAGTTTTACCGTGTCATGTAAAATAGAAGTGAAGGACATCAAAAAAGAGATTGCCCTAAAATTAAGATAATTAACAATAATTATAGCCTTGAATTTAGAGAAAATTATAAAAAACAAAAGGCACAAGCTAGTACCAATAAAGATAATCAAGGGGAAGAAAATTTCATAATTGATTATAGGAAAAAGAATAGAGATAAGATTGAGAGTCTTAACAAGGATTTGCATAACTTAGAGGATACTAATAAGAAAAATGAAGCCCTCTAAGGTGGTTAACCATAAAAGGAATGCTCAAAACTAGTTCTTGATAAAATAAAGGAAATAATTTTGGTGGTAAAAAAGAAAACTTAAAGAAGGTTCTAACCAAAATGGAAATGCTAACTCCACCTCTTCTAAGCCAGAGAAAGGGAATAGGATTTTAAAAAATGAAGTTACCTTGGAGGGGAGCAAAGAGAACATTGTGCTAGACAACCCCCTTTTCCTTAGTGATGAGGAGTGGGGTCTGGAAGTTGATTAAAAAGAAGATATGAAAGAGGATAAGAAGAAAATGAAGCAATTGAGTAGGGATGATAGTGGGTAGAAAAACAGAAAAAAGTGGAAGGATGAAAAGGTTCCTATAGACTATAAAAATCAGAAAGTGCCTAATCCTGCTCTAAGTAATGATAAGTCTAAAATGCATTAGTTGGAACATCAGGGGACTGGAGTCTCTTGATAGAAAGTATCTTATTAGGAATTCTTGTAATAAGATTAATTCTTTAATTTTTTTGTTTCTTATAGAAGTCAAAGCTATAGATTTTCATTTGGAAACAGATTTTATATTCATTTGAAAAGATATTGTAATGTCCCCTTTTTGGATCACCTTATATTTTGCCTTGAAATCACAATTCCAAATGAAACCAATAACAGATTGTAGTTAAAGATATAATTTCCTACTCAAAATCAAGATGATGTAAATCTGGTTATGGAAACCTGCAACCATGTTAGATAAATATGATAAGCATAATCCATGAAATACATTTAATTTTAGGTCTAAGAGAGATTATATATATCACTGTAATGAGTCCCAAGGACTATGTGGGCTCAACCTTAATGAGGAGGAGATGATAAGGTGCCCCAAGTATCCTCCCCTAGGCTCAACAGCAGGACCTTATCCTCTGTGGCCTCATGTGGTCTTTAACCGATGGTCCTCAACCATCATCATGAGGTGGCATACCTAGTGAGGGCTTTACACAGTTCTCCATCATGCCAACCTTTTCTCTTAAGATTGAAGACCTTTCTTCATTTTCTTCAACAATTGATTCACTCGGGAATAGTTGGGAGGCTACAATAGGGTGCCCTTCTAGCAATTCTCCTTTCTGCATAATAGGGTGCCCCTTTAGCAGTTCTCCCTTTTGCAGTCCTGCCTCATCCCTTTATGATCAGTTGTTGCTAAATCAAAATAATATCACTGTTCATAACATCAGCAATATGAACTACATCAACACTCATTTTATTAGTGTTTATATCTATATTTATCTGATCAGATGATCGATGTCTTAATGTTCAGATGTTTATTGATTTTCAGACTGAGTCAACTTGCTCTCCAATCGATCTGTTCTCAATATTCAAAAGATATTGCTTAAAGAGAAATAACACAAATTAGTTTCAACTGAATAATGACTAATAAGGATTAATAATTGCTGCAAGCATCATTATTGTATAACTGTATTTTATATATATATATATATATATATAGATAATTATTTCTAATTGATTTCAATCTTCCAATCATCACATTATATGAACTTATATATTTATATGTATGTATATGTAATTTATAATTATATTAAACTTATTCACATATTTATTTCATATATTTCTCATTGAGACCTCTTCTTATTCACATATATTTCTTCTTGATAGTTGCTCTTTTTATCAGAAATAAATCCTTCCTTTTATATCTCCTTTAAATTTGCATCTGCTTCTTTTAAATCTGTATATATCTCCTTAGATTTACATATTTTATCTTTAAATCTGCATATTATATCTCTGCTCTCTCTCCTTATAATTTCCTATTTCCTGTTCATGATCCTCATGATACTTCTTGCTTTTTTATATATATGAAAATATTACCTTTTCTGATTATTTCCATATCCTCCCTCCCATCTCTCCTTTGAAATGTTCCTTCTTTTATATCTTATGATGGGGAAGAGTCGCCTCTTTCCACCCCTCCTTGTAAGGAACTTACCTTTCCAACTCAAGCGCTGCCTTGTCTAAATTAATTAGTAATAATTTAGAAGATTTTTGTATCTTTAATCGCTGGTCTAAGACAACATTATCATCACCGTCCTTTTCAACAATACGTATCTTTTGATAATGCATGATCGCTGCTATTTAGTTTATGCTTAACCACTGACTTTTATCTTAGGAAATCTAATCTTCATGTTATTGATAGAAGTCGGCCACATTAACTTTGCTGCCTTTGTGAGAATGATCGCTGCCTTGTCTTTATTGCTGCTGTGTATATTTTATATTAAAATATATTTATTATTATTATTTTTTATTAGTTTTATATGTATTTTAATATATATTATGATAATTTTAATTTTAGTATTATCTTATGATAATCATAATTATAATAATATCAAATTATTAATATTCTTTTTTATATATTTTAATATGTATTTTATTTATTTACATTTCAATGCTTTATATCTCAGTGTTACAATTTTGGAGGCATGACAGATACCTTACAGTTTTGCAGCAATCATGACAAAGGGAGAGGAGGAATTGCAATTTTAATTAACAATAAGTGGGCCACTGTGTTAAAGAGTCAGGTTGCTCTCAATGTAATTTCCTTGTGAGGCCTACTTTGATTTGACTTCAATGTTATCTTTTACTTTTTCAATACTTAACAACCATAGCAATATCAATCACACAAGTTTTAACAATTATGCAACACAAGATGAATGCATGATTTACGTAGAAACTCTTACGGGAAAAAACCATTGCAAAATATTGCTTATAGAAAACTTCTCTTACAACCTTCGTAGGCACCGACCCAGAGACACCAATCCTCACAATTGAACACCAATTCAACAAGAAATACTAATCTCTTCTAATTAGAGACACCAACCTCCTCATCTCCTCAATTAGGAGGCCCCAACCTCCAAATGAATATTATGTGTATTGCAGCTTCAATATGCCTCTTAGATGTCTTATAATTCTGCTATAATCTTCCTCTTGGATCTGCTATAATTTGTAATAATCTGACCCGATATCAAACTAAAGATTGACACTTCCCACAATTTCACCGTCTTGGCATTTCACCAAACACATCTTGAGCGTACTTGTTAAAAGGTTCTCTAATTGCAGTTCTCTGAAATACTTTGCAGATTGATTATTTGGATCATAATGTCATCATATAAACATCCATAACTAGAAATCACAGATTTGACAGAGCATTTAAGCAAACAGTTGGCAGCATTTGAAGTGATTGAAAATATTAAAATGTTTATGGCAGTTTAATTTCAAAAATAACAAATTACAAAAGATCATTTATCGGATTCTAACCTCGATAGACAACAACCTTAAATGCCTTATACTTGTCTAGATATGTGGCGCCCACCATGTCTTAGATATCAGTTGGCGCATATACCACGACCAGCACTCTCTTAACATGCAGTGCCTTTTCAAAATCCCATGAGGCCCAACAATAATCGCACATATAGTGATCACAGAGGAAGCTGCCTAGCATATATAGGGAGTTACGGCCTGTTCTGTCACCGTATGTTTAGCATCAACTTCATTAATGTAGGTGGCATTTCATTTTGAAATTTCGACCCCTTTACTCGCCCAATTCAATTCGCTCCACTGGTCACGTCAAGACTATATATATATATTGCCACGACCAACCTGATTTACTTCCATCCGTAAATGTTTGACAAGGGCTGCGGCTAATTCAAAAGCTATGATTTCAAATAAGACAAACGGTTTGTGTCTGGTCTTCAACAAACTTTACCACGTCTATTGATCTCCTCCTTTAGAACTTACGGTGCCAAACTTGTATCCTTACAAAATGGGTATGACTTTTAACACATCTATGAGTTAGTGACTACATAAAGGTTTCGAATGAGATTAGCCAATTCCTTATTTTGATGGCACTTAATGTAAAGACAGCGGTTGAGACGCATAGTGGTGGCTATGAGCTATGGCCTCAAACTATCAACCTCAGGGGCGATGCTTCTCCTCACACCACGTCAAAAACTAAACATTAATAGAAATAGTTTATAGTACCTACCGCAAGGATAAAAAGGTCAGGTGTTGTATGCACAAGAGTGGCATTGGCAACTCAGGGCATAAATAGTAAAATTTATTCATCCCAAATTATGACAATACTTCATCAAAAGTATCTCTATAAGTTCTATAAAATTCTTCTAATCAAATTTATCTTGAGAACCTTCAACTGGATACCAACCAAAACTCAAAAATTTATCTTTTACAAAGATTTCAAAATTTTCAAATAACTTCATGAATGATCATTATTGCCCAATGCAGATTCTAAACTATATCGGCTTGTAGATGGTGTCGGGATTTCGTCCAACCCACCAGCTCAAGGGTTTCTTCCTCAAGTCTCAAGTCTCAAGTCTCAAGTCTCCTGATAATAAAAATTTCACAAGATGATTAATGAATCCCTTTTCACCACCTTTTAATTATTTATTATTTATTATTTTGCTCTACTAAATTAATTTTATTTAATATTTTCTCCATCCATTTAATAAAATCACTTTAATAGATAATTAATTAATTAAATATAAATGTCCATAATATTATTTTAAGACAAATTAATAATTAATTAATTAAATTAAATTCTGTGGTGGCTACACGAAAATCAAGGACATTACACAATTCTTTTTAGATCCATTATATTAATATTATAATTATAAAATATATTATATTATATTAATATATTATAATAATATAATAATAGAATATAATATATATTAATAATTATATATATTATAAAGCGATTGGTCTCTCGCCTGTATCAAAATGAGGACAACTTGAGCAAGATCGTGGTCTCACTGAATCTGTTGCTTCATTTGTTGCCCCGACACATCCATTCAATTAGTATAGTTTTACTGCATTACCATCCATCCATCCCTAGCCCTAGTTTCCATCAATCACTCTGCAGGTGGGAGGATGTTATAGATGTAATGCATGCAAGCAAATCAAGGGTATATTATAATTATTATATATAATAGTCATAAGATTTTTATAAATTAAAAAAAATTGAAAAAAAAATTAAAAAAAATTTGAAGTTAAAAAAATAGACGCCCGATAGACATTCCATGTGAAAATCGCAATAAAATAAAATAAAATAACGAAAATCGCTGAAACTCTTGGCCAAAATTCATCGGAAACTCTGCTGGAAATCGCACGAAATATTTTCATAGGAAATCACAAGTAGAAACCCTCATAAATCACGATTAAACAAAAAAAAATGGCGGGAACCAGTCAAAATCGGCAGTCAATGAAATATCATAAATAATCGCGTTTTTTTATAGGGAAAAAATGGGGAATTTCACTGTTTCGCAATTAATCGCAATTTTCCTGATTGTTTCCCAATTTCTGCTTCTTTGGGAAAAACTATAGTTTGAGCAGCAAATACTCCTCAACTCCACTATGCAACAGTCAAGTACAGCCAAGAACATTGTAATACGGTATGAATATGATCTACAAAGCTCTCCAACAATCAACAAAAGCTTCTATGAGCTACAAAGTTCCCTTTCAACCAAGATTTTCCTTTTATGTAGCATTGAAATTAAAACTCTATACACCAAACCCAGCATGACAAGGCTTAAACACAGATGGCTGGGACATTGAAGATGAGGATGCTGCTATTGCAGAAGTTTAATGTACTATGAAAAAAACCTATATCTGCTAATTTTGAATCTAGCTATAGCATAAATACAAAGATCATTTTCCATTTGCACAAGTCACCTAAAAGAATAGTAATTATTTTCTTTTATGTATAGAGTTCGGTTTTATGGGTTCCACTTTAGCACAAAAGAGCTTGCAGCACAGAAATTCAACTATAAGTGCAATACTTGGTTTTTAGTAAATCTGCCTTAATATGATTGCTACTTAAGTGACAATGGCTTTTCATATAAATAGTCAGGGACCTTGTAGGAATATCTGTGAGTTACTATTATTTGTTTTGTTTCAACATGCAGGACCCTCCTATCATACATCGAGATGTCAAACCAAGCAATATTTTGCTGGATGAACACTTCAATGCTAAATTATCTGACTTTGGTATCTCCAGGACCACACCAGATATAATCAACACTCACATTTCAACTGCAGTAGCTGGCACTATGGGGTACAAACTTGTTTTTGTTTATTTCTTATTTATTGTATGTGTTCTTTTTCAAGGAATGATTTGGATTTAAATTTTGAACTGAAGACCACTAAGATACATGTAAGCAGCAGAGAATTGAATGGCCTTCATTTGGCAAATTTGTATGAACAAGAGGAAGGAAATTATATTTGAGAATGCCAATTGAATTGACAAAATATAAGCTACTTGTGTGATAGATGTAATTTCATGAAAAAAAATACTCCAAGGATGTTCAAGTGGATAAATCATGCATAATGACAATTTGTCCAGCCATGTCACCTTGGTGTCCATATAAATCCTCAAAATGAAATCCCATTGAACATTAAAAGTTTTTTGCTACACCCATCATTCAGTATTTGATAAAGTTATCTATAAGATCATGTTCAGGTCATGTGTATTAATCCTTGTGTTTTGAACAGTTTAGAAAGAAAATCAGTTATACAATCTAACGTTTTGATAATGTAGTAGAATGTTCACATTCAAATTGAAAACCATTAATGATATTAAAAAAAGCCAAATATAAGACACTAAGAAAAACTTTTATATGACCTACAAGTATCAAATTCTAGTTAGGATACTTGTGAAATTCTGTCATACTGAAACTGACATTGAAACATAGGTTTATGTGAATTGGAAACATTTTTTTAGACAAGTGTGGATTTATGCATGAAACTCTGGCTAGGGTTTCAGTAATTTATTTATTTTAATTTGATTTTTTACATGTTTTTCAACAACCCATTGTAGGCCACTAGTGAGGTGAGCCTTATGTCATATCCCTCCCAGGATTGTAAGGCATTAAAATAAATGAAATATTCCGAGCCAAATTTTTTTGATTTTTCACAATTTTCAATTTACAAGCAGTGCACCTGTTAAGGTTAGATGGATAAACCAAAACGTGCAAGAAAGCAACTCTAACCAGAATGGCGCCGATGATGGCGAGCATTGGTCAGAGGATCTTCTACTCTAAATACAGAAAGGAACTCAACGTCAAGTATGTGCTACCCAATCCAATGCGGAGTGAGGGGTGACCATATGACGGAGTGATTACAGAAAGCAAAGCTTGAAATGAAATGCTGAAAACTGGAAATACTCGACACCCAGAATGTGCTTGCTGACCCAAGATGGGAAAGTAGCTACCATAGGGCGGAGATCTATCTATTACAAACTATTAAAATAATGTTTATTTATTTATTTATTAATGCTCAATATTGTAAGATATTGTAAGATAGAGATAAGATCGTCTCCGATCTTATCTGGTGTTTCTTTTTAGAAACTTTTCAGTTTTGTAAATCTTGTAAACTATTTATTGAGCGTCTCGCTCATTGTTAATACATCAATTAATTTACCAATTACTTGCGTAATATGGTATCGAGCTCAGAAAACAATTTTTTTCGAAAAATTAATAATTTTTTTGAAATTATTTTGTTTACATTTTTCGAAATAATTGATTTTTTTAAAAAAATTTTAATTCTGGAATTTTTTTCAGTGGAAATTTTTGGCATTTCTTGGGCGTTTTTTCGAAGATTTTTCGTGGACATTTTTCAGGAAAATTCGTGGCTCTCCTGGGCGAATAAAATTCGTGGTATTGGCATTACGTTTTTGTTCTGGCCGCACGCGTTTCTGGTTGCATCTTCTGCTTGCCGCGATCTAAAGACACGCCATTTTTCGTGGAACCCATTCGTGTTTTGAAGACGCGATTTGTTTTCTTTCTGGGTCGCGATTTCTGGCATTTTTTTGTCTTCTGCAAGCCGCGCGTCTTAGATCTCTGCTCGTGTTTGGCTGCGACAGACGTCTTCCTTCTGGGCACGGATTTATCAGTATTTCCCACGCATTTTGTGCGCGTTTTTTCAACTTCTGCCCGCGTTTTCTTCTGACGACGGAAGAACCCCAACTTCTGCCCGCGTTATGACTATGTTTTGAAGAATCTGGTTCACTTTCTGCTCTCCATCTTTTCGCGTTTTTGTTCTCTGCAATTTTTTGGAGAAATTTTGGCGCCTAGGGTTCCAGCGACTTCGGCCAAGGTTTTGACCATTTTTTTCAAGTCAGAAATTTTTTTCGATCACAGATTCGTGGTGGGTTTTTCGAGAGCTCAACTGGGTTGGTCTCCGAATTTTCTGGGTGCATCGTTTTCCGTGCCTCGAATTTTGTATCAGTACACTGTACTTTCTGCAGTCTGTACCTGTCCCCTATTTTCTTCATTGGAATTCGTGCCTCGAGTTTCGTGCATCAGCCTCTTCTCAGTACCTCGTTTTTCGTGCCTCTAAAAGCGTGAAGATGGCCAGTTTAAGCAATTTAATGCTGGAGGGCAGCCAGAGATTTAATGGCAAAAATTACAACACCTGGAAGCAGCGGATGTTAACAATTTTTGAATACCGCTGCCTTGATCAGATGATCATCGGCAACGCTACTCGTCCTGAAGCGGCGGGTAAGGATCAGGATAAATTTGATGAGCAGAATCGTGAAGCCGTCATGCTTATTAAGCTTTCGGTTACTGATGATCAGCTCCCTCAGATCCCACTGCGAAAATCAGCTAAGGAGATCTGGGATCACTTGAAGGATTTGCATGAAACTTCCGACAAAAGCCGTGCGTTTTTCTTGAAGAATATGCTGTTTTCTATCATGATGGATGAGAAGACAACTCTGCAAGCGCACTTGAATAAAATCCAGGAGATCAGAGATCAGTTGGAGGCGATTGGTCGGAAAATGGAGGAGGAAGACATGGTTGTGATCACCCTGAAGAGTTTACCGAAGTCCTATGAACATTTCATAGAGACCCTCAACATTACGTCTGCTAATGTTGATCTCAAGTTTCCGAATTTGTGCACTATCCTGTTGCAGCAGGATCGCTGGAGACAACAGTTCGGTAGCAGTGAATCATCATCCTCCACGGAGTAGGCCTTTGCAGCAAAAACTCAGTCAAAGCATCATGGGAAAGGTCAGCCTTCACAGCAGAAAGGCTCAAGTCAGCGCTCCACCAGTCCGAAGAAGAAAAATATACAGTGCAATTACTGTCATAAATTTGGCCACATCAAGAAAGATTGCCGTGCTCGTTTGGCTTCTGAGCAAAAGAAGCAGGGAGGGTTTCAGAAAGCGAATGTCGCCGAGCACTCTGAGCAGAAGGAATCTGCCTTTTATGCACTGATGGCAAAAAGGCCGCAGACCATGTCAAGTCCTCTGCTTGGTACATAGATTCTGGTGCCTCGCGTCATTTCTCACATAGGCGTGATTGGTTCACAGACTTTTCCCCTTGCACTGACTCAGTAATCTTTGGAGGAGGTGAGGAATACACAGTTGTCGGCACAGGCACTGTTCAGGTTCAGTCTGCGGGAGGGATCTCATATTCCTCAACGTGTATTATGTACCTGATATCGAGCTCAATCTTCTCTCAGTCAGTCAGATCATGCGGCATTCTCCCCAGATGGATGTGGTATTCAGCTCGCATAGATGTTCGATTGTTGATCGAGAAACTCGCACAACGGTGGCCGTTGGGATAGAGGATCATGGCCTTTACAGGCTTGTGGACACTGGTGATTCTCCGGAGTTAGCCTTGGCAGCCAGAAATTCAGCTGTCACCAGTCTTTGGCACCAGCGGTACGGGCACTTGAACGTGCACTATCTCTCTCAGCTTGCTCGGGAGGGACTTGTTGATGGCTTACCTGACATTCAGACTCAGCATCAAGGCGTTTGTGGTGCTTGTCAGGCTGGGAAGCAGCATCGCACACCGTTCAAGGATGGCGACTCTTGGCGGGCTTCTAAGGTACTTCAATTAGTTCATGCTGATATTTGTGGTCCTATGTCTGTTTCTTCTGTAACTGGTTGCAAATACTTTCTACTTTTTGTTGATGACTATAGTAGGAAAATGTGGGTGTACTTTCTTAAACAGAAATCAGAGGTTTTTAATGTATTTCAGAAGTTTAAGGCCTTAGTTGAAAAAGAGTCCAGTTCTTGTATTATAACTCTTAGGTCAGATAATGGGGGGGAATTCTGTTCTAGTGCATTCTCCAACTTCTGTGATACTCATGGGATAAAACGTCAGTTAACCACACCCTACACTCCTCAGCAAAACGGTGTTGTAGAGCGACGCAATCGTACGATTGTTGAGATGGCTCGCTCCATGTTGCAACACAGGAGTGTTCCTACTAAGTTTTGGGCAGAAGCCGTCAATACATCAGTCTATCTCCTTAATAGGTCACCCACTCATGCTGTTAAGGGAAAGACTCCTGAGGAAGTTTGGTCTGGTCGCAAACCTAGGATCAGTCATTTGAAAGTTTTTGGCTCTCTTGTGTATGTTTGGATTCCAGAGGCCAAGCGCACTAAGCTGGACTCCAAGAGCCAGAAACTCATGTTCACAGGGTACAGTGACAACCACAAGGCATATAGGCTGATTGATATAGACACTGATCGTCTTATCTTCAGTCGAGATGTTGTCTTTGATGAGGAACGAGGTCCATTTCACTCTTCCTCACCTGTTCAGCATTCAGAGGATCAGCCTCTACAGGGTCCTGATATGAGTGTCCGACTTCCATTAGGTTCACCTGATGGGAGGGATGACGAAGACCTAGTCTTTGATGATGCTCAACCTGAGTTTCCTCCAGATGATCATGAACATCTCCCTGCTGAACCTGTTCCAGATCCACAACCAGATCCAGCTCCTCCTGTTGCATCTGATGTTGGCACATCTACTCTCCGACCGAAAGGGTGGGCTAAGACTATCAGTGATCTTCGTGCTGATGAGCTCATTGAGGGTAGATCATCCAGAAACAAGAGCAAACAGCAGTCTACAGGGAATTTTGCTCTCATGGCCAACATTCACAGTGTTTATGAGCCTCAGACATATTCAGAGGCAAAAGGGATACCTGAGTGGGAAAAGGCAATGGAATCAGAATACCAGAGTCTTCAGAAGAATCACACTTGGGTCCTTTCCAATCTTCCTTCAGGGAAGAAGCCCATAAGCTGCAAATGGGTGTACAAGGTGAAGTACAAAGCTGACGGAACCCTTGACAAGTACAAAGCTCGTCTAGTTGCAAGAGGGTTCTCACAGAAAGAAGGCATTGACTATGAGGAGACCTTTGCTCCTAAAGCCAAAATGAGTACCATACGGCTCGTCCTTGCCTTAGCAGCTCAATTTGGTTGGAAGGTCCATCAGATGGATGTGAAGAGTGCTTTCCTCAACGGTGAGTTGAAAGAGGAAGTATACATGACGCAGCCTCCAGGTTTCAAAGTTGCTGGTCAAGAACAGAAGGTGTGCAGATTGGTCAAGGCACTCTATGGCCTGAAACAGGCTCCTCGAGCTTGGTACATTAAGATTGACACGTACCTCACAGATCATGGTTTTCAGAGGTGTCCATCTGACTCGAACCTGTATGTCAAGAATACTGGTAATGAGATCTTGCTTGTTGTTGTCTACGTGGATGACTTGATCATTACCGGCAGTTCAGCACATTTGATCACTGAGATCAAACAGGACTTGTGCAAAACTTTTGACATGACAGACTTGGGCCTCCTACATTATTGTTTAGGTGTTGAGGTTTGGCAGACAGAGAGCAGCATTTTCATCTCCCAGTCCAAGTATGCTCGAAGTCTTCTGGATAAGTTCCGAATGTAGGATTGCAAACCTGCCTCTACACCCATGGAAAAAGGGCTTAAGTTGTCAGCTAAGTCCGATTCACCTGTGGTAGATGAAACTTTGTTCAGGCAACTAGTAGGCAGCCTCATCTATCTTGCTGCTACTAGACCTGATTTGAGTTTTGCAGTGAGCTACATATCACGCTTCATGACAGCCCCCAAGGCTGATCATTGGGTAGCAGCGAAGCGTGTGCTGCGTTATGTGAAGGGCACTCCTGATTTTGGACTCTTGTACACTCGGAGTCACGATCCTAAACTCAGTGGGTTCACAGATTCAGATTGGGCAAGTTCAGTTGATGACAGGAAATCAACATCTGGGTATGTGTTCAGTTTGGGATCCGGTGCAGTTACATGGACTAGTAAGAAGCAGCAAGCAGTGGCTCTCTCCTCGACAGAAGCAGAGTATCGGGGAGCAGTAAAAGCAGCATGTGAGGCAGTTTGGCTTCGTCGGATGCTTGCCGATATGCAAATATCTCAAGCAGGTCCGACTCCCTTGTTCTGTGATAATCAGGGAGTTCTCAAACTTGCCAAGAATCCGGTCTTCCATGAGCGAACCAAGCATGTTGAACCTCATTGTCATTTCATCTCTCGAAGCTGGTTGAAGACGATCAGCTCAGCTTGTCAGAGGTTCCACGAGGATCGACAGCCAGACATTCTCACCAAGTCAGCCGCATGCATAAGTTTGTAAAATCTCGGGGGCATCTGGTGTAGTTGATAGATTGAGCATTAAGGAGTGGCATAAAATAATGTTTATTTATTTATTTACACGCCTCAATATTGTAAGATATTAGAAGATAGAGATAAGATCGCCTCGATCTTATCCGAGTTTCTTTTAGAAACTTTCCACCTTTGCAAACTTTGTAAACCATTTTATTGAGCGCCTCAGCCATTGTTAATACATCAATTAATTCTACCAATTACTTCATGTAATAAAATTTTCCACTCTTAGGGGTTATTTTGAGGAGGCCAAGATGGATAGGGAAACTATGGCACGGGAGGACCCAATTTTTTGGTGGACTATGCATGGACCAAATTGTTTGACTACATCTCTAGCCATTTGTTTGCTATCTCAAGTTTCTAGTTCTTCTACTACTGAGAGGAACTGGTCTTCTTATAGCTTCATCCACTCCCTTAAGAGGAACAAGCTTATCTCTAGGAGAGTAGAGAAGCTTGTGTTTGTACATAGTGCCTTGAATCTCATTGGCCGCAACACACTTTTGTACAAGGAGAGCCTAGCATTGTAGTGGGATGTAGAGCCAGAAGCTAGTATAGATTGATGAGGATGCTACACAAACAAAGCTGGTTGGTATTAGTATGGAGGAGCTTGACCATGTGGAGTTTGAGACTAGAAGTTCTGGTGATGAGGAGCTTGAACATTTGTTATCATCATTGTACTCATTGTAATCATCATTATGAAATCTTGAATATAATATAAATTTCGAATACAACATTTTCATTGTTCAATGTTATATTGTCAATGTTCACTTCAAAGTTTATTAGTTTCTAAGTTCTACTATTTTTCCAAAGTTTAATTTGTAATTCTTGTACTTATACATCTTTTTATAACAAATTTTTCAGGTACTTGAGTATTTCAGTGCTACCCGCCACCCCCCACCATCACCCTGCCACTATCCGCCTGTCGTCCCCAAACTTAGGCCCTTGGTCCTCCATCCCCACATCCCCCCATCAGGAAACTCCATGGAACTGTGAATATCATAGTGAGGAAGTAGGGAAGCGCTGCATACCTGGAAGTGACAAAATTGGAAATCCTCTTAACATTCAGCATGAAGAAATAGAAAATCCACTGACAATGATGGCCAACACCTTTATTCTATAATCTATATTTATTATTTATTACAATACTTATTTGTAACATCAAGGTTGTTATAATCTTTATTCCTCTAAATGAAGAGTCATGCTATAGAAAGCATGACATGCGTAGCTTGTTACTTGTCTCCACCACAAGTACAGTTATGTTATTTAATGTTTAGTTGCCTAGCGTGGCATTTATGTCTTGTGTGTGTAGTTACAACTCAACTTGGCAGCACTATATAGGTCATTAAGAGCCATGTATTCCCAACAAAACCTGCTCCATGTCTTAGTTTTTTGTTGTGGCATTTTCATAGGTACTGTAATGAGTAATCTATTTGAGAAAGGAAACTAAAAGCTACTGCACTTCTGTCTAATTTTTAGGTTAGCTGACTAAGACTGAAATTAAGGAGCAGCAATACTTTTGCTTGAAATCTTAAACTTATGTTTGGAAGCAACAGTTGCAGCACAAGCAGAGTCTGCCGCAGCAAGGAAAGAATCAAGCTGGCCAAGGATTTCAACTATTGCAATAACAATGATTCCAGGGAATTCATATTTGAGATTATTGATATAAAACTTGGAATTGGGATCATGAATGCTGATTATTATTTTTTAGACAATGCACAGCAGGAATTGTTTCCTTAAGAGGCAAAAAAATATATTGATGATACTGAATTCTTAGACAGACGATTTTTAATTTTCTACAAAAGTAATAATTTTACTTTACCTGTTTCTTTTCTTGCTCACTTTACGCCTAGGTTATCTCGTGTGTTATTTTTGCCTCATTAATACACAGTTTGAAGCTGAAATGTATCTAGTTTTTTGTACCACTGTATTGTCAGAGCGCATTTAAGGATATTCATTTATTCGGTGACATGCCTTGTGCTTTAGCATGCCAACCATTAGTTCAAACATAAATTCAGTTGATAAAAAGACTAGGGGTTTTGTTTCTATCTTTATTCTGATGGATCTGAGCTGTTTTTTCTACATATTGGGTGCTTGGCAGAAGAGTGGTACCAGTGTGTGTCTGTGTGTGTGTGTCTGTGTGTCTGTGTCTGTGTGTGTGTGTGTGTGTGTGTGTCGTGTGCATGTGTGTGTGTGTGTGCATTGATAACAAGAGTAGGGGTTTATTTCTATCTTTATTCTGATGGATCTGTACCTGTGCCTCTGTGTGTGTGTGTGTGTGTGTGTGTGTGTGTGTTCAGTTGATAACAAGACTAGGGGTTTTGTTTCTATCTTTATTCTGATGGATCTGTACCTCTGTGTGTGTGTGTGTGCCTATGTCTGTGTGTGTCTCTGTCTGTGTGTGCGTGTGTGTTCGGTTGATAAAAAGACTAGGGGTTTTGTTTCTATTGTGTGTGTGTGTGTGCACGTGTGTGCGTGTGTGTCTGTGTGTGCACACGCGCACGCGCACGCGCGTGTGTGTGTGTTCAGTTACCCACATCATTTCTATGTATACCTATTGGAAAACCATCGAAAATTGAAATCTCTCAATCTTCATAAGTTGGAGTAGCCTTGGTACTTGCTGATGGTTTTTCTTTGATTGCAATTGAGATTTCTGAAAATGATGGAAACGTGTATTTTTTTTTATAATGATCAAGAATATTCATGCTATCCTCTACATTTTATTTTAGTAAAGACAAATGTTTTGAGCCATGAGGAGTATTTGTAAGAATTTGGTAGTATTTGGTATTAATGTCCATTTTGTAAAGACTTTAACTAAATGCATACAAAATAGCAAACACAGAAATCTCCAGAAATACCACAGCAATAAATATTTTTTATTTTTATATTTTGTTCAAGCACACACATACAACTTGAAATTCACCCGTCTGATACAACTTATAGATCTGAGCATGCTTGTTTGGTACACATGCAAATTTGAACACTACTGAAGTCACTCTGAATTTTGATCTGTTCCTTGAGGGTTTCCATCCCCAAAGTAATGGATTGACATAGCTGTATGTTTTCATCTCCAGTGTCATGCCCCCGCCATGATCAAACTACAACAGACTTTCATAAAAGCATGTTTATATTTACAGGCTGACCTTCATTAATTACGGGTGCCTAAGTAAGAGGCAAGATATAAATACATATTAATCGGTCAAGTTGATGTAAGGAATATTTAACTAATTGCAGAGTTAATATGTATAAGGAAGTGACAAAGATTCATAAAAGAGCACAAAAGAAATCTTACTAAAAAGAAAATATATGCATGTATTAATCGTTCATGTTAAGCTATTAATAAATTAAAGAAAGGTAGTGATTCATATACAATAAAAGAAGCAGCAGTTTAGTATGTGAAAGGTGTATGATTAAAATAAATAAAGCAAGGCAGTGATTATGGTCATCGAAATGCAGCGATCATCTTTAGATTAATTTATGAAGATAACTAAAAGTTCATGAAGGCAGCAATTGGATTTAATCACAAAAGGCAGCGATTGATGCTAAGACAGATTTGTTATCTAAAAGACACATCCATTCAAATAGTTGTCTCCTTTCTAAGAGATGCATCATTTCACTTAGACATGGGGGTATTTAATGGAAGACAAATCATTTGCAAAGGACATCAATGAATCGAAATCAATTAGAGATCTGAATAAAGCAGCAGATTGGAAGAAATGGATTAAATTATAAGAGATCTATTTGATCAAGTATTATTGCCAAGAATATATTTGGTAAGTAAGTTTAAATATAAATATAAATAAATAAATATATATATATATATACATATATATATGTCAGTGTTGCCGGGAGACATGTCTCCTCCCCATTGAGACGCGTCTCTGGAACTAGTACTTGTCTCGGGTACTTGAGACGTCCCACGAAACGCCGCCCAAAGCCCGGGTTCTTCACTTGTTGTCTCTAAAATCTCTCGACATCTCCTGATAGAAATTTTGACATCTCCCAAGCAAAAGTCGCAAAAACAAAAACCCGTGAACAAATATAATGCCAAAACATAAGGAAAAGTCGCGATTTTGAGGGCTTCTCTTCTTCGACAGACAAGAGTGAAGGTTGTGCCAGATTTGAGTCATGATTTTGAAGGTTGACGAGAGTGCAAGTCAAAGACTCAATAGCAAGCAAAAAAACACGTATTTGGAGCTGCCAAATGTCCTCAAAGCATGTTGTAGAAGCACCTATGGTTTATCGTTCCAAGTGCCAAAGTGTTGTAGCTAGATCACTCTCAAAATAGAAGGTTTTTGCTTTTGTGATTTTGATAATCTTCCTCCTTCCTTTACAATGCTTCCTATATCCTCCAACAGCCTTTAATCCTAAATTAATGGATATTGATTTCACATTTGGCAATACTTAACTAACAAACCACTTTCCGTAACTTTTGGTAGTTAAGTTGCCAGACAAACCTCATTTTGTTGATGATGGCTACAAGTATGGAGACCAATGGAAGTAAATAAAAATGCAACAACCCTTATTTTAAGTTACAATCACTTAATTGACACATATATAACTAAATCATTTACACAATGGTGCTAAAAACATTACACAGTGGTATCCAAATACATGATATTATGTCTAACTAAAAAAATCTAAAATATTTAACTATGTGATAAATGATATGCCATGACCCATTTAATGCTTTGAATTCTCATTATTTTGTTTCATTAATAGTTTAAACTCGCTAGTACTTGCAATACTCGTGAGTACTGGGGAGATCTCTTCATAGTCAAGAAACTTTCTGATCTACTCATGGTGACTTTTGCATTAAAAATCGCATTGAGTTCTTGCAAGAACTCAGTGAGTCTGCAATAGAAGTTCATGTCATTAAGTTCTATTGAGTTTCAATTTTTTTCCAAGTCTTATGGAGTTTTCGTCAAGTCACGTTCTACTCAGATTGAAAATTTTGCTTCTCTGAATTTCCTATACAGCCTAGCTACCGATGAGAGTTATCAGATATATTTGTGATAAATAATGTTATGAGTTATCACTTATTAGTTATACAGTTATATAGTTATGATGCTAATATTTTTTTATTTTTTTGTGTAGAATGTCAAGTGGGGGAAAACAAGGCTTGTACCCATTGTGGAAGTATTGTGATCATGTTTTGGGTCTGAAGGGTTCAGGTGGAACAACCACAATCACATGTAAGTTATGTGAAATGTCATGGAAAGGTACTTACACGAGGGTGAGGGCTCATTTCCTTCAAATACCTAGAAAAGGTGTTGATCCTTGTCCAAATTAGGTGCAACGATATGAGGTTGTGAGGCATCAAGAAAGGGCTGATAGGAAAGTTTCTAATTTGAGCTCTCACGCTTCAACGATAGGGGCAACTACTACAATTCAAAATCAAAATAGAGAGGCAGAAGGGTATGTGTGTTCTAGAGATGTACTAGTAGCAAGTTCTCACAAGAGACCACACATTGGTAGGTCAAACCCCATTGGAAGATTATTTGATGTTCAAGGTCGAGAATCGATTGATGTAGCAATTGCACGCTTCTTTTATGCAAATGGAATACTGTTTAATGTTTCTCGCTCACCTCTCTATGGACAGATGGTCCAAGCTATCACCAATACACCAGATGGGTATAAACCACCTATGTATGAAAAACTTTGCACTACTCTAATTGACAAAGAAAAAATTCGATTAGAGCAACAAACTGCACCAATGAAAAGAGTGTGGGATACAGAAGGATGCAGTATTGTGATAGATGGGTGGATAGATACTAGAAATCGTCCACTACTTAATATAATGGTAACATGCAACAAAGGGCCTTACTTTTTAAAGGGAATTGATTGTTTAGGGCAAGAAAAAATGCAGAGTTTCTTTTTAACCAGCTATGTGACAGCATTGAGGAGGTGGGGCTTCACATGTAGTCTAAATTGTTATAGATTCTGCCCCTGTTTGTAAAGCAGCAGGCATGTTGGTGCAAAAAAAAGTACAAGCATATATTTTGGACACCATGTTGTGTGCATTCGTTGAATAATGCACTCAAAGATATTGGCAAGTTTCAATGGATTTCAACTCTCATAGAAAAGGGCAGAAAAATATAGATGTCCGTATATAACCATCACCACACACAAGCCATTTATCGAAAATTTGCTGAGGTGGAACTTCTCAAACCAGCTGATACACGGTTTTCTTCTTATTTTATTCTTCTTGACTGCCTTTGTGAAGTGAAAGGAGCTTTGTGTTCTACAGTAGTTCGTGATGCATAGGCAACTTGGAGGCAATCTACATCAGATGATGCAGTTGAGGTGAGAGGTATGGTCCTTGATGACCGTTTTTAGGTGATGTTAAATTTGTTGTGGACTATATTAAGCCCATATGTGAGGTGATCAAATTTGCAGATTCAGACAAGCCATGATTGGGAGAAATTTATGAAGAAATAGATCCCATGTGTGAAAGAATCAAGAAAATAACAGATGCAAAAGATCTTTCTCTATATCCTTTGATAGAAGAAAAGTTACATGGAAGATGGAACAAACTTAAAACGCCCCTTCATTGTGCTGTCTATGCCTTAAATCCTAAATGGCATAATATAGTGACGATATACAAGTGACCAATAAGAGGGCTCCATATGAGATAGAGAGGTAATGAAGGGATTTTGGGCTGCAATAAAAAAGATTTATGGCTGAGGTGAGGAAGCTTCAATTATGAGGAGTCAATGGAATAAGTTTTCACATGGGCATGGTGATTTTTCTTCCATAGAAGCTTTATATGATATGCAAGAAAATGAAGACCCTATAGAGTGGTGGTGGAACCATGGAGGTGAAACCCCTAAATTGCAATCAATTGCAATAAGATTACTCTCACAAGTAGCCAGCTCTTCATCTTGTGAGAGAAATTGGAGTACTTATGGTTTTATTCATTCACTAAAGAGGAACCGATTAGGGTCAAAGAAAGTAGAGAACTTGGTATACATTCATAGCTCACTTCTATTGATTTTAGTGACCGATTAATGTACAGAAAATAATTCAAATCAGACAATCATAACACAGCATGTACCGGGAAAACCCTCCTCTTGAGGGAGAAAAACCCAGCAACAAAGATCTCTCTTATTATTCGATGCAACAGTGGTAGATTTACAACTTACAATGAGGTCTATCACAAGACCAATAATAAGAAATAACAGATTGAATGCTCTAGATCACACCTGAGAATATTGAACTAACAATATACAGTAGATCTTCAACCTCTCAGACTTTGACAACACTTAATCAGATCGAACTGGTAACTTCAAGTTCAGTCACTGAGAGATCGACTTTGAATGGAACCAACGAGCTGCAGAATGCACTGATCTCTGGTATATAAGCGCTCAGATCTTTGATGTAGCTCGCACCTATTAAGATCGCAGTTCTCTGTTGAGGTAGCTCGCACCTGTTAAGATCTCAGTTCTCTGCTATATTCGCCTTTTATAATGACGAACTTCTCTAGATCGCAGTTCTCTGCTATATTCGCCTTGACTGTGATCTGATCTCAGAAGTATTTGCACTTGTCTATATCGGACAGGGAGAGAGCTATTGAAGAATATATCTGTATGTCATGAACAAGCTTGAATTCGAATATATATCAATTCATTACATGACGGCCTCAATACATTTCAAAAACCTTTTACAAATGTCAGCCTTTAATAAACATTTCTTAATGAAAGATAAATAACAAAAGAACTTTTATGTCGGCCCAAAGATGTTATTCACAAAGCACAAAGGATGTCAGCCAGAAATGTATTCATAAGGAATGTCGGCCTTAAGAATGTCTTTTAATAATTGACCAAGATGAATTCATATTCTCACATGTCGGCTATAATGAATAATACAAAACAATAAGTATAAGTTGAATAGCCAACGGCTATCATTCAACTTATATTCTCACATGTTGAGCTGGAAGGAACTACCGCGGCTGCTCTAACATTAACAACTTCATCTTCTCTCTCGTGTAGATCGTGGGTACAAGGAGGGTCCTTCAGCAAAATGGGACCAAATTTCACTTGATGGAGAAGTTGTAGCCATGGTGGATGAAGTGGTTGAACCAGATGGCCTTAGTGATTTACCCCTGTTATACTACCAGTAGAGGAACCTGAGTTTGAGAGTGATGAGAAATTGAAGAGCATCATAGCTAGGACCTTGATATGGATGATCATGATGTGGTGTAGATGATAGATTTCTGATTTTTGTTTTTTGTTTGCATATCAGCCTATCAAACTATCAATATTTCTGAATTTCAATATGTAATCGAATATTAAATCTCAAATATGCAATGTCAAATGTGAACTATGATTATGAAGTATGAACTCTTTGACTCTTTGACACAATGACATTTGTGTATTTAAAGTTAATGTTCATTGTTAAAATTTACTACTACTCTTGTTTTGAAAGTTCAATGTCATGAAATTTTCTATAAATTATTAATTTATTAATTTTTTATTTTTATTTATATTAAAAAAATATGGCATCTCCAAGTATCCCGGTCTCCTATTTTCAAAAAAAGTCATCCCAGTGCAGGTACCAGTCTCCCGTACTAGTATCAGTACCAATCTCCTAGCAACCTTGATATATGTTCATATAAAGTGATTATTGGAAGATTAAAATTAATTAGAAATATAAATATACACACACACACACACACTATCATGCAATTATTAATCCATATTAGTAATTATTCAATTGATTTAATCTATTTGTTCCTCTTTAAGCACTCATGTGTAGGGTTGGCAAGGAAACATGTTAGGGAAGGGCGGTATACGAATTGTCTTGGTTGGATGTTCCTGCCACTTAGGGTGAGTGGGGGGGTATGAGCATGCCCTTGGGCTTAATTGTGATGAATAGTTTGTATAGCGCTCTATCATGCATTTCTCTCCAATCCCTACCATGATTGGTTATTGGAAAGAGTCTATAGATTGGATTCAAGTTTAAGTTGTTATTCATTATTTCATAAATGTTAATAGTTCATTTAATCTTGAGTCCAATATCTGCTATATAATTTACTACAGAATATTATTTGTGTATCAATTTTATGTTGTAATTGTCCCTTAAGGAAAATTCAGGCATACTACAAGTAGGGGACATTACATCCAAGTACCAAAACTGCTGAAAGCAGTGTCACATTCCTGGAAATGAAGTTGAATTTTGTTTTAATTTTCAGCAGTGCCTTTTATTGTCCTCCTAACACTTCCTATATTCCATGCTTTCTGTTTTTTCTGCATATCTTAATCATAGACAATCCAGTTCTCAATCAATCTCAGTTTAACTGACAATGAACTAACAAGTCCATTCCTCAATCGATGCTTATTTAACTGACCCTGACTGACTTTCCACTTATTTCATTATTTAACTGACCCTAACTGATTTATACGCCTTATTTCATGATTTAACTCACCCTAACTGTTCCTATGCTGCCAGTCCACTTACTCAATGCTTCTCCTGTGCTTCCAGTCCCAGGAAGTGAATCCTGCATAACATGGATGTCAAAAAGGGGACATTACACATTTCAAATCTCTATTCCTAGACAATGGAAATTCAAATATCCAAGATACATCCTATCCATACAACCTTGGTAAAGTAAATAGGTGGTTAACTGCAGTGCATATCGCTTCAAATGAAGTGTTTTGTCCATGTCCTTTGCACCAAGAGGCTCAAATGAAGTCCAAGTGAAATTTGACTTGACCAAGGTGCGCCTACTGATATTAATGTCATAGGAACTGAGTGACTTCCTTATCCTTCCAGGGCCTTTTACATGTCTCAATGTTCATGTTGTTTCCATTAACTTTTTTGATTCATATTCTAATTTTCTTAACCTAATTTTTGACTTGGCATTTGGAGGTGTAATAAAATATATATAAGAATTCTTTTAGGATTTGCGTTTTCTTATTTTTAATTTTTTCTTTGTTTTATGATTGTATTAGGAAACTTGACCATACTCAAGACTGCCTCGCCGGCTGATTTGGCTGTTCAGTTCAACAGATTAAAAAACATCGGAACTTAATATCTTTAAAAATTTAAATCAGAAACATATATCTGTTCAATTATAATTTTCATCAGAAACACAATACTTGTTTTTCCACATTTTAGGAATTTCGAAATGAGGAGGAAGGATGTGGAGCCTAACCTTGTTGCCTACAGTCGCCGTTTCAGCCTTTAATGAAATTCATTCTGCATGCCTTGAAAAGAGATTTTCATGGCCAGAAGCTTCCACATGCATGACAAAGCACGCGTTTATTTCAAGCAGGCATTAAGTACTGTACATTGAATATATATTGATTAGGGTTTAAAAATTTTGCAAGAAAACTTGCCTTTCCGTCGGGGCAATAGAGATGATGCATTCCAGTATCTGCTGCTTGAGAATCCATAGGAGTCGTACTTATGGAAGAATGTATAGCTCTAAATTGCAGCCGATGGCGAAGAACGAGTAAAAATATTCTTCAATGCAGGATCGAATTGTAAGGCGAGGGTACAGCTTTCGAAATTGCCTCCATCAAAAGTTATAATGGATTATTGAAAAGCAAAAGATTCACTATAAGCATGTTTCCGTGAGACCACCCTGGAATGCTCTGCAAGAAGTTCGGGCAATGAATTTGAATTACAAAATTGTATTTCATTCCAGAAAAAAGCTATTACAAAAGAGAATTTGAATTACAAAATTGTATTTTACTCCAGAAAAAAGCTATTACAACGGAAACCTTGTTCCACAAGAAAGGCAAACGTAAAAAAATTCAAACAAGTAAAAGAATAAAAACCTTCAGAGACATACAAAGTAAATCAATCGTGGAAAATAAATGTTTATGTTAAAAACTCGTAGAGTTAAATGAGCAATATTCATTCTCAAAACAATGTACTTTGGAAATATACTGTCTTTAATTTAATGTTTTTTTTTCTTTATATTTAAATTTATTTATTTATTTTAAAAATAATGAAATGGTTTTTCTTTTAATTTTATATGAAAACATATATTTTTTTTTTTTAATATGAAAGGGAGTCGAGTTACAAAATTATATATATATATAATAATTCAAATATTCTTAAAAGAAAAACTAAATTCTTCAAAAAAATTTGTAATTAAGTGAAAAAATATTAATTTAATAAAATTATTATATTATAAGGAAAACAATTTGTTTTATGTTTAGTCTTAGGAATCTAGATTAATAATTAAAATTGTTGGGTTAATGTATTTTAAAATTGAATGTTGAAGTATAGAAAGTAAATAGAATAATAAGAATATTTAGCTTCATGACCAAAGAAATAATGATTTTAATGTGGGTTTTGAATTTTTAAGCTATCTCTAATTTAGAAACATCACCTCTTTGTCAATGTAATATTTTGGAATTTACATTAGACTTGGATTCTATTTGTGGTCAAGTCCATAGATTAGGATCTATCCACATCCATGGATATGTCATTTTCATGCAAATTTGATCTTGCTCAGTGTGTATCTCTACTCTAAACTTCACATAATTGGTCTTTGTTACTTTTCTCTTTTTTGATGTATGAGACCTTAGAAGGCTTATTATTATGTTGCAAGGGAGCACATTCATCGAGTTCGGCCCTATAAATGTGTTTAAAAGATCAACTTCAAGCAAGAGCAAAGAATCTTAGAATGATGTGTATATTTGTTGCTCCTTTTAATGTGTCAAGTTGAAATGTTCCACTACTAATAGATTCTTGAATCCTTCTAAAATGAGAGAGGATGCATGAAATAAATGAGATGATAAATGGATGCAAATGAATGTCCTATATATGCATTTAGAATCAAATCACACAAACATGTGTTTAGTCAACTCATAACACCTAGTTGAACAGCAAGAGTTAGCCACACTTAAATTTAAATTTTAAAATTTTAGGGGTCAAGTTTATGATTGTAGGGTTGAGCTCATAACCATAAAAAATGATCTAGGATGGAAAATTGGTAGGATCTAAACTTAGGGAATGAATGTATAGGTATATGTAGTGCAATAAATAAAGGTTGTATTGGAAGATGTGCAAATCTATGCATAAGGTGTGGATAAATATATGGGGATGTGTGTGTGGAAATATATAAAATCTAGGGAAATTAGCCTAACTTCACACAAGATTGCATCATTTTTTTATATATGTAGATGTGTATTAAGACATTCTCTCAAAATGGGAAAAAAGCTAAATAAAAAAAGGCAAGGGTGTGATAATTTTATCATTACATTTTGTCACACTTTAAGGTACATGCATGAATTCTAGAATGATCATGGATCTAAAAATATATAGAACTTGTGAACATAAAAGGATATCATAGGTATCCATATAAAGTAATGGACTAGGTATGGAATACACTTGTGTAGGTTTGTCCTTTGAAATGCACTCTTCATGGGAACCTACAAAATAGAGAAAAATATGGCATGAGTAGCTTATGTCTAATAAATAGAAACTAGGTTCAAAACATAAATGTTTAGAAAATGGGAAAAATAAGAAATGAGTAAAGTTGAGGATTTTTTCTTGCTTGGAAATTAATAATATTGTATTTGGTTATGTGGCCATAGGATGATGAGGTGTATGGGGTGTTGACATACCATATGATAATGATCTACCTAGTCATAGTGATGAGTCTTTATGTAGCATATGTTCACTACCTCAAAGTTCAACATAGGAATGTTAGTGGCAATATATCTCCCCTTCATTTGGTTGCATCCACAGGAGGAAAGGGATTGAATCAAAGAGAGAAATGATACATGAAATATAAACATAATCTTTACATTTACAAGCATGTAATCATCTAAATCATATAAAGTAATAGTTATATTTAAGGGTATTGTGTAATAATCATTGTGTGACATGTTAAATGATAAAGCATGGTAGGCACATGTAGGCTAGAGATAAATCTTCAAGGATATTGTTTTCCCCAATATGTGCAATATAAAATGGTGGTGTGGTCCTCGATGAATAGGAACACTTGTGGAATTATATTGGTCACAAGGAAAGGTATATTCCCCCAACATGGCAACATGAGCATATTATGATAAGGTAATAGGTCCTAGTGGTAACATGATTCTAGACTAGAACAATGTAAAATAGGAGAAGGCATAGATGTGTTTCAATGATAATATGGTATATAATATGTTATGATCCTAATATAATAAATTGGACTAAGTATCTATTATATATTCCTAAGGATAAGCACTTGTGGAATGCTTAACCCTAACATAAATATTAGTTAATACACTAATACCTCTTGATTAGGATGAAGGAGTGTGTCCCTACATACTTTAGCCTATAAGTAAGGAAGAGAACTCTCTCCCATATCATCATATCATGCAATATTGAATTCATATATTATTATATGATTATTGGAGGTCACCCCCTCAAAGTGGTCTGCTATATCTATAATTTTTACAAATATTTCCAAGAAATATCATACATAATAGGGAGTATGTGATGCCACTATTATGTAAAAATTTTCAATAAAATCATAATGTGTAGGTGGGAAAGCATGAGGTCCAAATGTAGGTGTAAATTCTAAAGATATGGCAAGGGGAGTGTAATAGGTGGAGGAAGGTATGATGCCCCCAATGTAAGGATATGGAAATTAAAGCATGTATGATATAAAAGGGAAGATATGATGCCCCCTAATATTGTGTGATAACTCTAAAGGTATGATATGAAAATGTGGGCTCAATAGTAAATATATGAACTCGTGCAATGTATAATCTAAAAAATAATGGGAAGAAAATATGTAAATAATACAAGGAATCAATTAACAATGAAGAAAATAAGCATCATAGTGAGCTAAATGTCATGACAATGATAAGAAACATAAGAGGTATAGGAAAATAACAATAGACATGAAAATATATATTAAATATAAATTGGGAAGCAATGAGGAATACAAGAAAATAAAATGGTAAAAGAAAACTCATGCAAAAAAGGATGCAAAAAAAGGTATAAGTTGGAGAGGTGAAAATAGATGAAAATATCAAACCAAGTGGGGCATGAAGGAAAATGTGAAGGTATATTATAAAGAAAATATGTGAAAAGGGATGTGAATTAGCATAACATGACATATGTGTGAAGCAAGCAAAAGGAAACAAAAATGCCCGCATTAGGTCGAGGAGATCAATGATGTAAAATTTAGTATAGAAGGTAAAATGAGTGTGAAAATCATAACAATTAAGGTATAGTAAAAAAAATTAGTGTGTAAATAAGGAAAATCAAAGGAAAAGGGTGAAATTTAAACTATAGGTGTATGGATATACACTATAATGATGCCCAAAAATCATTGAGTAAAAATTTTAATAAAAAAATTATCTCCAAAGGTGTGTGCTCATGTTCATTAAGTAGATCATAATCTTCCAAATATAATTCATCAAACTTATCTTCACATTCCTTTTCTTTTTTCTCTTATTTACTTGGCTTCTCAATTACATGTATTTATTTTTGACATTTTTTTACTCTACGTATGAAAATAGAAATCATCAAATTTATCTTCATAAATTCCTCTATTTTTTTCTCTACTTTGACTATGTTTTCAATTACATGTGTTTCTTTTTGATATTTCTTCATTCTAGGCATAAACACATGATCAAAAATTGTTCATTGACTACAATCAGACTTAAAGGCACGGAAAGATTAGTTTGCTTGCCAATAAAGAATTGTTATTACTGATATTTACTTACTAGGTTATGGAATTCTACAAACAAGGTAGGCTAGTAACTACCCTATGCACATTATCTTGAGGGAAATAGTCTTCATTGAGAAATGATTGCCTACAAGACTATTGTGGAATTCATTCAATACCCACCTTTCTTGCTCCTTATCTACACAACAAAGGAGAATGCCATCAAAATTTATTTTGAAAACTACTCCTTGGATTATAGTGTATCCAATGCCCTACAGCTTGTAAAATCTCCTTTTGTGCAAAGGGATCATGCTAGTCGGATAACTTTCGGTTTGCATAAAAATTATTCTATCAACCACCCAGGACTCCTCTGACTTGAATTGATTCATAAGAACTTCGTCTATAGGTTCCTTCTCAACTTGGGGCCCAATCTCATTGCCCAGATATTCACAAATTCATTTTCCCCTAATCACCTTCTTGGGTTGGACCTCGATATCATACTTGAGGATCTTGGTGATCCAATTTTCCTTTTTTTTATAATCTCCCCTTCCATAATGTATTCTCTTACACTAGGGTGGGCCACATAAACTATGATCCTTCTTGAAGAAACCAAGTGTTTGAATTTATTGAGACCTTTTACAATGGAAAATGCCTATTTTTCAACAAAATTGTACTTCCAGTGCCATATCCTTTTAGGGTTCTTGAGTGGAAAGAAATAGGGTGCTCTTTAATTTGTTCATTATCCTTCTATGTCAACACTGGGGCAATGTTGTGATAACTACCATAGACATACATAATGAAGATTTTAGAAAAGTTCAAGTTAACTAACACTAGGGTAGAGGAAATAACATCCTCGATTAACTTGAAAGTAGTTTTTCCTTATGGAGTCCATTTAAAATCTCGACCTTTCTTCAGCATAAGAGTAATAGGCCTCACTAGCCTAACAAAGTTAGAGATGAATCTACTAACGAAATTGATCTTTATTGGACTCCCTTCTTGTTTACCAATAAGGGAAACTCCTTAATAGCTTTTACCCTCTTGGGGTCAATGGAAATTCCCTTCTTGGAGACCACATAGCCCAATAACTTTCCTTGTGGAACTTCAAAAACACATTAAATTTGGGGATTTAAAGAAACCCTAAACTCTTGGAATGTCTAGAAAACCTTTTCTAGATGATCAAAATGATCATCCTTAGATTTAGAAAATATGATCAAGTCATCCAGATAAATAAGGATGATCACATTGATCAAATCCTTAAAAGAAACATCCATAACATGTTGGAAAGTGGCTCTCACATTGGATAATTCAAATGGAATTTTGGTGTGGGAAAATATTCCCCACTTAGTGGTGAACGTTGTTTTGTGTTGATCTTCATCTTTTATGCTCACTTGATTATATCTAGAGAAACCATCAAATAAGGAGAACATCTCTGACCCGCCATAGTTTGAAGAATTTTCTCTATTGAGGGGAGAGGATAGTGACCCTTTAAAGATGTTATGTTTAGATCCCTAAAGTCCACACAAAGCCGATTGTCACTATTATTTTTTTGGGCTAGTCCTGACCAAGTTAGACACCTAAGTGGAGTGCTTAATTGGATAGATGATCCTAGATTTAATAAGCCTCTTCAACTCCTAGGACATGAGGGATTCCACCTTTGGATTGGTTGGCCTCTACTTCTAACAAATTGGCTTAGCCTCTTCAAAAAGTCCAATGGTATGTTTGATGACACTAGGGTCGTAACCCTTTAAACTGCCATCGTAGATCCATGCCATGACCCTATCATATTTAGTGCAAAAGGATTTTATCCTTTCTTTGTCCCTTTGAGGGGCATCCTTTTTGACCTTCAATTTTTGGCCACTTCTGACGTCTAGATTCGAGTAATCATTCTTATTTTCCATGAATTTCCTCTTGTCCCTTCTGGCATCATAGAAATCGAACAAATTTTCAAGAGTGATCAATCCTTTTGGAAGCTTATTTGTCCTTAGCTATATGATTTTTCCCTCATAGGCCTCTTCATCCTTGGGTTGCAGTTGTTCTACAAACTCCCCATAATATTGGATAAATGTGGCGATTTGAGCATCACTTTCAAAGACCTACAATTTGTTATTATTGTCAGGGATAACATGTCTCACCATCACCTAAACTACATGTTTATTAACCATCAGATCTGTCACTAGGTAGAACTAAGAGTTGATCGTATCCATTCTATCCACTATGGTATTTTGTAATCTTGAAATGACTTAGATGTTGAAGGCTTCAAATCCTTCCATCAGGTCCCATACTCTATGGAAGTAGGACCACAATCGCACATTCTTATCAGCTTCAAGGAACCCCATACTTGCTTGATAACTAGCTTTGAATCCTTGAAAATCTTTAGCCTTTTGACTCCCATGCACTCTACCAAACTCAATCCATGGACTAATCCTTCCAACTCATCCTCATTATTTGTGCAGGGAAATTAGAAGTGGAAGGCTCTAAGAGTCTTCACTCTAGTAAGGGATATTAGGTGACTTTCGGCTCTTGAGTTGACTTTACATCTTGCACTAGATCAAATTGTAGTGTTCATAGACCTTGTTCCTCATCTAGGCTTCGGATCAAGCTTCTTAGGTTTTAGTCATCTACAGGATGACTTGATCCTCATCATAGATTTTGTAGGTCCCTAGACTAGTAGTATGGAAGTTTCCAAAATGATCAACTTCCATGAATTGATTTAGCAAGACCTCCTTTTCAGCATTTCTATCACTGATATATCCTATTCATCTTCCAACATTTTCACACAATACATGTTTTGTTCTTAGAGATGGACATATGTGCAACCTCAAAATTCATCACAATATCCTCTGCAATGTGCTCTGCATGCAGGGGTTCTAAGAGTATCTTCATTTTAGCACCATGCTTGGTCCTTAGGATTAAATGGGACTAATCTAGGGACAGATACCCTCCTATTCTGGTAGTGAAATCTCTAGACAAACACACCCCAAAAATAGGTGGAATATCAAATACAACCACCTCTTGGGTGATTGTAATGCTGGGACAAAAATATAGAGTGAGAGGGAGGGTTTTGATCAAGCATACGACCTAGAATTTATTTTCGTCTGATTGCATGATTTCCCTATCAAGGGACTCATACTCTAATTTCAAGGAATCAACTACTAACTTGGGCATGACAATGGTGCTAGATCTAGATTCAATCATGGAATTGCACAATAGCTTATCTCCTATGATAAAGCTATATAAATCATCAAACTCTCATGCCCCACAATCCTTGCATAGTCATAATATAAAGCTTTGTAAATCATCAATCTTCCTTTGCTAATACCACATGTCTCCTAGCCATCTATATGTATATTCATGTATACATATATACATATGATAGTTTAGTGACCCAAACTTTATATGCCATTGACCTTGTGTCACTTCCATGTGCTCCCAAACCCATATGTGTAATAGTGAAACTCAACATACCAAGATCACTTCGTATCAGTATACCACCTAATGCATATCATGGTATAGTTGAGTGAGGAAACATGGCACTCATGCATATACCATCCACTCCTCAAGGATAAGCTCTATTACTCTCCCCCAGCCAATGGAGAAGCCTATAGACCTCCTATTTGAAACCATTATCCCTTTGCTGATACACCCCACTACTAGTGGAAGTGAGTCAAATCAACCCATGCCCCATTAGAGATCCATCTCTTCATCCTCAATCCCTATTTATTCTATCATGAAAACTCTACTTAAATCACTATCACCATGATCTATATCATAGATCACCCTCTCTCCTTAGATTGAAATTCAAAGAATCCTCCATAAGGCCTCAAGCATAATAGTAACCTTGGGCTAGTTAGTAGCATGAAGGTGTTGTGATTGCTATGCCAACTCTCAACCAAATCTATCATTCTATCTTGGTGGGCTCAAATCTCTAGCATATGAGCCACATGCTAGAACTCCATTGCTCCCATGAATACCTCATCCATCTCTATCAACTTTGGTAGTCATTACATCGTCATGGGATGATGTTGCCAAGACATTAGATGGTCTCCCTCATTCTACATCCATTAGTCATACTTCATTAGCCTTTGCATAAAAAATCAAAATCATATTCATGTATTTTTCTAGTTTAACATAGCTTTGCACCGACGGTGTAGTTTAAACCTCAATTTACATAATTTTACCAATTGTGCCACATTTCTTGCTATGTGTGCTTCATTTCCATCAATTTTCATAATTCTACCAATTATGCAACTCTTTGTCATCCATTTGCACCATAATTCCTTGTATTTGCACCATTTTGCTAATTGCACAACATTTCCTACCATTTGCATTATAATTCCTACCATTTTTTCTCTTATGGCAAAAATGTGCCACATTTCCTACTAAGTGCATTATTTTGTGTCATTTATACAATGTTGTGCCCGCTATTTGTACAATATCGCTCCATATACGTGTCGCTAGCTTGAAAGGCCACTTTTGGTTTTTCGTAATTATAGCCCTCATAAATGAACCTAAATACACCCATCAAGTTCCCAGGGATAGGTACTTATCGATGGTGTTGCACCAGCTAGTTTCCTAAACACCTACATACGCTATGCTTAGTTTGTGTCCCTTGGAATGCTCACCATCATCTCTACTACTATTCTCTAGGATGTTCTAGAGGCTCTAGATTTTGGAGAGTATAAGAGTGAAAATGAGCCCTTTTGACCTTCCCAACCCTATATAGCCCTTCTATCCCTAGCATTTCATCTTTGATCCTTTTCAGTTGTTTCTTTCCTATCCTAGTGTCTTTTCCAGCCTTTTTGTCATTCCTATCCTATGTTTCCTAGATTATACTTCTTGTCGTGAGTCCAACGATAAAATTGTTTTATATGGTTGATCTCTTGAGGGGGTATCATATCTCCATCTCATGGTCTATTAGGGTGCACTAGGCATATCATCAATCTTTTTATTTGAAACAATGCTATAAAACACATTATCTCAAAGAGGGGCAAAATATAGACAAAAATGAATAATACATTTTCATATTATTATTCATCATTATCCTTATCATTTCTTCTATCTATATTAATTAATTAACTTTTAATTATTTAAAATTAAACTAATATTTATCCATTTCATCCATAATAATTTTCCTTTTAATTATTTAATTATCTTAATATTTTTATCATATCTACATTAATTCAATAATTTTTAATTATTTAATTAATTCATCATTTATCATTTTTCCTTCAACATCAGTTAAAATTAAAATTTAACTTATCTTCATCCCTTTATAATTAAATATTTTTAAAAAATATTTAATTAGCTAATATTCCTCTTTTAAATAAATGAAATATTTTTAAAATTAATAATATATATTTATTTATTTCTTCAACTATCAATTTGAATTTATTTATTTAATTCTTCTAATTTCCCTCCACCAAATTCAAATTATAGGTCTTACCCTATTTTGAATTTTTCTATTGATTGATCTTTGTAATTAATAGACACCATTGATCAAACATCTCTTTAGCACTCACATGATCAAATCTTAACACTTTTATTATAAATTATTATCAAACATTATAAAGCATTATCATTATCATTTTCAAGCATCTAGGTATCATTTATCTTTGAGCATTTATCATAATTATTGTATTGAATATCATTATTGTTCTTTCCTATTTAGTTGCTTTGAAGAGCAACCAACAATGGAGCAAATTAAGATATTTGCAATGATAGCTTTGCTTGTTATCTGAATTTTGAATTTTCAGCCAAGATCTTGAGTTTCATTGAGTGATTGTTGAAGTGTGAGTTTTGTACTTTCATTTCATTTTGAACTATTTTTGATTCACATTTTTATCATCCACATAAACAAATGTAATAAAAAATAGATGGCTAGCCAAGGGGTATCACTAACTAGCTCTATCTATTGTGTGCTTCATCTTCATTTTGAATAATGCCTTTGACCCTACCCTTGAAATCTTAATGATAAAAATTATTTGGAATCTCATCAAGGACAGACACAATGTAATTTTTACAAGAAATATTTAGGTACCTCCTAGTTATTATATATAATCTAGACAAGTTCACCATCCACCCCCTATCCCAATGTTATGTTTAATTTATTAGTGGATGTGCCAATGTATTAGGAGATATTTCTAACTTGTTTATAGTGGTGCATTAAGTTTTATGTCAACAAATAATGCAAATAATTTTTCTTTTCCCCTCTTTTCCTTCAACATATCATAAGATCGACCATGGTGAAGCTAGGTGAGGGGCTCTAGTGGGTGTCCCCTTCCATGAATTTTTCCTCTATGTCACTTGTCATTGATGAAACTTTAACTCCTAGTGTGGCTCCTTAGTGGGTGTCCTATAATATGAGAATGCAAGGCTATTTTATCAACTTTTTGGGAAGTTTGGGCATCTTAACAACACCTGCAAGAAGTAGCAACTCCTTAAAGATAAATCTGTAGTTGTGGTTGTTTCCCCCTCTTTCTGTGAGTTGCCTAATAGGTACCCCAAATTTGGTTAGAATTATCATAAGTCTAAAGGGCTGGGAGAGGTTGAACCTAAAGCTCTAGGTTGGATGAAGGAATGGAAAGAAATAGGGAAGAGAATGCTAAGGACACTTTGTTTGTTTCTCCTCCTCAACTCTAGAATCAAGAAGTTCCTAATGTGGGTATTAATGGAGTGGGTGGTGTTCCCTTAAATTGTCCCCTAGAAGTATAGGTTTGGATATTGGATTGAATCTGTGTGTCTCTTTTGACAAAGATGATTCAATGTCTTAGGATGTCCATCATAAGAAAATGCAAGAATCATTAGCCATTTTGGGTTTCACAGAGTTAGACCCTCCTATATCCTCAAAAGTTAAGGTTATAGACAACTCTTGGACTCAAGTGAATGATACATATAAAAAGAAAGAAGAAAGAAGATATTGGAAATGACCCAAAAGTGGGTAGAATGAACAAAAAATATGTTAGTCGAACTAGAGGAGCAACTAGAGACATAGCCTTTGGAAAATAAAGAACCCTTAAGGGTCTTTCTAAATAAGATAAATCAAATAATTAATTTGGGGAGAGTCCTCCCCTCTAGCCAATGTTAATATTGGCTCTTCTTTTCCAATGAAGATTTTTTTGTGGAATATTAGAGGACTGAATAGTCTCCTAAAACAACATATTTTAAAGTGCTCAATAATAGACTTGAAAATTAGCACTCTCCTTATTTAGGAAATAAAAATGCAACAAGATACCTTTGAAAAAATGATTAATAATGTTTGGTTGAGGGTAAAGTACTATATCAGTAATGTTGAGGAAGCCTCAAGGGGCCTTGCAACCCTTTGGAATTTGGATAGGTTTGTTGGCTCCAATGGATTTAGTAATAGGAACTGCTTAGAAACAATCATGTAAGATGGGAAGAATGGGTTGAAGTGGAACCTTCTCAAAATTTATGCTCCTAATACAAGGGTCGCTAGGAACCAATTGTGGCTCTCCTTTTTTATGCTTTTGTCCAACAATTAGTTAGTGAGGTGGATGCTTGTCAAGGATTTTAATACCCCCCTTTACCCATCTAAGAAGCCTGGGGGTGTGGAGGATTTTTAAAATAGTATGATGGATTTTTCTAATTTCATTTCCACCCAAGGCCTTTTAGATTTGGATTTATTAGGTTCTAAATTAACTTATTCTGATAGATGACATGGCCAATACCATATACAGGTCAAATTAGATAGAGTGTTGATTTTTGGTGATTAGGAAATTCTAGCTAAATTGCAGTTGCTTGCTCTTCCAAAATCTACCTCTAACCACAATGCTCTTATTCTAAATTGGGAGGACCAGTAAAAATTTGGACCCTTTCCTTTTAGATATGAGATTATGTGGAGTTTTCACCCAGATTTCAAAGATTTGGTTGGGATTTGGTGGAACCTTTCTTTCCAAGGAACCCCAATGTTTCGTATAGCCTAGAAACTCAAAATAATAAATATGAATGTTCAAGATTGGAACATGATTACTTTTGGGAACATATCTCAAATGAAGAACATATCTTAAGGCCATTCAAGAAAAGATGGAAGCGGGTGTGACTAATGAGAATATTTCAAAAAGAGAGAGGGAACTCAGGGATGAATGGTTTCTTATAACTAAGAAGGAGGAATTCTTCTGGAAACAAAAAATCCAAGGTGCAATGGCTTCAAGAAGGTGACACCTGAACATAAAATTTTTCACTAATTGACCTTAAAACATAGAAGAAGAAATAAAATAACCTTCCTTGTCAATGATAATGGAGACCTGCTTACTAAGGATGATGACTTGGAAGCTAAGGCTATCTCCTTCTTTTAAAATGTGGGGAATGATCATGCCCCCTCCTCTAATGATTTTGATTCTCTTCTTGAAGTTATCCCAAAGTTGGTTTCTAAGAATGATTTGAAGGCTCTTGGAAAGATGGTTTCTATGTGTTGATATGTGGTGACTGATCATCCAAATACTATACACTCGTAACGTATCCTCACCGGGGTTCGGGGTCAGGCTGGGCCCCAAGCAGGGGTTCAGGGGCATAGCCCTTGATTTTTTTTTCATTAACACATCAAGGTTTTCCTGCTAACACATCAAGTGAAAATGACTTTGTAAAACCCTAATTCTAGAAGCTTCCAAAAAGCTTGTTATAAGTGGATGGGATGTATGTTGCGGTATGAAATTCATGAGATTGTAATATGATTTACACTGGATAATAAAATCATTGGGTGGCCGAGTTTCTGTGGATGTAGCCCATATTGATGAACCACGTTAAATTTCTTTGTTGATCTCTTTTGTGTTATTCTTCATTGTTATTCTTGGGTTATTTAATCTGCATATAATTTTTAATGTTTATTGCTCCAATCTACTTGAACCCTAACAACTGGTATGATAGTCATGTGTATTTTGGTTGATTAGCAGGAAACCTCTAGATTTGAGTGGGAGCAATGGAAGAAGGAAAATTCAAGGTTTAGAAGTTCAAAGACCAAAATTATTAATTATGGAAGATGTAGATAGAAGATTATTTGTATCAAAAGGATCTATGGCGGTCATTGCAAGGAAAAACAAAGAAAGGGGCTACTATATCTAATGAAGAATGAGATATTCTAGATAGAAAGGCATTGGGAACCATTCAGTTGTGCTTGGCACCATCTGTGGCATCAATATAATAGAACCAAAGATAATAGTGGATCTGATGGAAGATTTGGCTAAATTATATGAAAAACCCTCAACCTCAAATAAGGTATTTCTCATGAAGTGTTTGTTTAATCTAAAAATTATTGAAGTTGGATCTATAATAGATAATTTAAGTGAGTTCAATACTCTTACCAGCCAGTTAACTTCTGTAAAAGTGAATTTTGATGAAAAGGTGAGCTCCTGGCTCTCTTAGTTTTATGTTCTTTTCCAAAAAGTTGGAATAGCTTGGTAATGGTTGTAAGTAACTCTGTCTCTTTTTCAAATATGTATTGAAATTTAATGATGTTGTTGGTGTTATCCTTAGTGAGGAAATGTGACAGAAAATGATAGGTGAGACTTCAACATCGAGTAATGCTTTGACTATGGAGAACAAGGGAAGAACAAAGAGTGAGAGAGGAAAGAGCTCAAAAAATTGTGGGAAGTCACAAGGGAAGTCAAAAAAAGGAAGATCTAATCCAAAGGAAAAATGGATTGTTGGCATTGTGGAAATCCAAGACATAGTTTAAAGAAGGATTGTTGATCTTGAAAAGACAAATAAGGAGATGGACAACATGATGACAATAAGGAAGCTAATGTTACAAGTAATAAATTGTAGGATGCTTTAATTCTATGTTTAGATAATGTTAATGATTCCTGGGTAATAGATTGAGGGGCTTCATTTCATGCCACACCCCATAGGAAATAATTTTTAGATCATGTTCAAGCTGATTTTGGACAGGTATATTTGGGTGATGATGAACCCTCCCAGATTGTTGGAAAAGGAAAAATAAAACTCAAGTTGCAAAATGGAAATGAATGGTTGCTACAAGAAGTAAGGCATCTTTCAAATTTGAGAAGGAATTTAATTTATGTAGGACAACTAGGTAGTGAAGGCTACATAGTTACCTTTTTAGATAAAGTCTGGAAGCTCACTAAAGGTGCATTAGTAGTAGCTAAAGGTGAAAAGGTAGGCACATTGTATTTGTGTACTAGTAATACTTATTCTACCTTAGTTGCTTTATAAATAGTTGCTACTGAGACAGTTAGAGCACTTGTTGCAAGGACAAAAACAAAATTGTGGCACCATAAACTTGGGCACATGAGTGAGAAAGGGATGAAGATCCTCAATCCAAAAAGTTGCTACTAGGTCTGAAGCAGATTGACTTGGAGTTCTACAAAAATTACATGTTTATGGAAAACAAAAAAGAGTCCAATTTCTCAAAGTTGGGAAAGAGAAGAAGAGTGAGAAATGAGAGCTTGTGTATTTCGATGTATGGGGACCAACTCAAGTATCTTCTCTTGGTGGCTCTTGTTATTATTTTACTTTTATTGATGATTCAACTAGGAAAACATGGGTGTATTTCCTAAACAAAATCAAAAGTGTTTGAAACTTTTAAAAAGTGGAAAGCTTTGGTTGAGAATGAGATGGAAACAAGCTAAAGCACATCTTGAATCTGATAATGGAGGCGAGTATTGTAGTAGAGAATTTGAAAATTATTGTTCATACAATGGAATCCATAGGTAGAAAATGGTTCTTGGAACAACACAAGAAAATGGTGTGTCTGAGAGGACGAATAGGACCATTATGGAGTGTGCAAAGAGCATGAGATTGCATGCTGGACTACCCTTACACTTTTGGGAAAATTTTGTTGTTATGCCAAAAATTGGCAAGGTAACAAC
>VDFB02058242.1:381275780-381478576 GCA_007258455.2 Sequoia sempervirens
AGATTGTACACCAAGATCCCGATGTGGACAAGGTGTGAGCATTGGTCAGAGGATCTTAAAGGAAATGCTGAAACAAGAACTCTAACCAAGAAATGTGTCGGCGAACGACGGGCATATGGTCAGAGGATCCCTATCTATTGCAATACTGGAAATTAACTCAACACCAAGTATGTGCTACTCAATCCATGATGGATAAGAGGCGACCATATGGCGGAGACTAATGAAATTACAATGTAAAGCAAGTAAATAGGCGCAAGCCAGCCTCTTCCACTTATTCGGTGGGCAGTTACAAACATAAGATTAACAGAAATAAGAAGGATGCTGACAGTACTACTGTTCAGCTTACAATAATAGAGTTTCAGCAGTTAAGCACAAGATAAGAGTCTTCTCACAGCTGCAACAATGTATAAAATTATCCTTAATGCTCTCAATACCTTTCTTTTCAAAACCTAGCTCAAATGAAGGATTCAATACAAGCTGTTATGACAGAGCTATGACTGAAACTGGTAATCAGCAAGACAAAAACTCAAAGATATGCTCACAACTCACTCACTACTCACCCAAACAACATGAAAACTGATGCAAATTAATCCTATGATGAAGGCGCCTATGATGAAGACACAAAACAGACACCAAATGCTGCTAATTATTTTTTGCACAAATCCCAAGGCAACATGAATGGTACGGCTTTATGAGAGGGGCGATTTTCTTCTCAAAATTCAAGTTCTTCGAAATAAAATCTGTAAATTGGTGCAAAGGGGCGCCCACCCTAGACAAGAAGAAAGGAAAAACACCCAGAATGAAATCTTTTTGTATTTTTGAAATATGAGTGAAAACTACAATCAGCTATGTTCTCAGCAACTCCAGAAAATAACATGAAAATGCAAATAACTGAACTACAATTGCAACTAACCCACTACAAAGCAATCCTTACTACAAAATGCACTCAAAACAAGTAAATCTCTCCACTAGGTGCTGTCTCACAAGCACGAAGTTGAGCCTAGCTAGGAGGCATTCATTCCTCGAAGCAATCCTCTCACCATTTCGGCAGCATAACTTTACTCAAGATGTTGGATGATGAAAATGAAGACCAAGACCTCCTTTTATAAACTTGTGATGACTTTCCAGAAGCTTCTAGAAACCCTGCTTTTCAAATTTTGAACTCCTTTTCCCTCCAAAGATGGCGTCCCTTTTGTCTTAGAGCAATTTTGACTTTTAATTTAAAATAATCTCCTCAAGATGGGCGTCGTTTTTCAAACATTGATTTTTGAGCTTTAGAAAAATAGAAAATATCCTCATGAGGCGCCACCCCTCAAAGACCACTTTTAAAAACAACTTAAGTTCAATCACTAGGCTAAGGGGGGGTCAACAGCAAAATATAACATTATAATGTGACTTTATTAAAATAATCCAACTTATCTGTCCAAACGTGCCCAAAAGCCAAAGCTGAGCAATCCAATTGAACATACTGAAGTAGAAGGTCAATCGCGCCGAACCCAACAGGACTACTGCCAAAAAATAGAATTTACTAAAAATAGTAAATTCATGAAAGTGCTCAGAATGCCAAGAAGAACACCACCGAAAAGCTCACGAAAAACCCAGAAGGAATCCGGAGTTCAAACACCAATCCGTGGGCACAAGAAAGCACCAACCAAGAAACCCAAACTTCACCACTGAGAAGCCTACGGGTCTCCAGAATAGGCCAACGGTGAATCAGAAGAAGTCATGTTCGAGAAGGGGACATTACACTGCCATTTGGTAGAAAGGGTCGCCCAAGGCAGAGAAACTGAATTCCAAGACACCCAAAATGAAATAAAATTCACTCACATAGCTGTATGTAAAATCTACTTTCAACTGTGGTAGCATCAGCAACTTCAAAACTAGAAAATATCATGAAAAACTTCATCTATTGAGCTCAATCTGCTAGTCTGATTTGAGAAGCAGCAAAAAGCCAATTAGGTGTTATCTTTCAAACACGAAATTGGATAAGAAGCTTGGAGGTAAGCTTTCCTCGAAACAATAATTCAATTGTCATTTTGATAGCATAACATTAGCAAAATTCATGGATACCAATGCTTAAGCAAAGCATTCATTTTATAGAAGAGTAGAAGACTCTTCAGTTCCTCAAGGAAGTATGGCAAAAGTCACATGAGACTCTTCAAATTTCTAGAAAACCTTCCAACTTCTCAAAAAGGCGTCCATTATGAAGGCACAAATAAACTTTATTTTTGAAAAGAATATCTTCAAGAAAAGGCGTTCATTTTTCCCAAGGCATTAAAAGACTTTAAATATTAAATTTATCTTCCATGATGGCATCCCCCTTCATGACCACCTTTTAAGAACAACTTAAAGTTATTTTTCCTAGACCAAGGGGTCAATTGCAAATTATAACATTAATGCCTTTAATCACCAAAATTAAACCTCTAGAAGCCAAATTTGAATTGCATTAAATGCTCCAACTGAAAATGAAGACTTTTGAAGACTGACAATTGCATACTGCCACAAATAGAATCTACTAAAAATAGTAAACTCCCTGAAAAGCCACAGAACCTCAGAACTGGAAACCCTAATTTTACCTCACGCAAGCCTACAGGCTTTTGGAATAGGCTGATGAGTGTCAGAACAGATCACTGATGAGAAGGGGACATTACAGAAAACACAAAAGAAAAAAAGTGAAGATAAACTTTGGTGATGAAATATTTTTCTAAGGTATAAATTGCAAAAATTAAAAGTACCCCTTCGTCTATGGACACATGAATTTGATGTTTTATGAGGGAAATTTTCTTCTGGGTACTGGACATCTTCGACAAGGAGATGGTTTTGAATTTCTTCACGCCCTGCCGAAGACTTTAGGATGAAGATTTTTGCTCAAACGCTTGAGTGATGAAATTTTCTAGAGGAAACAAATTGTTTCCAAAGCAAATGGGCTGGAAAATTGGCTAAGGCAAAAGGGGGTATCATGTTAGTTGGAAAATTTTCTAAGATAGAGAGGAATCAAACAACACCCTCTAAACACGTCGTCAAGTTGGATAAAGTTTCTAAGGCAAAACTTCAAGGTACACAGGAAGCAGAGTACAAGATGGGTTGGAAATTTGGCTAAGGCATGAAGAATTTGAGGATGAAGTTTGCTAGAGAAAAGTGATAATTCTCCATTAGATCCAGAGATCACTCAAACCTTGGGAGTCAAAGCATGAAAATCAAGTAAGGTGAATTTATATTATGAAGTGTTCTGATGCTCTTCTCCTTGCTTGTTTTGTAGGGTGAACACCAAGGCCAAAGCATGATGACTTGGGGAGATGAAGCGAATGCTTGGAAGAAATGGCTAAGTGGTGAGACCTAGTATGTGCCCAACTCAAGTGGCAAAGAAGAAATGTTTTCAAAGCTCAGGATGGAGGGAAAGATGGAAACCCAAGCGTTAATGGTCACCATCAAGTACTTCAAAGTTGAAGAACAATAGCAAGGAGGAAAATCATCGTCGAGCAGGGGAAAGAGGTTGCAGGGTTGAAGTTAGATCAAGAACGTGCCTACCCTACCAGTCCAACAAATTGAAGCAGTGGCGACCAGACTCATCTAGTTTGCAGTTAGAAGAACAAGAACAATGTGAACACATTTCCAGACAGGAATCTTCTAGAAGATGGTGGACATTAATGGCTCATTTATTACCCTACCCCTCTTGGTGGCGGTTTTTAGGGTTAGGGCTTATGTGGCTCGATCTGAGCCCTTCATTTGATTGTAATCTGAGCCGTACGTTGGACTGGGCCAGCTATAAAAGGGGCACCCTGAAATATTCCGAACCAATTTTTTTCAATTTTTTGAAATGCAGTTACAAACAACATGCACCTGTTAAGGTTAGCTGAAAACCCAAACGATGCGGAATCAACCCTAACCAAGAATGTACACCAGGATTCTGAGTTGGGCAAGGTGTGAGCATATGGTCAGAGGATCTTTATGCATTGCTGAACATAGCAACTCTATCCAAGAATGTGTCCAAGGTGGACGATCATATGGTTAGAGGATCCCTACCAACTACAAATGCTGAAAGTAAACTCGACGCCAAGGATGTGCTATCCAACCCAGGGTGGGAATGGAGCTACCATATGGCAGAGATGCTACGAACTACAATGCAATTCAAAACGTAAATAGGCGGCAAGCCAACCTCTTCCACTTATTCAGTGGGTATTACAAAGCATGAAGAGAAAGATTAGAAGAAATGCTGACAGTACTACTGTTTAGCTAACAAAGTAATAGAAGTGCCTGCAAAGAACGAGGATTAGAAGCTCTCCAATGCTGCAACAGTGAATATGACCTCTACAAGGCTTAATATGACTTCCTAACACCAACCCTTAACCAAGATGCAATTTACTCAAATCTGATATGACAGACCAGCAACTTGAAATGCAAAACCAACACCCTAATAACTCACTAAAATGCACTTTTCTCACTCAAAACTAACTCTATTGATACAAAATCAAATGCATAACACCCTAAAGAAGATGGCGACCAAGTTTGGACATCAAAACCTCACCAAATAACCCTTAATCTTTTTTGGCACAAATCCCAAGGAGCACAAATGGTACGGCCCTCTAAGAAGGGCGATTTCCTTTTATAAAATTCAATTCTTAATCAAAAAATCTGAAACTTGCCAAGAGGGGTCGCCCCTATCAAGGAAACACAGTGGTTCAATACCCAGAATGAGAATAATTTTATTTTCTGATATATGAGCAAAAACAACCTTCAGCTACACAGAAACAACAACTCCAGAATTTGATATAAAATGCAAGAACTGAACTTCAAAGACAAAACAAAGCTACAATGCAAACCTCACTACAAAAATCCTCTCAACAACAAGCTAACTTCTCCACTAGATGCTATCTTTCAAGCACGAAGTCGAGCCAAGGCTAGGAGACATACATTCCTTGAAGCAATCCCAGTACCATTTCAGCAGCATAACATTACTGAAGTCATAAAATAATGAAATGAAGAGAAGAGGTCACCTTATAAAGGCATAAGAAGGAATCTCCAGAAGCTTCTAAAAGAGGCGCCCAATCTTCAAATTTGAAATAAACTTGTTTCCCTCCAAGAGGTGGCATCCCCACACAAGCATTATTTTGACCTTTTAAAATATTAAAATATCATCTCCTCCTCAAGTTGGCGTCCAAAACACAAGCTTCATTTTTGACCTTATAAAATATTAAATCACCTCAATGAGGTGTCCACCCAAGAAGACCACCTTTTTAGAACAACATGAAGTGATGAAGCTAGGCCAAGGGGGGACTTTTAAATATAATGTTAAAATATAACAATATTTTAATAAATTGAACTTATCTCTCCAAAATGCATCCCAAGGCCAAAAATGAACAAAGCAAATGAACTGGCTGAAGAAGAGAGCCAACTGCACTGAAAACCACAGGACCACTACTAGAAATAGAATTTACTAAAAATAGTAAATTCTAGAAAGTGCTAAGAACGCAAAGCAAGTCACACCACTGTGAAGCTCTCTGGAAACCCAGAAAGAATCAGCAATTCAATCACCAAATTACGAGCAACAACAACCTCTAAAACAAGAAACCCTAATTTCACCTTCCGAGTAGCCTACGGGTCTCTGGAATAGGCCAACGGTCAACTGAAATGATCATGCTCGAGAAGGGGATATTACAGCCCTCATTTCTAATTATTAGACAGTAGACATAGAGTAGAGAGACAACTTAGGGATAGCTTAGTATAGATTGGTAGGATAGTTTGAAGAAGGAAAATTTTTCCTTTGAAAACTTTGTAAGAAATTGTTGTGAACACTCTCTCAATAAAAAGAATTTTCATTGGTGATGATCTCATCTTTTGTTGTGAATAGCTAGCAAGGTTTCTTCGTCCTTCTGATTCGAGTGGAATCTTGAAGTAGAGTAAATTTCATTTCATGCAAGTAGTTAGTCATTGTGGAATGTGATCTTCAATTTGAGCAAACTTCATCTATCCATACCACTAGTGGGCTCGCTGATGGTGAGTTCGGCTTGCGTGGTCAACTGGAAACTCGTGGACTTAACTTCGATTATGATCTTCATGTTGGTATGCATCGTCGTGACGATGTCTTCATTGTTGAATTGTAATAAATATCTTTAGTTTCTCCCCTTGAAGATTGCACCAGTTCTGTGGAGGCTGTCTGAAGTGAGGCAAAGCGGAATCTGGTTGAGGCTTGTGAAAATTGATATCCATGTCCCCCACGCAGATTAGTCCACAACATCTTTGATTCCTGCAACCATTTCAATTCAATACTTTCTAGTTAGTTTAGGAAACAAGAGCTTTATAGACAAACCTTCCGAGCATTCAGATTCCTTTCTCCGCTGTTGAACAATTTCGTAAGTCCCCTTGAAATACCAGCGAATCACATCAAGCCAACTGAGACTATCCACTGCATGAAGGAACCTTGGAGTTGAACGCACGAACTGAAATATTCTGGACCAATTTTTTCAAATTTTGATTACAATAAGCAATGCAACACACATCTGTTAGGGTTAGCTTTTAAACCAAAACGATGCGGAACGCAACTCTCACCAAGAATGTACACCATGATCCCGAGTTGGGCAAGGTGTGAGCATATGGTCAGAGGATCTCTATGCACTGTTGAACAGAGTAACTCTAACCAAGAATGCGCCGAGAGATGGCGAACATATGGTCAGAGGATCCCTACAAGCTACCAGCTGAAAATAACTCTAACCAAGAATGTGCAGAGAGATGGCAAGCATATGGTCAGAGGGTCCATGAAAAGCAGTGACGGCTCAGCCGATCAGCAATAGGATATTAGAATGCAAGTTCAAAATGTAAAAAGGCGGCAAGCCAGCCTCTTCCACTTATTCAGTGGGTATTACAATGAGTAAAAGTAGAAGATTGATGAGAATGCTGACAGTACTACTGTTCAACTTACAATAAATTAGAGTGCCTGCCAAGAACATAAGATTAGAAGCTCTCCAATGCTGCAATAATGAACTAAGATCTCTCCAAAGCTTAATAAGACTTTCCAGTCACAAACCCTTCACCAAAATGCATTTGCCTAAATCTGATATGATAGAACATGGATTGAAAATGCATAACCAGCAACACAGAACCCTACTAAAATGCTTGCAACTCACACTAGACTCACCTAAATGACTCCAAATAAATTGCATTAGCTTCCTAGAATGATGGCGCCCAAGTAAGAACCATAAAACTGACCCAAACTGCTGTATATTATTTGGCACGAATTTCAAGAAGGCTCTGAATGGTACGGCCTACCAAGAAGGGCGATTTGTCTTGGAAAATTCACAATCTTCAAATAAAAATCACTGCAAGTCATACCACTGCGAAGCTCTCCGAAATCCCAGAAAGAATCCACAAATCAATCTCCAAATTTCGAGCAACAACAACCTCCAAAATGGGAAACCCTAATTTTACGCTCCGAGTAGCCTACGGGTCTCCGAAATAGGCCAACGGTCAACTGAATTGATCACGCTCGAGAAGGGGACATTACAGTCCGCCCTCCCCAAGATTGTTTGCCCTCAAGCAATCGCAAGTCTGGATACTGCAAAATCTCCTCATTCTCCCAAGTTGCATCCTCCAAAGGCAAGTTCTTCCACTTCACCAAGTATTCTCTGATTGTTCTTCTTCTCAAAGAACGCTCTCTGAAATCAATAATCTCCTCTGGAATCAAAATCAACTGCCCTTCTTCGTCCAAAGGGGGTAACTATGATGAAGCAACAATATTATGTCCAAGTGCCTTATTGAGGCGAGATACGTGGAAGACATTGTGTACTCTGCTATTCGATGGTAGCTCCAATTCATAAGCTATTGCTCCAACCTTTCTGATAACTTTGAATGGCCCATAGAAGCGAGGTTTGAGCTTCTCAGCTTCACTCTTCTTGAGAGTAGATGCAATCTGAAGGTTGTTCTTCAAGGACTTCAAGATATCTTGACTATGCTGCAACAAATCCTTGGTTTGAGGGGCTTTGCTATCACCAAACACCAAATCAGCAAAGCTAGGAGCTTCATAACCATAGAGAGCCATGAATGGAGACATCCTTATTGACATGTGAAAGGAAGAATTGTAGCAATACTCCCCTAGGTGAAGCCACTTCACCCAAGCTCTTTGGTGCTCCGAGACATAATTTCTAAGATAACCCTCCAACCATTTGTTCACTATCTCGGTTTGACCATCCGTTTGAGGGTGTTAACTAGTGCTTGGAGTAAGCACCGTACCACTCATCCTAAAAATTTCTTGCCAAAAGGTGCTTAGGAAATTGCTGTCCCTATCACTCACAATGCTTTTCGGCAACCCATGCAATCTAAACACTTCATGGAAAAACAAATCTGCAACTTGAGCTGCTGAAAAAGAGCTAGTGATGGCAAAAAAGTGAGCAAACTTTGTTAATTTGTCCACTACAACATAGATACAATCTTTGCCTTGGACCTTTGCAACCTAGTGATGAAGTCCATTGATATGCTTTCCCATTTTTGGTTGGGAATGGGAAGAGGTTGCAGCAGACCAACTGGAAGAGAATGCTCATTTTTGTTCATCTGACAAGTGGGACACTCCTGGATGTAGCGTTGAACTTCCCTTTTCAGCCCCTTCCAAGAAAACCTCTTCCGAATCTTCCTATATGTCTTGAAAAAACCCTGATGACCAGCAAGTGGGATGTCATGGAATGTCATCAAAATCTTCTTTTTGAGCTTAGAATCAGCCACCAAAAAGATCCTACCGTTGTAGTGTATCAAACCTTCAACCACTTTGTACCTTTCATTATGAAAAGTACTTTCAATGACGTTGGTTGCAAACTAATTTTGGTATAATCAGCAAGCAACATCTCCTTCCAATCAGCAGTAAGCTCACATAATGAGCTCAAATGAGGCCTCCTAGATAGAGCATCCGCCACAATGTTGTTTTTCCCCTTGACATATTCAATGTCAAAATCGTAAGCTTGAAGCTTACCCACTTTTGTTGTCTTTCGTTCAAATCCTTCTGATGCATGAAGTGCTTGAGACTATTATGATCAGTCTTAACCACAAACTTGCTCCCCACCAAATATTGTCTGAACTTAGCTAGCGCATGCATGATTGCAAGCATTTCCTTGTCATAGATGGAGTAGGTCCTTTCAACACCCCTTAACTTTCTACTTTTAAACACAATGGGATGCTTATCTTGCAGCAAAACAGCCCCAACACCTTCTCCAGATGCATCACACTGTAACTCAAAAGGCTTGGAAAAATCTAGTATGGCCAAAACCGCACAAGAGCTCATGATCTTCTTGAACTTATCAAAAGTACTTTGAGCCTTTTCTGACCAACAGAAAGCCCCCTTTTTAGTGAGGTCAGTAAGAGGAGCAACATTTTGAGAGTAGGCTTTCACAAATCTTCTATAAAAACCACAAAGACCCAAGAATCCTTTCAAATGGGTCAAGTTCTCTGGAGGTGGCCAATCAACTATCGCCTTGATCTTTTCCGGATCAACCTTCACTCCATCAGCACTGATTATGTGACCAAGGTAGAGCAACTCCTTCATTCCAAATTCACATTTGGATTTTTTGGCAAACAAACTCTCTGATTCTAGGATGCTAAGTGCTTCCTCCAAGTGCTTGAGATGTTCTTCCCATGTCTTGTTGAAGATAAGGATATCATCAGAAAAATTCAATACAAACTTCCTTAACTGCTTCTGAAAGACTTTGTTCATACAAGACTGGAAGGTAGCAGGAGCATTAGTTAACCCAAATGGCATGACTAAAAACTCAAAGTGACCATAGTGGCATCTAATGCCGTCTTCTCAACATCAGACCCTCTCATGCGAATTTGGTAGTAGCCCGACCTCAAATTAGTCTTTGAAAAGAACTTGGCTCCATGTAGCTCATCAATGAGCTCATCTATCCTCGAAATGGGGTACCCATTTTTTATTGTGCTTTGATTCAAAGCACGATAATCCACACACATGCGGATGGTGCCATCTTTCTTCTTCACAAGAACTACAGCTGAAGCGAAGGGACTCTTGCTTGGACGAATGAAGCCCATCTCCAAGAGTTCTTTTATGTTTTTCTCAATCTCATCCTTCTGCTTCTTAGGGTACTGGTATGGTGTTGTGATAACTGGCTTGGCCCCTTCCTTGAGTTCTATGACATGCTTCGATCCCCTTTCAGGAGGTGGCCCAGGAGGTAAATCAGCAAACACCTTGCTCTTCTTGGTGAGTATAGACTGAATATTAGGAGGATAGTCCCTCTTTGTTTCAACCGGACTAGCTGGAAGAATCACACATTCCGCAGCCCACTCAACTTGATCATGCCGAATCAGCCTCTCGATTCTTTTGAATGATACAATTCGAGGACCACCATTGAACATTCCTCTTAGCACCACCTTCTTTCCATCGGATTGAAACTTGAGCTCCATGGTTTGTAGATTTAGAGAGATCTCTCCAAGCGAATGCAGCCATTGAATGCCTAGGACGACATCCGTATCTCCAATATTAACTACATAGAAGTCATCTTTGACTTCATAGTTGCCCAACTGCATAGACATGTTTGAAATCTTCTTGGTGCAAGAAATGTGAAACCCATCGGCAACCATAACCTTGAAGCCTTCAAATTTTGCCGTTTGGAGCCCTTTCTTTGTCACCATACCTTCATCAATGAAATTATGCGTTGCTCCAGTGTCAATCAAAGCAACTATTCGCTGCCCCTTAATCATCCCTCGAACTTTGAAGGATTCATTTTTGTGAAAGCTCGAAAGTTGGGCAAAAGCACCCCCACCTCCTTTTTCATCTTCGGACTCTTCTGGGGCTCTTTCCACTTCACTGTCATCAAAATCAGATTGCTGGTCTAAAAAATCAGAATTACTTTTTTCAGCTGAATAGTATTCAATTTGGTGAATTTTGACTCCTTTTGGGCAAATATGATCTTGGGACCATTTTTCTCTACACCAGCAACATAACCCCTTTCTTCTGAGTTCATTAAGTGTCTCTGGATCCAACCTTGTGACATGAGTTTTATGCTGTTTGGTCTCCTTATGGTGAGGTCTTTTATCTCTACCCTTTTTGTGAAATGATGGCTTGGATTGAAATTTTGCTTTAGGAGCAGCCCACTCCATATTTCTCGCTTTCTTCATTGCCTCTTGTAAAGAGGGCGGATCAAAAGCTTTAATCCAACCCTTGAGTGGCTCCATAAGCCCTTCACTGAATAGGATCACCAACCGCCTCTTAGTGATTCCCGTGACCATTACTGAAAGTCTCTGAAACTCAACTATGCAGGCATCAACTGTGCCATATTGTCTAAGCTGTGCCAACTCCCTGAAATGTACTTTTGGATCCTTTTTCTCAAATCTCTCTATGAGTATATTGGTGAACTCATCATAGGTAGTGATAGACCGATGACCCAAGGTGACTAGGCCATGGTACCACCATTCGTGTGCTACCCCATCCAAGTGTAGCATAGCAAACTTGATTGCCTCCTCTTCTTACATAGGTTTGAGGGCTAGATAGTTATCTAACTTTTGTATCCAAGCTCTAGTTGAGCTGCTATCACTCCCATCGAAATGTGGAAGCGTAAACTTGTTGATGGCTTGGTGTAAGTCCCTCTGTATTGCTGTTCCCCTATGATCATGATGTCTTCCTTTCCCTTTATTCTTCCTTTTAGGGTCCACAAAGTCGTTGTAAGACATGTCTTGCTTGATTTCATCAGGAAGGGAATCATACTCAACACGGTTGAGTCTCAACTATTCCACAAATGATGGATTTTCTTCAGGATCAGGATGAGGGTTCACTGGTGCCAAGAAAGTGGGTTTAAATGGCCTGGAAGAGATGTAGGTGTTATTTGAAGTATGCTGGTTAACATGTCCACTATGTTGACTTGAAGCACTATGTTCTCCCGTATGCCCTGGGTTGTTCTGTGGAATTGGGTTCTGACCCATTTTTGCCCATCATGAAAGACATCATATCCAACATGGCGTCCATATTCCACTCAAACCTTCTTCCCGGACTTGGCATTCTTTCTCTCCCTTTTCCACTGTCATCTCTGTTGCTAGTAAACCTCTCATTACCACACAATGTCCTCTCAGCATATCCCATTACTATTTCCTGAGAAGAATCCCAATGTGCTCTTAATACCTCTGATGTCGTCTGACCTTCTAGAACCGGTGGTGGCTGCCACTGTTTTGCACTTTTCTTGTCTTCCCTTGTTGCATATCTTCTTTCTCTGTGACTCATAGAAAGTCTTTTTCACAGGATGGCAAAATCTTGGCTCTGATACCACTGAAATATTCCGAACCAATTTTTTCAAATTTTGATTACAATAAGCAATGCAACACACATCTGTTAGGGTTAGCTTTTAAACCAAAACGATGCGGAATGCAACTCTAACCAAGAATGTACACCAGGATCCCGAGTTGGGCAAGGTGTGAGCATATGGTCAGAGGATCCCTATGCACTGCTGAACTGAGTAACTCTAACCAAGAATGCGCCGAGAGATGGCGAGCATATGGTGAGAGGATGCCTACAAGCTACCAACTGAGAGTAACTCTAACCAAGAATGCGCCGAGAGATGGCGAGCATATGGACAGAGTGTCCATGAAAAGCAATGATGGCTCAGCCGATCAGCAACATGATATTACAATGCAAGTTCAAAATGTAAAAAGGCAGCAAGCTAGCCTCTTCCACTTATTCAGTGGGTATTACAATGAGTAAAAGTAGAAGATTGATGAGAATGCTGATAGTACTACTGTTCAACTTACAATAAATTAGAGTGCCTGCCAAGAACATAAGATTAGAAGCTCTCCAATGCTGCAATAATGAACTAAGATCTCTCCAAAGCTTAATAAGGCTTTCCAGTCACAAACCCTTCACCAAAATGCATTTACCTAAATCTGATATGATAGAACATGGACTGAAAATGCATAACCAGCAACACAGAACCCTACTAAAATGCTTGCAACTCACACTAGACTCACCTAAATGACTCCAAATAAATTGCATTAGCTTCCTAGAATGATGGCGCCCAAGTAAGAACCATAAAACTGACCCAAACTGCTGTATATTATTTGGCACAAATTTCAAGAAGGCTGTGAATGGTATGGCCTGCCAAGAAGGGCGATTTGTCTTGGAAAATTCACAATCTTCAAATAAAAATCTGGAACTTAGCACAAATGGTCGCCCCCCATAGACAAAGAGATAGAAACAATACCCAGAATGATTATATTTGTGTTTTTTGAAATATGAGCAAAAACAACATTCAGCTACTTGAAGTCAACAACTCCAAAAATTCACTAACATGCTCAAATTGGACTACAAATGCATAAAAACTTCTACAATGCAATTTCTCACTACAAAAACTCACTCAACTACAAGCTAACTCTCCACTAGTTGCTTTCTTTCAAGCAAGAAGTCGAGCCAAGGCTAGGAGGCACTCATTCCTCGAAGCAATCCAAACACCATTTCGGCAGCATGACTTTATTGTAGACATAAGATAAGATAATGAAGAGAAGAGGTCTCCTTTTATAAACTCAACAAAGAATCTCTAGAAGCTTCTAGAAGTGGCGCCCTAATTTTCAAATTTGAAATAACCTTTTTTCCCTCTAGGAATGGCGTCCCACCTTCAAGCAATATTTGACTTTTTAATAAATTAAAAATCCATCTTTCCTCTCAAGTTGGCGTCCTTTTTCACAAGCATGATTTTTGACCTTAGAAAATATAAAATTACCTCCTGATGAGGCATCCACCCTTGAAGTCCCCTTTTCAAAGCAACTTGAAGTGATACCACTAGGCCAAGGGTTCAATATTAAAATATAACATTATTTAAATAAACTTAACTTGCCTCTCCAAAATGCATCCCAAGGCCAAAAATGAACAAACCAACTGAACTGGCTCAAGAAGAGAGCCAATTGCACTGAAAACCACAGGACCACTGCCAAAAATAGAATTTACTTAAAATAGTAAATTCAAAAAGATGCTCAGATTGCACTGCAAGTCATACCACTGCGAAGCTCTCTGAAAACCCAGAAAGAGTCTGCAAATCAATCTCCAAATTTCGAGCAACAACAACCTCCAAAACGGGAAACCCTAATTTTACCCTGTGAGTAGCCTATGGGTCTCCGGAATAGGCCAACAGTCAACTAAATTGATCACAGTCGAGAAGGGGACATTACACGAACTCTCTCGCAATCTTAGCGTGCTGGAGACTTTGATCAAGAGAGAATAGGGTAGCCGTTGGCGACTTTATTCTGTGTTGGTGCGGTCACAAAAAACACATCAACAGCTATTCTTCATATGCAGACTTGGAGCTACATGGTTTTACTGATTCTGATTTGGCAGGGTGTGTCACAAATCAGAAAAGCACGTTTGGTTGTTGCTTCAGTTTGGGTTCTGCTATGATATCCTGGTGCAGCAGGAAGTAGTCATCTGTAGCATTGAGTATAGCAGAGGCAGAGTATATTACAGCTTGTATGGCAGCTCGAGAGGAGTATGGCTTCGTAAGCTCCTTGCAAGATTGTTTGGACAATCAATGGAGCCTAGTATCATTCATTGTGATAATTAGAGTTGCGTGAAAATTTCTGTCAATCCTATGTTTTATGATAGAACCAAACATGTTGAGATCAAGTACCACTAAATTAGAGATATGGTACTGCGGAAGGCTATATAGATGAGGTATATCAACACTGATAAGTAGACGGCAGACATTCTCACCAAGCCTCTATCTAGGATAAAGTTTGTGTACTTTCGAGATAAGCTCGGTATGGTGGAGAATCGAACCTTAACTGAGAAAGAGTCTCAGTATCAGTGAGCCTGTTTAATGAGTTCTTCTCTGTGAGAGAAGTTCGAGGTGAAATCCCTTGTTTAATGAGTTCTTCTCTGTGAGAGAAGTTCGAGGTGAAATCCCTTGTTAGATGTTTTGACGGATAATGAATGTGGTATTCAACATGCTACACTTTGTGGGTCGGCAACTAATGATGGGCATCCTCAAGTTGAAAAAATGAGCTTGAATTCTATGAAGACACCAACAAAAGGGATGAAGAAAATATTGTTGAGAACAATAGTCCATTATCTTCACATGATTTGGTTAATCATAAGGTGATAGATAATTTCTATGAGGGTGTGCCATGTTTTGTGAGTAGTAATCATCAAAGGCATTTTGATAATGAAAGCATAAGTGGGTTCAAGGATGAATTCTTCACATGCGAAGTGTGGACTCAAGGAGATTTCTTCATTGTTGGCTTCAAGGTGTCAATAAAACAAGTCTTGGTAGCTTCTGGTAATTCCATTGCAGCAGCAAAGAGTGAAGATTCCAGACCTATTACTCCTCAAGTTTAGGAGAAAGATGGACCAAAACAGATTATTTACGTTCTTGATAATCCATCTCTTGGGTTGAGTGATGTTTTGGCTCATCCTAGTCCTTTGGGGGAATGGGAATTGAGGACAACATTTGTTCTGTGCTCCATTGATGTTGACGTTTTCATGGATGGGCTACATGCATTTATCAAAGAAGACACTAACTTTTTGAGTTTGCATTTTGCTTTGATTAGCACTTGGAGAAGTGTAGTGTACTCTCTCTAGTGCATTGGAGAACATTTTTAGTTGGGTATCCATGCTTGGGATCCTCAACATAGTTTGATGGAGATTGTTACAAGTAGAAAGAGGAATCATTGGAGAGATAAAGGTTCAATTTTCAGATTCTTTGATGTTGTCCCTGTCCTTATTAACCATTCAATGGTTCCTTTTGCACATCAACCGATGGATTGGGGAGATATTTCGAACAAAGGATGGTTTTACTTTGGGTTGGAGTTCCTTGAGAGGATGTTTCCAGCCTTGGGCATGAGCAATTGTGATATTATAGATGCTGATTTCCAGTTTTGCAGCAATTGTACAACTCCTTGCATGCTGATTTTCCTAAAATCAGACTTTGAGAGGTTCATTTCAGTTTCCATAGGCAGCTGGTACATTCATTTTTCCTCTTCACAATCTTTTTTCAGTGATGGTTTATGGCCACAAAAGTGGGAAATGATGTTTCATAGTGATTTGGATCAGAATTGGATAGTGTTCAAGTTCTTTTCTAGTGGCTTTCTTTGTTCAATCTCTGGCACTAATGTTAGGGGCAATGAACCTTTGCTTGATTTGGTTCAACTTTATGGGACTCTTGGGGGAAGATTGGTGAAAATTTTTAGAAGCTATCCTGATTATGACAAAGTTACTCAAATGAGGCATTATACATCCTTGAAGAGTTTTGATGATGCGGTTGTTATGACCATGCAAAGAGTTGTTTATGCCTTTGCAAATAGCTATGATGGAGTCATATTTGCTGTTGTGATTTGGTTTGATGCTTTGAGGAGTGATGTTGATGAGAATATTTTTGAGCTATTTAGATTAATCTTCTTTGTTCTTAGAATGGTGATTGGCATTGACATTGTAGATGATAATTCCTCAGAGATTTGTGGGCATGAGATGTTAGATTATGATTTCTGTCCTTCCCAATTTATCGGTTTGAGTTTCATGAGTGGTAACTTCTTGGAGTTACAAGGGAGGTTAGAGCAGAATTGGCACATGAGTTTTAACTGGATGATTAGAGTGGAGCAACTTCAGCATGGTGGGACTTTTCAGAGATGGACATGGGACCCTGGGATCCTATTTATTTTGATGGGATCAGTTTGGAGTGTTGTGGCATTGCTTGAGGACAAGCAATTTTGGGAGGGGTGGATTGTAATGTCCCCATTTTAGCCATACGCTCTTCGATGATCGATAGCCTATTTCTGGAAATCTGTAGGCTTGTCAAAGGTAAAATCAAGGTTTCCTTGTTTGGAGGTTTTTTGGCATTTCTCAAAATTTACTATTTTAATAAGTTCTAATTTTGGTAGTGGTCCAGTCAGCAACACTTTAGTGAATTCTTTTTTTGTTGGAGCAGTTGAATTATTCTGGTTTTGGCTTTAGAAGAGCAATTTTTGGAGAAATAATTGATTTCAAGGCATTAATGTTATATTTTAAAATTTACCCCTTGGCCTAGTGCATTAACTTGAAATTGTTTTAAAAGGTGGACATGAAGGGGGACGCCACATGGAGAGAATATTTTCTAAAGTTATTTTATGCCTTGAAGTTGGACGCCATATTGAGAGGAAATAAAGTGTTATCAAATTTAAATTATTTCAAAAAGGAGTTTAGGTGTCCCATTTCTTGGAGGGAGTTATGGAATTTGAAAAGTCACCTCCAATTCTATATTAGAGAGAGTTTGCTCCAACATTTCTCATCCATTGTTTATGCTAAAGTTATGTTGTCGAAATGACATTGTGAATTCAGCTTCGAGGAATGCCTACGTCCTAGCAATTGTCCAATTTCGTGTTTGAAAGATAACACCTAGTTGGCTTTATGGCTGCTTCTCATCCAGACAAGCAGATTGAGCTTCAAAATGGAGAATTTTGGTAATGTTTTCAGTTTTGTGTTGCTGGTATTACTACAGCTGAAGGTGATTTTTGTTAGCAGCTTTTTGAGCAAATTTAATCTCGTTCTGGGTATTGATGCTTTGTGATTCTAGGCCAAGGGCAACCCTTTCCACAGAAGATGGGAATTTAATTTGAAGTATTTAATTTTCTATGACAAAATCGCCCTTTCAGCCAGGCCACACCATTTCAAAGGGCATTGTAATTCGTGCCAAATAATTTATGGGGTTTTGATGCAATTTTATCTTAGCATATTGGGCGCCTACTCTCCAGAGAGACTTTTCTATTGGTTTCATTCAATTTGGAGGTATATTGATGAAGTTGTGAGCATTTATTTAGTTTTCTATTTGCCGGTTGATTATTTTCAGTTTGCTGGTTTGAGAAATCAGATTGCTTTAAGCTCAGATTTTGGTCGGGTTTTCAATAATTCAAAAGGGTATCATTAAAAGAGATCATCTAATATCAATTGTGCTTTGAATTCTATTGTAATCACTTGTAATTTGCAGTAGTTTCTTACATTGTAAGACTGTTAACAGTAGTACTGTTTCAATCATTCTTTACTGCTTTACTTGTGCATAATTCCTCACATATGTAACCCCTGGATGGTTTACCGCCAGTGTGGAAAAATAACTCAGTTTTTCTCTCATTTTGTACCCACTGAAAAGTGGTGAATTCCCACTTACGAGTGGATGCCTACCGCAGTAGTTGAATTAGTTTGTTTTGTAATTTCTTCCCCCCACTGAATTAGTGGAAGTGCATAATCCTTTCATGGCTGGTTCACCGCCTCTTTACTTTCAGCTGCAATATACTTTCAGTTATTGATCTTTTACCTCCGCCATATGCTATCACCTCGCCTTTTGAAGGATCTTGGTGAACATTCTTGGCGTTGAGTGTATTCAATTTGCTTATCATTGTTGAAGCTAACACTAAACAGTTGGTGTAGTGTTTGTTGTGTTGTTAGAATTCCAAGAAAAAATTAAGGGGCTTATTTCAGATTAGCTTATTTCACTTCACAATCACAGTGGTGAAGTCAGAATCAAGAAAAAGTCAGTTTAAGTTTGGTGGGTAGTTTTCACATTTTTAGGAGAAAAGTTAAGGCCTCTGAGGTCATCAATGGTAGATGGCGAGATGCTAGATGTTGAAAAATAAACTTAGAATGCTCCAACAAAGATTCTATGGCGAGATATGTTCAAAATAATGCTTCATCTTGGAGGGGATTTTCGTTGAAGTGAAAATGATCAAAAATTTTCTCTTTGGAAATAAAAGAGCCCCTGGAGGCCAGGGGCACCCTAGATTTCAAATGCCCAAATTATGTTTTTGAGATTTGTCACTTCCCAGAAGACTTCTCTCAAATACTATCAGCTTCACGATGATCCTACTAGCCAGTCCAGAAGATTTGTCTAGTACCTAAAATTGGAGATTGAACGAGCAACGAGGGAGATAAAATGAGTGAAAATTTGACTAACATTGGAGTAGAAAAGCACCCCTAGAGGCTAGGGGCACCCAACTTTTTGTGGTACTAGATGAAAGTTTTTGATCAAATGATGCCCAAGATGTTTGTCTCAGACTTGATCTAGCTTCGCAACGAATCTGTTAGTGGGTTAATATGAGTTGTTGAACTATCAAAATCAAGAGTCAAACATAAGGTTTTAGTCATGGTCAAAATGTCAGAAAAGAGCAAAAGTGCCCCTAGAGCCTAGGGGCGCCCAAGGTTTTGGACCTTCAAATACAGTTGTTTGGGTTAGCTCAAATGCTCATCTTGTTCGTGATGCTTCCATCTTTTCGTTGCATACCTCAGTCGGGTCAAAGGAGTCATTAGCCTGCAGCCGAAGATTGAATGCATTATCAACCAGTTTGAAAAATGGTTAAGTTTGGGAAGAAAAGTGCCCCTGGAGGCCAGGGGCACCCAAGTTTTTCACTTGCCAGATGATGTTTTTAGGAAAAGTGCTCTCCAAGAGGTCATGTTTAGAATTGAGCCAACTCCACAGTGAGCCTATTAGCCAACTCTAAAGTTTTGCCAAGTGTCGAAGAACGCAAGATGAAGTGAGGTCAAAATCAAGTTGAAAATGATGAAAATACATGAAAATTGACTAAGTCTAAAGGTAAAAAGCGCCCCTCGAGGCCAAGGGCGCCTAGAATTTTGAGGCCTCAAATGTCAGAATGAAGGTTTGTAGCCTCAAGGAGCTCCTTGTCAGTTTTGATCCTGCTCTTCAATGAAACTGTCATACACTCTATTGGACACAACAGTCAATTAGAATCAGTGATCGAACATAGGCTCCGATGACGTTTGCAAATTGAAAATACATGAAAATTGGCTAAGTCTAGAAAGATGACACCCAAGTCAAACTTTGACTTTTGAACTGAAGTGCATGGGCCGCCCCAAAATGGAGTTAGTTAACTGAATCAAAATAATATTAAAACTTCAGTTGCACTTCTCAAGTCGACTTTATTTTTGCTTGCAAATGGCCAATTTATTTTTGCATGTAAGAGTGGTGCCCAAATTAGGGTTTACTTCATTCAGTTAACTGAATTTGGGGTCCAATAATATTGTGGCGCCCAATTTAGCAATTTGCATGCAAAGTTGATGCCTTCTTCATAAATTTTATTAAGGCATTTGGGCGTCCATTATTCTCATCATAGGTGGAAGCAAACACATTTTCTCGTGCAAGCAAAGATCTGAAGGCACTACGGGTGATATTTTTTAGTGTTCATAGTGCCAGGTCCAGATTATTTAGAGGATTTATTTTCTGGACTTCATTGTTCGAGTGCATGCATACTTCATCAAATCGAATCCAAGGCATCGGCATGATTTTTCAAAGGCAGAATATAACTTCTATTTTCTATCTCTAAAATTATTTTATCCTTGTCTTAGCTTTTCTCTCGCATGTCAAAGTAAACAACATAATTTTCAAAATATGGTCATTTGGGTTCACATAATTCAACGTCAACAGCGAAACCCATGTTGTTGAATTTTTCGAGAAAATTACCTCGTTACTTCACATTTTGAAGTATTGTGCTTTTTTGCGAAGATTCTTTTGCATGTAGACCAAAAACTCAATTTTTCCAAAATTGAATCATTTGGGTCTGTTCAGCTCATTGGCGCCTACAAAGCCCATGTGTCAGTCTTTCTCAGGAAAAATTGCCCTCGATGCCCCTACAGCCCCTACAGTTCTAATCTGAAACGCCTTTGCATGCCTTGGTAAAACTCATTTTTTCTGTTTCTAACAATTTGGGTTGGCTTAGAATTTCATTCTCTACAAAACCCATGTCTTAGAAAAATTCTTAAAAATTCTCCCTCAACTGGTTATTTTTAGCCTCATCCAGAGCCATTTTAGCTTTTTCTGAAGTTTTCCCAAACATATCCGACTTTACAGTCAAAAATCTAGTTTTTCAAAATGCAATTCAACCCAATAAAATACAAAGCCAAATCAGTCTTAGTTCATGACTTTTTGAAAACCTCTGATGCAGACTTGGGTCACGTTTATCCAGTGATCAAATTGAGCACGTTGGAAGGCATTGACAGCTCAACGGTCAAGAATCTTGATCGCTCAGGTTTGCTTGCAGCAACATCTATTCCTATCATGGTGTTTGATCTTGAGTTCGTCATTACTTGCATTAAGCATTACGACTCATCTACAAGAAAAATTAGATCAGCCGATGGGAGAATCATTTGCAGCCTCAAGCCGAGGGATATTGAGAAGTGTTTTTCCAGTCCACCTCGTTCAGACAATTTTTTTCACAGATATGGAGGAGTGCGACAAGATATGGCTGGGAGATAAGGAAAGATCTCAGAGAAAGGTTGCTCAAAGGTGGCTAAAAGAACAGAAAACCAACTTGCCAAAGAAGGTTGGGCGTGGAGAGTTCAAGGACGAGGTTGCTATCCTGATTACTTTGCTCAACCGTGTTACAGGTCAAGAGGAAGCTCATGTTTTCGGACTATGGATGTTCTATGTCATCAATCAAATTATTCATAATAAGGAACACTTTGATTGGGCTATGTTAATCAGTGAGTGTCTTCACCAGCAAATCACAACATTCCTTAAAATCCACAAGTTTCACATGGTTTCTTATTTGGTCTACTTAATTGCATTTCAATTCAATTTTAGAACTTTGAAGACCATTGGAACTCTTGACGTTCAGCATGTACACAAATACTTCCCACTATTGGAGTTCTCAAAGGCTGAACAGGATTTCAAACAGGTGAATGATCACTTCCTAATGAAGACAGACAAAGACCTTGATAATGAGATGCACATCAGAATTTCACCAGAGGCGAAATCAGCAATGGAGAGTTGGGCAGATTGGTTCATCCAGTTTCTCACTTTGACATATATTTGAGTGTATGGTTACACCGGAGAACCTATGATGCTACCTAGATATCCATCGGACAAGGTCTTGTTCATGGAGTTCTCGAGATAGGTTCATGATGTTCATACTGTTGTTCGCAATTGGAACAAGCAAGCGTTCACCCTTCCTTTTGGATTGGGTATCTTCAAATGTAGGACGGTTGTTGATTGCATGTTGATGGGCAATGAGTTGTCAAAACTCAATCTCAAGTATCTTAGTGAGAAGCGCTCCTATGATCCTTTGGGTCACTATGCAACTTGGTTAGAGCGAAGATAGTCACACAGGCCAGCACTTGAGGACTTCTGGGTCAACTACGAAGATGAATTTGAAGTACGCAGACGTCACTATTGTAGGCTTACTCTTCCTCGGCTTGCTAATTTTCTATCAGAAGATGTTGAAGGTTTGTTAGATGATGACGGAGAGGTGTTACTTAGCACACTCGTCAAGGACCAAGTTGCTCGCCAGCCACTTCGCTAATCGGATTGGTATGCCAGAGAGAGTACTTTGGTAGAGGAGCTGTCAAGAGGGGTTATCAAGACTAGCATGTATTTCTTGGATGGAAAGAGAAGGCGGAAGGCAGTTCCAGTTGCAGAGCCGCCAGTGGTGTTTTCTTCACTACCTTCTACATCAAGGTCGAGACCTAGAGTTAAGGCCATAATGCATCCACCTAAAGGTGTTAGAGTTAGTGGAAACATGAAGGGAAGGAGTACAAGTAAGTGAAAGCAGATCGAGAAGGCATCGGAAGTTCCAGTAAAGCTAGTTGTACAAGCTGAAGCCAGGTCTTCATCTCCTAGTTCACCATTTTCTCCTCAGTCACCTCCCATCCAGATTGATACTGACTCGAAGCCAAAATTGCCGATTCATGAAACTTCAGTGCCAGTCAATCCACCAAAAATCAACACAGCTGCAACAATTTCACCCAGAGAGGTTGACATTGATCACTCATGTTGGCTTGAGAGGACTTTGGAAAGGAGAAGGCGAAAGCCTTCCTATCAGCTTGATTTATCTAAGTTTGGCAATCCCTATCAGGATAAGTCAAACAAGAAGAGCAAGAAGCAAGTGCACATAGAGAAGACTCTTGAGGTAGAGATCGTTGTTGAGGTTGCTATACCACTAGATGTTAAGAGTCTGGATGAAGTCAAAGCTAATCTTGGCAAGAGCACTCAGCACGTGGACGTAAGCCTCTTTAAGGTTGCTGCAAGTAATTTTGAAGAGCGTGTCATGAAGGACGAAGAAGAAAAGGTAGCTGTCAAGGCTGAGAACAAGTAGCTCTAGCAATACATTTCGGATCTTCTTCATGGAACCTCAAGCAAGGTGGCTATTCTTCCACAGCTTCAAGAAGCACCTGCAGATCAAAAGAAGCTGGGTCGGTTAGTTAATTGTGGAAAGCTCTTGGAGAACTAGATCGAGGATTTCATTATTGCAGGAAGATACTTTATCACACAAATGTATCAATTGAGGTATGAAGCACATGATCTTCGTCAGGGGATCAGTGGCTTGAATTGACTATGGCAGAGGGCAAACCGAAGGACTTGATTCTTATTTCTTAGTTGGCAGTTGCATATGATGCCATTGTAGCAAATGAAGATAAAAGAAATCTTTTCACTTGGAGAGAACAACACCTCTTCAAGGTAGAAACATATGAAAGAATCTCTACAAGGTTGGCTGCAATCAAAGAGGATGTTACCAGTGCTCTCAAACTGATCAGTGGATTCATCACTCAGATCTCGTGCCACTATCTTCGTGAAGATGGTACCTATACTGATCTTGATGTTGTGCAGACCAAGTTCGAGAACCTAGTTCATGATGGTTTTGATGGTGATCCTATGGTGTCCAAGTTGAATCACTTTTCGTTGATGTCAACTAGCTTCGACAAGGTAGCTGAAGAGGTCAAAGAGTGTGTAGATATTTCCAGGATTGCTCAAGTTGCTGACAAGCAGTGAATTGACTGTTAAGACATGTGATGATCTCTAGATGGTGATGCGATCAACAACCACGTGGAGGGGTTAATTGCTCAAGATCATGGCCACTGAACTACAGATCAGGACATCCCACCTTTTCAGGATAGACATTAAACACAGGAGTTAACTTGATGCCTCTTTCCAAGTTAACTCATTATCCCACATATCATGGCATGTCTATTTTGGAATCATCTATATACAGTTGGAGTTCTCATTTAGTTTTCAGTTTTAGTTAACTAATATTAGTTGTCAGTTAACTCTCATATCAATAAGGACTTGCGTGTTGCACAGTCCAATTAGTTTAGTTTAGAATTAGTTAACTGAGGTAGTTTTTCTAGTTAATTGTTAAGTTGCATACATTTAGGTTTAAGAATAAATCTTGCATGTTTTCAAGACTCATGTTAACTCGAGGAGATTTTAGGGTTCCCTACTCCTCCGAGCTTCTATAAATAAAAGCACCTTTGCTCATTTGTACTTTAACTTTTGCTGCAATAACAAATTGTTGTGCCCTCCTTGCCCTGCAATGTTGCTATTCTGTACTTGTTCACTTTGTTAATATAAAGCTGGTTTGATCAGTCATTTGTGTGATAGGTCCATGCAATTTGCTGTCCCAAATTTATTTGCTTTTAATAATCTTGTTTCATATCTACACCTCGGATAGGGATTCCTCCTCCTTGGGAATTTAGAAATAAAATTTGTCGTTTAAGTGTTTGTTTCCAGTAAGCTACTTTCAGCCTACACCTCAGATAGGGGTTCCTCTTCCTTGGGAATCCAGAGAACTAGCTTACTGTTTGATGTTGTTTCCAATAACCTTTACTTCAGCCTACACCTTGGATAGGGGTTCCTCCTCCGTGGGAATCCTGATTTAAAGCATATCGTATACTAATTCCTTGCTCCTAATTCCTTTTGCTTTGTTTATCTAGAGGAGATAGGATAGTTTTAGTGTTAGCTTAGTTATAGTTAAGATCTGCGGAAACCAGAGAAAAACCTTAGCTGCAATGTATTAGGTTTCTTAACCTTGTGCCTCTACTAGCTGAGTCAAAAAGATAGGATTTTAGAATACTTTACTTTTTCACGCATATCAGCAAAAGATGGAGCTTCCCCTCCTAATTTGAAGAGCAGTTAATATTGTGCATAGTTGTCCATTGCCAATATGCTCTCCAGAGGTGCGAATTGTAACGCCAACACTAGTCATTTAATCCTAAAGTAAGATCCCAATTATATTCCGTAACCTTGAAGAAATAAGAATCGATCAAGCCAATTCTGCCCCTTTCTTGTTAAATTTAAGGAATGGTGTTCTAGATCCTTTCAAGGCTGAAATGTGATTTTTTTTTACACTAAATGGTAAGTGTAATCTTGCTTGTTAGAGGTGAATGGATATTCTGCTGTCTAAAAACTAGTTGTACTCATTTACAACTTTTGGTTCCTGATTGCACATTAAATTACTTATTTTTTATCTTGAGCTTTTTGACAGGTATGTGGACCCACAATATTTTCTGCGGCGTCACTTGGCTCCATCTAGTGATGTATATAGCTATGGAGTAGTTTTACTTGAACTTATTACTGGGCAAAAGGCCATTGATCATGGTCGCTTGGAAGAATTTAATCTTGTTGAATGGGTATTAGCTTCTATCTTAACTCATAAAAGAGAATTATATTTTTTTTTACAGTTTTTTCCAATATTTTCCTTCAGTTTATTCCATTTCAATCTATAAGTTTGTTCCCTCAATTTTACACTAAAAAAATGATAATGTATACTAGACAAATGGTGATTGAGTTTTAATTCTTGCAATGCTAATGATGTCATATCCCCCTTTTTTTGAAAATATGGAAGTAATTAAATAATTAAATTTAAGTTGTCAAAAAACAACTTTATGTAAAATTTTTAAAAGATGACTTATATTAGCCAATAGTTGCATGATGTAGTGGTTAAGTTGTGCAACAAGATTCGAACCCCATTGGGGTGGAATTGTTGAGAATTTATATTTGGGATGAGGTCCCCCGTTTGTGACTTCACCGGTTCGTAGCTCTGGGTCAAAAGCATTTGCCCCTCTTAATAAAAACAAAAGATGACTTATATTTAATTATTTTAAAAGGTGGTCAAAAGTGAATTATAAAGTGTTGCTAGGCCCAAGGTCTTAAAAGTAAGTGAATTATAACTTTGAAGGTAAAGTAAAAATAAAATAAACATTATTTTCCCTTGAAAAGTTTTAAATAAAGATGTCTCTAGAAAATGACTTCTTGCTCATTCAAACAATTTCATTTTCTGAGAACAAATTGAGTTTTTCTTTCTCTTTCCAAGGACAAAAAATATTTTGGTTTTGAAAATGAAAACTCCCTTAGCCTTTCAGTGTAGTTCCACATAGGGATTGCCATTGTGCTCCAATTGATCTTGGTTTCTGGGTTCTTGATTTTGGTGTGAATTTCTTAGTGATTCTCCTATTTAGTCATTGGTTTCAGTTTTTTGTTTATGATGATATAGTAAAATTATTATTATTTTTAGTGTTTTGGTGAGATTTTATCCTCGACAGGCCATACCTTTTTGGCTCAAGGAGGTCGTATCCTTTTCAGCTTGACTGTACTACTCTATTCAGCCTGTACATGTACATGATATCCTCATCATATGGAGTTGACAGAAATTTGACTTGTTGTTTAATCTGATATTTTTGACCTTAATGCTGGTCGTACAGATTGTGTTATGTAAAGTTTGTTGGTCATACTATATTTCATATGGGATTGTAGATGCTTAGAATGTCATTAATTCCTTGCAAGAGTTGCAAGTTTAGGCATTGATTTGGTTGGTATCTAACCTCGATTTCAGATTGCAACAATCAAAAAAAGTAATCATTAACTATTCATACCATTATTTGCAGGTCATATTATATCTACTAGGCCATACAAGTTGAATATTTTGCATTTTTTAGTGTAGTACATTTCTAAATCTCTCTTATAGGCAGTAGGAAATAATGTCCATGGATTTGTACCTATATGTTGGGGATGTTTATTAACTTAGTCAAGTTGATAAGAGATAATGCCAGCTATACTTGTTGACGTGGTTTTTGTGACCGCACCAATCAGCAGAACAAAGTTTCCCAATGGATACCCTATTCTCTCTTGAACAAAGTATTCAGCATGCTAAGATTGTGAATGAGATCACGCTTTCAACTCCAAGGTTCCTTTAATGCGAATAGACCCAGTTGGTTGATGTGTATTGCTGTGTTCTTACGAGGGGACTTACACAATTGTTCAGAATACTTGTAGTAAACAACAGATATATATGCTTTGAAAGGGATTTTTGGCGAATGATTTGGCTTTGGAGTGCAAGTTTCCTAAAACGAACCAAAAGTGTGCGGAATTTGAATGGCTGCAGAGATTTCTAAATTCTAATCTAAATGCAAAGGGTGTTATGCTCAACTTCAATGAACTTCAAACAAACGTTGTCTAGCCTCCTATCGGGCAGCCTCGACAAAGTAAGTGCAATCTTCAAAGGATAAGAAGGATGTTCAAATCACGATTCAATAATGTAAGTATTGTTGTGACCTTTTTCACACATCGCCCCATTCAAGATGGGGACCCCTAATTTTTGCTCCATTCTGGTCTCTTTGGCTTTGGTTTTTGTCTCTCTCTCTCTCTCTCTTCTCTAGTCTACCTTTCCGGGGACGTTCCCGTCTTTGAGCTTAAACGTAAAATTTGACCAAGTCTGAAATTAGGGTTTTGAGTCTTTCCAGCCAATTTGAGGTCAAATGAAGTCACTAAATTGAAAATTGAGCTTAACATTGTTGTCAGTGTGCTTCTAGCAGGCTCTCAGCCAATTTTCATCTGATTCTGAGGTGCTTACTATTTTTAGTAAGCATGCATTACATGCAATTCGTCAGCATTTTCGAGATTCCGATAGTCACACTGCATTCAGAGTATATCAGGCTGCTTGTATGCAAAATTTGAGCGAAAACAAACAACTTACTATTTTTAGCAGTCCGGCTTCCGGCACGAATTTCAGGGTCCAGATGCAAAGTTTTTCTTTTCATGTCTGGATATTCCTTCTGGGTTTTTCGAGACCTTTGCGATGATATAACATGCAAAATGAGACAACTTTTAGAATTCAGCCTTCCGAGGCTATTTTTAGGGTTTGCATGTCAGGGTTACTTTTGCATGTCAGATGATTCCTGGTGCGTTTTTCGAGAGCTTCGCGATGGTGTGACATGCAAATGGAGATTCTCACTTAGTAAGGAACTTGCTATTTTTAGCAGGTGTGCCCCGGCAGCCGCCTCCCAGCAGTTCAGAATCATGAGCTGATTGCAGTGCCACAGAAATGCAGACAAACAGAGTTCATTTGATACGCATGCAGAGCGAATTAGGGTTTCGAGCCTCAGAGCCCGAAAAGAGGCATAAAAAGTCAAAAATTTTGAAATCCGGTGTAAACCATCGCGATCGGCGTCCTTCAGGCTATCTACTGGTGAAATTTCAAGTCAAACGGAGCACTTACTATTTATAGTAAGTCAAATTGGAAAATGGCTAAAAATAGTAAACTGAGTGCATGCGTCGATGTCGACAGACAAGTCACGTGGTGAGGAGCGCCTCATTCAAATTTCATTCAAATCGGAGCAGGGGAACTATCAGAAACGAGCTGTTACTATTTATAGTAACTCATCCTCAGAAATGGGCTAAAAATAGCAGGCCCACCCGAAATAGCAGTGTCGACAGGACATCAAGGTCGCGAGGATCCAGTGTTTAAAATTTCACGGCAATCTGAGCTTCCGAAGTGTGAAAATCGGGAGGCTTACTATTTATAGCAGGGCATGGATAAGCTAGCAGAAGAAGGTAAAAATGTCTAAGTCTGAGTTTCATCCAGCAGACACCTCCAAATGCGCCATGCTTGCCTTCAAGATGATCAAAAATATTCTATGGAATGAGTTCATCCTTCTTCAGGGGCAAAATGCGCCCAAGGCACAAGTGGTCAATGAAAGTCAACAAGGTTTATCCTGTTGGCATAGCAAAATGCGCCCAAGGGAACTCAAGGAGAAAGTTTAAAAAATTTTCTAAGTCTCATCCTCTTGCCACCCCAAAATGCGCCCAAGGGAGGTTGATAGCATGAAAAAAAAAACTCTAAGTATAAACTTTATCCTCCTCCACTACTAAAATGCGCCCACTCACAAGAAAGTCAATGAAAGTCAAAGTGCTTCATCCTTCACACTATCTAAAATGCGCCCAAATGCTAGCAAGATACCCAAAAAAATTCTAAGTATGAGAAAATATCCTCCTCCACTAGTAAAATGCGCCCAAGTTCAACAGGGAGGGATTAGCAAGCAGAGTCAAAAGGTCAACAGTTTTTCATCCTTCATGGGGTAAAAGATGCGCCCAAGGGAGAGAAAGGTCAAAGAAGTCAAAGATATTCATCCTCCTACATGGGTAAAATGCGCCCAAAATGGGCCATGTAAAGACAAAGACTGGGAGTCCAAGAGTCACATGAAGGCGTTTGAAAAGTTTATCCTCCATCAAGGCTGAAATGCGCCCAAGTTAGAAGCAAGTCAACAAGGTCAAAGATTTTTGTCCTCCTCACCCCTTCAAATGCACCCAAGTTAGTGAGGTAAAAGTAAGTGCAAGCTGGTAAGTGAAGTGAAAGGTGAGTGAATTCCTCAAAGGCGTGGTAAAAGGTGGTGAATGCAAGGCTTGATTTCCCTCTTCAAGTGCTAGATGCGCCCAAGATGGCAAAGTGTTAGAGATTTTTTTTAAAAGGCGTGTGAAGTGGTGAAGAAAAAGTGCTAAGGTGTAATTTTAAATTCTTCCAAGTATGTTAGGCGCCTAGGGTGGTGAGTAAGGAATTTCCCCAAAGGCGTTGGAATATTTTCCTAGTGTGAAATAAAATACAAAACGGTGAGTGGCAAATCAAGTGTGCCAGGCATGAACGAAATTTTTCTAAGTGAAGTTGATACTTTTCTCACTGGCAGGCAAACAAAATTTTCTAAGGAAAATTCTCAGAGTGCAAGATGATTTAAAATTTTTTCTAAGGCAAATTATTTTCTTCTTAGAAAATGCGCCTGGAGCTCGAGGTGGTGAAATTTTTCGAAGCACGAGCAAATTTTCTCAGTGGTGAAGTTAGTGAAGGCCAGCTGCACGGGTTGATATAAAAAATTTTCCAAGTCAGAGCAACAAGAAATCTTCATAGATGTGAAAAACGGATTTAAATTTCACAGGGAAATAATTTTCTAAGGTTCAAAATTCAAGAAAACCCGTTCGTTGTGCACCCATGAGTTCGACGCGTTCGGAAGGAAATTTTCTTCTGGGTATCGAAGATTATCGATGAGGAGGGGATTTTAAGGTCTTCCATAGCTTGCTGAGGGTCCCGAGGTAAAGATTTTAATGGGCACCAGGTTGATGAATTTCCTAAGGGAAATTTGAAAATTTTCTAAGGAAAATGTGAAGAAAATGTGTTTTCAAGGTGAGATCCTCCAGACGATGAATTTGAAATGAGCTGCCTAGGTGAATTTGCTTAAATCCTTCGTGAGGATAGTCTTCCAGAGGCAGAGTTGAACGAAATTGAGTATCGGAGCCCCAGGTAGTGAAATGAATTGCTCAAAGATGAAGTTTGTCTAAGGCATGAACTTGAATACGAAGTCGGCGATGAACGCTTGGAAATTAGAACGTGAGAATCCTGGTAAGTAAGTTGAATTATATTATGAAATGATCTGATACTCTTCTCCTTGCTTGTTTTGCAGGAGGAATGTCGAGGCCAGAGCACGATGTCTGGAGGTGGTGAAGCACGATGATATCACAACCTTCGGAGGAAGATAAAGTTACGAGTTTCAATCTCGAAGGAAGAAAAAGTTGCAAGAAATTGGCTAAGTGTTAGCTCAAGTGACAAAGAAGTCAAAGAACAAAGTCAAGAAGAAGATCGAGAACAGTGTGAACGCGTCTGCAAACGGAATCTTCTAGAAGGATGATGGTGGACATTATGGCGCATTTATTACCCCACTCTCCTTTGTGGCGGTTTTTAGGGCAAATCTTGTTTAGGGCTGAGGTGGCACGATTCTGGCCACGCTATTGATTGTAACCCTAGCCATCTTTTGGGACTTGGCTAGCTATAAAAGGGGGAGTCCCCCTCATTTGTAACCTCATTAGAATTAGACATTAGAAATTAGAAGCAGAGCTTAGAGAAGGAGTAGAAAGCAACTAGATAGTTGATAGTATAGTTTAGATTGAAAAGGAAGGAAAGTCTTCCCTTTGGATACTTTGTAAGAAGTTGTCATGTATGCTTTCATAATAAAAGAATTTTCATTGATGGTGAATTCTTCTTTGTTGTGAATAGTTGTTGAGGCTTCTTCGTCCTTCCAATTCACGTAGTATCTTTAAGTAACTTAAAATAGTTTTCATTTTCATGCAAGTGGATTTTAGTCGTGGACTTGTGGTGTTAATTGAGGCAACTTCATTTTTATCCATACCACTAGCAGCTTGCTGACGGCAGGTTTGCCTTGTGTGGTCAACTGGAAAACTTTACAAACTTAACTTCGATTGTGATTCATGTGTTTGTATGCGTCATTCTGATGGTGCTTACATGTTGAGTTATAATTTGAAAACCTTTTGTCACTCCCTTGAAGATTGCACCGACTTTGTGTAAGTTGTCCGACGTGAGGCGGAGCAGAGTCTGGTCGAAGTCTGTCAAGATTGATCCCACGTCCCGTCCTTAGATAGAAGATAAACTTCTTATTCCCTACACCCTTTTAAATTCAGTTCATTTCCAGTTAGCTTTAGGAAACTTGTGCTCATTTGCCAAATCCTTCGAATTACGTGAAAACCCTTAGTCTGCTGTCTGCTGTCTGCTGTTGACTGTCGAACAATTGTGTAAGTCCCGTTGACATACCAGCAAAATCACATCGAGCCAAACTGAGCCTATTCGCACTGAAAGAACCTTGGAGTTGAACGCACGAACTTTCTGGCAATCTTAGCGTGCAGAATACTTTGATCAAGAGAGAATAGAGCATCCGTTGGGAGACTTTATTCTGTGTTGGTGCGGTCTCAAAAACCACGTCAACAGAATTGGCGCTAGAAGGAGGGCGATTAACAGCTACAGCATACAGTTGTGTTGAGGTAGAAAGGGTTTGAAGTACACAAAAAGGTTCTATTGGAGAAAGTTATTATGAGTCAAGATGGTGTTCTCTCAGAGCTGAACAATCCCGCGCGCTGCCAATAGAGGAAGCATTTACATCCTGGATCATATCAGTTCATTTTCGCAGACAAGTTGAAGAGGATTTTAAGGTCCGCGCCAAGTTCATATAAAGATTTTGTGGAGTTAGAGCTACCTACAAGATCAAGGAAGAAGAAAGTTCAGTCAAGCGAAGAAAGCAGAGAAGAAATTTCAAGTTTGTTCAGAACTCCACCCAGTGCCTCGAGGTTTGCTTAGCCGAAACAAGTTCAAAATATTGTACAACAGCCTTCCCAAGTGATTGTGTATCAAAGGCGACTACCAATTCAAGCAATGGCTCAACCAGGAGGTCAGCAGGGAGGTCAACCCGCTCCAAATGGCGCTACATGGTTGGTTACCAACCCATCTCCGCTAGAGTTTCAAGACTACCATGAGATGCCAAAGAATCCTGAAAATTTTTGTCCTAAGTTCATTGCCAATGATGTTAACTACACAGCCGAGGACCATATCAAGATGTTTGAAGGTCACCTACGCAATAGGCAGATTGGATATGCGGACGTGGCTTGCCACCTATTTCCATATTCTTTGGGAGAAGAGGCTCATTTTTGGTTCATTCACCTACTAGTGGGGTCTATAAGAACATGGGAGCAGATGAAGGAGGCCTTCATCGGAAAGTTTGGTATACCAATCACCCCTGTAGAACTTTATCGTCAATTTGCAGAGGTAAGAAGACAGGGCCAAGAGCCCATCCATGCATTCAACAATAGATTTCAGAAGGCCCTCTCAAGGTTACGCGCTCCCTATGTTGTTGCTGACGCTCAAGAAAGCTACTATTCGGCACTTGATCCTTTGACTGCAATGTTCGTGAGATCTCCCCCCACTCCAACAGACATAAATCAAGCTTACGCTAAGGCTATTGAAATAAGTTAGGGTTTAGGGCAGAATATAACTGGGCCCGTACTCTACACTGGCCTGGCTACAACAAACAATCAAATGCCAATGTTCGGCTCAACATGGAATCAACAAGTTCCGGCGTTAAATGCAATTCCACAACCAGCTTATCAAGTGCAGGTGCCATCAAGTCAATTAGTTCTCCATCCTGGGATGCCTTTGTCCGAGACGCAAGTTACACAGCCTGTTTATCTCCAGAACACAGTGCCACCAGTGAAAACTCTAGAGGAGAAAGATGAAATAAAAGATTTGATAGAACAAGTGAAGAGACTGTCAGCTGAGGTGACGCACCTCAAAAATCAAAATAATTAGACGCAAACTATGCCACGAAATTATCAAGCACACCAAGGTGCTAACCGAGGATATCAGAATAATCCTCCAAGTCATCAGGATACCCATCAAGGATACAGTCATGAAAACAGTCATGGGTATAGAAATAACCATCACGGATTTCAGAAAAGGTCTTGGAATACAGGACCCAACAACGGAGGTGTTCCGTCACCATTAGACAATCTGCCACCTCCTGAAAACCGTCCTGCGGATAGAATTTATATGGCCGGAACTGCCTCACCAGGATGGTGTAGGTTACATAACACGAACCAGCACTCTGAACTTCAGTGTCGCGAGTTCCAAGTTGTGGCTAGTATTCTCAAGAGTGAAGCAAGTAATACAGGCGCCATAGAAACCCCCAGTTCCAGGATATGAATTAGTCCCGGCACCCAGATATGATCAGGCATTGATAATAGAAGATTGCAATTTTCCGCCTGAGTTTCAGAGTTACACGCCCCCACCAGTTAATCATCAATTTCCATCAGCTTCATCAAACGTTCCCGTGGGGATGCCAGAGTTTCAAATATCATCAGAAGTTCACGCCACATATGCAACACCAGAAGAGTCTCTTTATAGAGATGGTTATATTTTTCCGCCTCTCAACAACAGCGTCTTGGTAGAAGGAAGAGGGGAGGTACAAGCTTTTCAAACATCCGGAGGAGCGACACCCAAAGTGTATCAAAGGAATTATCATCAAAAGGAGCCATTGACGTCATCAGTACCTCCAAATAATTTTGCAACCCCGCCACACCCCAACGTAAGCAACAATCCAGGTCTACCAAGAGATTCCCCAGAGTACATATGGCAGAATGTAACGCAAGGTGGAAGTGGACAACAAGGTATTCAGCAGCTAGTTCATCAAGCCGAGCAAAGGCAGAAGGAGAGTCTTCCCAGAGAAGACGTGAAAAGACTTGGCTCTTATGTACTAGAAGAGTTCAAAAGGATAAAAGTTAGTCTTCCCCTACACGAGTTAATGAAGATTTCAGAGGTCCGAGATACAGTTTTGAGAAGTGTGTATGAAACGCCTGTCGTGAAGAGTATGTCCCAAGAACCTGGCCCATTAAGGAATCCTCCCGTGAATACACAGTCCCGTTCAGCGCAGGACACAAACATGGTAGAAGAAGCGCCTCATGCACCATTTGACACTTGGGACACTCCGCAACAACCTCAAAATTTCGTAGGTATGGTACAAGGTTCTTCAAACGCTCCTGAAAAGTCATGGATTGAAGATAAGAAGAAAGTTAGGTTCAATATTCTTGCGGAGCAGAAGCAAAAACAAGAGCAACCACAGAATCCAAAAGAGGTTGTTCGAGACACTCAATTTCGATCAAGTGGAAAAGATGAAAGTAAGAATGCCTCAGCAAATGAAAGGAAGAAGCCAGTGGTATTCTATCAGGGAAGGGATGAGCCAGCCCCGTTTCTTGTTTCAGTCAGAATTTTTGGGAAGTTATTGCATAACTGTTTGATCGATTCTGGTGCATCAAGTAATGTCATGCCCTTGAAGGTATGCCAGGCGTTAGGTATAATTCCGCTCCAGACCAACAAGAAAGTGACTCAGCTGGATAAGACTGAAGTCCCAGTTGTAGGAGAGTTAAGTAATATCCATATGCAGCTAGCGGCGGATCCTAGAATTCAGAGTCGCATTGACATATCAGTTGTGGATATACCAGATGGTTATGGCATGCTATTGAGCAGAGATTGGTCTAGAAAATTGAATGGATACATTGCGACTGACTTCTCCCACATGTGGTTGCCTTGGAGAGGAATTCCAAATCAGATAAAGATTGAAAGTACACCACGGCTCAAATTGATGATTACAGAATGTGGTGAAAATAGTGATGTTTTATTCATAGAGACTGATTTGGGTTCATATAGGCCCATTAAGAAAGAAGTTCTGATGCTGCAGAATTCAAAAGAAGAAAAGCTTAAAGACGATTCAAGTGGGAATGAGAATGAAAGGATGTCCAGAGGTTCTATGTTGAAAGGTATAAAGCATGAGACAGGAAGTGTCCCCATCAAGGACTTGTCAGTACCCAATCCATGTAGAATTCACAAAGCTTTCCATTCAGAGGATGAAGTTGGCATGAGTAAGATCTCCTCAGAGCAAGTCCCAGAGATGATTCAACAAGTCACTTTAGAGGAAGAATGCGAAGAAGACAATTGGGGAGAGGACCAGATTCAAACAAGGCTATCCCAATTGACGCAATTGGAGGGGAAAGGAGATGAAGCTTTAGAAGGTGTGGCTGAATATCAGGGGGTTATGAACAGATGGATCGGCAAATCATGGTTGGACCCTGGTCAAGCTTCTGAGATCCTGGGAGATGATGCATTTAAGTTACGAACAAGAACAGGAGAGGATATCTCGTTGCCAGACGATGGGAGATTCCTCAAGCATTATTTCCAACCCTAGGTTCTCTCCGAGAGCCTACTTTGTAACATAGTTAGATTAGATTTGCTTTCCTGTTTGCCTTTTGTTGCTTTTCGGTTTGTTCCGTTTTGGTTTTTGGTTTGTTGCCCTTCGGGTTTTTGGTTTGGCATTCTTCCCTTGAGTTGTCCACTCAAGTGGTTTTGGTTTGGAATGGGCAAGGATTCAGGGTTTTCCCGTTGCGAAGGGGGGTGATGATGGTTTTAAACTCTCACAACGTGGTTTCTTTCCACTGGAATTTGTGCAAATTTTTGAAAAAGACTAAGGTTGTTTTCCTCTTGTCATCATCCAGCTTGGATCAAACTCGTCTTGCGAGGTTAACCCGTTATTGTGTCTCAACACATGAGTCTAAAGACCTTAAAAAATCTTACCTATCTCCATTCTGAGTCATTTTGGTTTCTTGGGAAAGGTCTTGGCAGGTGAAAATCTTACATCTTGCTTCAGCGCCACTACAATTCTCAAACCCATTGGAGGCTTCATTGCCTGCCAGCCAATCAAGGAATTGACGGAGAAATCAAATGAAGAAAAGAAAATGTGCTTAAAAGAAGTATCTGAAAAGAAAAAAAAAAGAAAAAGAAAATGAAAAATGAAAGAAACATTATGAAATATTGGTTTTGGGAACATGCGAGTAACTCCACCGGGGCTGTGGACGCTCGGCCGACAGTGGAGCAATATTCGTGAGAATTGTAGCGACAACCTCGTCGGGGCTATGGACGCCTGACTGGCAGCGAGGCAATGTCCAGGGTGCTTTTGAAGTTAAGATATTTATATAACCTGCTGCGGTCGATTCCGAAAGTCAACATGGTTTAGAGATGGAACGAATATACACACTCACAGGGTCCTGGATGAAAGTGTTCTGATCCAATTTCGGATTCTTCACCCCTTTTAAGTAGGTGTCTTTTCTGTATGATGGTCTGAGGAAGATTAATCAAAGTTCAATTCTTAAAGTGTTTTTCAACACTTTCCCGTGCGGATGCCAAATGTTGTGACCTTTTTCACACATCGCCCCATTCAAGATGGGGACCCCTAATTTTTGCTCCATTCTGGTCTTTTTGGCTTTGGTTTTTGTCTCTCTCTCTCTCTCTGTCTCTTCTCTAGTTTGCCTTTCCGGGGATGTTCCCGTCTTTGAGCTTAAACGTAAAATTTGACCAAGTCTGAAATTAGGGTTTTGAGTCTTTCCAGCCAATTTGAGGTCAAATGAAGTCACTAAATTGACAATTGAGCTTAACATTGTTGTCAGTGTGCTTCCAGCAGGCTCTGAGCCAATTTTCATCTGATTCTGAGGTGCTTACTATTTTTAGTAAGCATGCATTACATACATTAAATTGCATTTTCGAGATTCCGATAGTCACCTGCATTGAGTATATGCTGCTTGTATGCAAAATTTGGCGAAAACAAACAACTTACTATTTTTAGCGGTCGCTTACGAATTTCGGGGTCCAGATGCAGAGTTTTTCTTTTCATGTCGGATATTCCTTCTGGGTTTTTCGAGACCTTGCGATGATATAACATGCAAAATGACGACAACTTTTAGAATTCAGCCTTCGAGGCTATTTTTAGGGTTTGCATGTCAGGGTTCTTTTGCATGTCGGATGATTCTGGTGCGTTTTTCGAGAGCTTCGCGATGGTGTGACATGCAAATGGAGATTCTCACTTAGTAAGGAACTTGCTATTTTTAGCAGGTGTGCCCCGGCAGCCGCCTCCCAGCAGTTCAGAATCATGAGCTGATTGCAGTGCCACAGAAATGCAGACAAACAGAGTTCATTTGATACGCATGCAGAGCGAATTAGGGTTTCGAGCCTCAGAGCCCGAAAAGAGGCATAAAAAGTCAAAAATTTTGAAATCCGGTGTAAACCATCGCGATCGGCGTCCTTCAGGCTATCTACTGGTGAAATTTCAAGTCAAACGGAGCACTTACTATTTATAGTAAGTCAAATTGGAAAATGGCTAAAAATAGTAAACTGAGTGCATGCGTCGATGTCGACAGACAAGTCACGTGGTGAGGAGCGCCTCATTCAAATTTCATTCAAATCGGAGCAGGGGAACTATCAGAAACGAGCTGTTACTATTTATAGTAACTCATCCTCAGAAATGGGCTAAAAATAGCAGGCCCACCCGAAATAGCAGTGTCGACAGGACATCAAGGTCGCGAGGATCCAGTGTTTAAAATTTCACGGCAATCTGAGCTTCCGAAGTGTGAAAATCGGGAGGCTTACTATTTATAGCAGGGCATGGATAAGCTAGCAGAAGAAGGTAAAAATGTCTAAGTCTGAGTTTCATCCAGCAGACACCTCCAAATGCGCCATGCTTGCCTTCAAGATGATCAAAAATATTCTATGGAATGAGTTCATCCTTCTTCAGGGGCAAAATGCGCCCAAGGCACAAGTGGTCAATGAAAGTCAACAAGGTTTATCCTGTTGGCATAGCAAAATGCGCCCAAGGGAACTCAAGGAGAAAGTTTAAAAAATTTTCTAAGTCTCATCCTCTTGCCACCCCAAAATGCGCCCAAGGGAGGTTGATAGCATGAAAAAAAAAACTCTAAGTATAAACTTTATCCTCCTCCACTACTAAAATGCGCCCACTCACAAGAAAGTCAATGAAAGTCAAAGTGCTTTATCCTTCACACTATCTAAAATGCGCCCAAATGCTAGCAAGATACCCAAAAAAATTCTAAGTATGAGAAAATATCCTCCTCCACTAGTAAAATGCGCCCAAGTTCAACAGGGAGGGATTAGCAAGCAGAGTCAAAAGGTCAACAGTTTTTCATCCTTCATGGGGTAAAAGATGCGCCCAAGGGAGAGAAAGGTCAAAGAAGTCAAAGATATTCATCCTCCTACATGGGTAAAATGCGCCCAAAATGGGCCATGTAAAGACAAAGACTGGGAGTCCAAGAGTCACATGAAGGCGTTTGAAAAGTTTATCCTCCATCAAGGCTGAAATGCGCCCAAGTTAGAAGCAAGTCAACAAGGTCAAAGATTTTTGTCCTCCTCACCCCTTCAAATGCACCCAAGTTAGTGAGGTAAAAGTAAGTGCAAGCTGGTAAGTGAAGTGAAAGGTGAGTGAATTCCTCAAAGGCGTGGTAAAAGGTGGTGAATGCAAGGCTTGATTTCCCTCTTCAAGTGCTAGATGCGCCCAAGATGGCAAAGTGTTAGAGATTTTTTTTAAAAGGCGTGTGAAGTGGTGAAGAAAAAGTGCTAAGGTGTAATTTTAAATTCTTCCAAGTATGTTAGGCGCCTAGGGTGGTGAGTAAGGAATTTCCCCAAAGGCGTTGGAATATTTTCCTAGTGTGAAATAAAATACAAAACGGTGAGTGGCAAATCAAGTGTGCCAGGCATGAACGAAATTTTTCTAAGTGAAGTTGATACTTTTCTCACTGGCAGGCAAACAAAATTTTCTAAGGAAAATTCTCAGAGTGCAAGATGATTTAAAATTTTTTCTAAGGCAAATTATTTTCTTCTTAGAAAATGCGCCTGGAGCTCGAGGTGGTGAAATTTTTCGAAGCACGAGCAAATTTTCTCAGTGGTGAAGTTAGTGAAAGCCAGCTGCACGGTTTGATATAAAAAATTTTCCAAGTCAGAGCAACAAGAAATCTTCATAGATGTGAAAAACGGATTTAAATTTCACAGGGAAATAATTTTCTAAGGTTCAAAATTCAAGAAAACCCGTTCGTTGTGCACCCATGAGTTCGACGCGTTCGGAAGGAAATTTTCTTCTGGGTATCGAAGATTATCGATGAGGAGGGGATTTTAAGGTCTTCCATAGCTTGCTGAGGGTCCCGAGGTAAAGATTTTAATGGGCACCAGGTTGATGAATTTCCTAAGGGAAATTTGAAAATTTTCTAAGGAAAATGTGAAGAAAATGTGTTTTCAAGGTGAGATCCTCCAGACGATGAATTTGAAATGAGCTGCCTAGGTGAATTTGCTTAAATCCTTCGTGAGGATAGTCTTCCAGAGGCAGAGTTGAACGAAATTGAGTATCGGAGCCCCAGGTAGTGAAATGAATTGCTCAAAGATGAAGTTTGTCTAAGGCATGAACTTGAATACGAAGTCGGCGATGAACGCTTGGAAATTAGAACGTGAGAATCCTGGTAAGTAAGTTGAATTATATTATGAAATGATCTGATACTCTTCTCCTTGCTTGTTTTGCAGGAGGAATGTCGAGGCCAGAGCACGATGTCTGGAGGTGGTGAAGCACGATGATATCACAACCTTCGGAGGAAGATAAAGTTACGAGTTTCAATCTCGAAGGAAGAAAAAGTTGCAAGAAATTGGCTAAGTGTTAGCTCAAGTGACAAAGAAGTCAAAGAACAAAGTCAAGAAGAAGATCGAGAACAGTGTGAACACGTCTGCAAACGGAATCTTCTAGAACGATGATGGTGGACATTATGGCGCATTTATTACCCCACTCTCCTTTGTGGCGGTTTTTAGGGCAAATCTTGTTTAGGGCTGAGGTGGCACGATTCTGGCCACGCTATTGATTGTAACCTAGCCGTCTTTTGGGACTTGGCTAGCTATAAAAGGGGGAGTCCCCCTCATTTGTAACCTCATTAGAATTAGACATTAGAAATTAGAAGCAGAGCTTAGAGAAGGAGTAGAAAGCAATTAGGTAGTTGATAGTATAGTTTAGATTGAAAAGGAAGGAAAATCTTCCCTTTGGATACTTTGTAAGAAGTTGTCATGTATGCTTTCATAATAAAAGAATTTTCATTGATGGTGAATTCTTCTTTGTTGTGAATAGTTGTTGAGGCTTCTTCGTCCTTCCAATTCACGTAGTATCTTTAAGTAACTTAAAATAGTTTTCATTTTCAGGCAAGTGGATTTTAGTCGTGGACTTGTGGTGTTAATTGAAGCAACTTCATTTTTATCCATACCACTAGCGGCTTGCTGACGGCAGGTTTGCCTTGTGTGGTCAACTGGAAAACTTTACAAACTTAACTTCGATTGTGATTCATGTGTTTATATGCGTCATTCTGATGGTGCTTACATGTTGAGTTATAATTTGAAAACCTTTTGTCACTCCCTTGAAGATTGCACCGACTTTGTGTAAGTTGTCCGACGTGAGGCGGAGCAGAGTCTGGTCGAAGTCTGTCAAGATTGATCCCACGTCCCGTCCTTAGATAGAAGATAAACTTCTTAGGCCCTACACCCTTTTAAATTCAGTTCATTTCCGGTTAGCTTTAGGAAACTTGTGCTCATTTGCCAAATCCTTCGAATTATGTGAAAACCCTTAGTCTGCTGTCTGCTGTTGACTGTCGAACAATTGTGTAAGTCCCCTTGACATACCGGAAAAATCACATTGAGCCAAACTGAGCCTATTCGCATTGAAAGAATCTTGGAGTTGAACGCACGAACTTTCTGGCAATCTTAGCGTGCGGAATACTTTGATCAAGAGAGAATAGAGCATCCGTTGGGAGACTTTATTCTGTGTTGGTGCCGTCTCAAAAACCACGTCAACAAGTACCATCACAACGATGCATAACTACACATGAATCTTGATCGAAGTTAAGTATAAAGCGTTCCAGTTGACCACACAAGACAAGCTTACCATCAGTAAGATTGTTAGTGGTATGGATAAAAGAAGCTCACTTACATCAAAGATAAGCATCCATATCTAACTATTAGCATGAAATTAAGTCCTAGTTGAAGTCAAAGGAAGAAGAAACCTCACGAACTACTCACAACAAAGTTTGAATTCACCATCAATGAAATTCTTTATTATGATTAGCCTTTGTGACAATCTCTTACAAAATTCTCAAAGGGAGAATTCCCCTTCTTCAACAATGCAATGAAAACTACTCTAACTCAAAAGTATCTACTCTCTATTCTGCTCCAAAATCCACTATGCTGACTACTTCTGATTCTAACTATTAGATTACAAATGAGGGGGACTCCCCCTTATATAGCTGGCCAATCTCAACGGACGGTCCAGATTGAATTACAATGGAAGGCTCAGATCGAGCCACCTCAGCCCTAGACAAGTTTTGGCCTAAACACCGCCAGAAGGTGGAGTGGTGTCATAAATGCTCCCAAAAATAGCATATTCCTCCTTGACCACTATGAGCAATTAATGCCCACTACCCTTCTAGAAGATTCTCGTCCATGATTCGGATTCCTTTGCTCTTCTCTCTGACCTTGTATGCTACGAATCGGGCCAACACCTCATCGACCTCTTCTTCAGAAATTGCTGGAGTGAGATTAAGCTGATATTCCAGGATAGCCACCATCTGCTCATGTTTTTCACAAGACTTTCCCCAAGCCTCAATAGAATCTTGTGTACTCTGAATAATTGTTGAAAATGTAGAGATGTTTTCAAAGTCAAGCTGGGAAAACGTCCTCATCTCGGAAAAGAAAGGCTACAATCTTGCCTTTAATCCTTCCACCTCTACCTCCTCATGAGTTAGCCTCCTTGCGAACAACGCATCCAATGTGTTGAGGATACCCTCGTGAATATTCCTCATTGCTTTCTTGATCCTAGAAGACTCCATAGCTGCTGTGTCGAAGAAACCCTTTCCAGTGAATGCCGCTGAATGCCATCCACGAAAATCATACCTGTCGCCTGCCTAGATCACTCCTTCATTCACCAAAGTTTGCGTGGGCACACGCATCAAAACAAGGCGAGGAATAGTTTTGTCCTGAAAAATATGGGTGTCTCCCCAAGCCTGCTCGACATCATCTAGGGGTGAAAGGATACCAGATGCACTCTGAAACGCTGAGACAAGGTCGGCCATGAATTTTTCTGCCTCAACGCGGACACCGCATATCCACTTGTCTCCTTCCCGTACAGCTCTCCTTATCTACTGAAGCCCACTAATTGGCTCTCGTGGTAGCTCAGGCGGAAGCTCTACCACTAGATTCTCTTGAGCGACTGGATGTGCTAGATGTTGCACATACTCGACTAATGCCTTGTGCTCCTTCTTCAATCTTTTGTACTTCCCTTCCTTTTTCACCAGCCTGTCCTTCAACGCTTGGAATGAACTTTCAGCTTCCTCAACCACTTGCGCTCCGGAGGGACGTCCCAACTCAATTGTGGTGACCGTGTAATTTTCTGGCATTGCATCACTTAAATCATGATCTTCCCTTGGAACAACAATATGTAGGCTGTGTGAACCGGCCTCATTAGTCTCCATCCTCGTATACTTCCTTGCCCTCTTCCTCTTTGGCGACTTACTCGTTCTGTTTAGAAGCTCTTCCATTTCAACTGCCAGGTCAGCATCATCGTCCTGATCCCTCCTGATTGCCTGTGAGAGCCAATTGTGCTGAATGTCATAAATGATAAGGGGTTGCTCTTCAGTTGCCTCCACTTCCCAAGCCTCCTCTCGAGCAGTATTTTGTTGAGGCTCAATAATTTCAACGTTTTGATCACTCTCCTCATGAGCTCCAACCCTTGACTCTATGACGTCCTCCTCTTCGAAGGAATAATCAAAGTGGGTGTCTGTTTCCGTTTCCTCCCGTTCATCTGGCTTATTGGCACCTTCAGGATCATTGACACTCTGAGTATCCAACTCTCTCGGAATTGGTTGGTTAACCTCTCCAACCTCTGGCTCTTCGTTCCCTCGAGTCCTCTGATCTGCAAATAGTGAGACTTCGCGCACGTTGGAGGAATGTGTCACCAACTGAGTAGATGATGTGTCCTCTGATCCCTGAGGTTCTGGCTGAACAGGTTCTTGCGACGGTGGCTCCACAGGCCGAGCAACTTGTTTCTTCCTTTTTGCTAACACCGGTGGCCTTTTATCACCCATGAGGTCGTATGTGAGGGCAACTGACCTCCTCCTTAATCTGTGAACCCGCTCCTCTACCCAAGCTCTTGTAAAATTCAAAACGGGAATAGACAAAGTGTCTAGATCTGTAATCTCCGGCTCAGCCCAATCTACTGGTGGGATCGGCGTGTTCTTTATAGATTCACAATCCGGATGAATGAGCCTGGTATCCTCTTCGACTTGATCTGGCACTTGGATCACTTCACATTCTCTGATTAATCTGAGAGCCAACCTCGAAAACATTCTTTTCCTGATCTCAGCCTCGTCTCCGGCATTCGCCCAAAAATCTTCTAAATGAGCTCTGTGTCTGTACTCCTCACCTTGCACTATTCCAATCTTACCTCGAGGATCAAAATCTTGCCGGCTTGTATGAAGAGTCAACTTATAGAACTTCAATTCATCTTCAGCCTCCTTGGCTGCCTGCAAAGTAGGGCATTCTTCAAGTGAGTTTCCCAACACAATGGGAAAGTGCAAGCCTTCCCTCTTCTTTCTCCTTATGATTTTGTCGTAGGCCACCAATTGCCTAGACAACTCAAGCAGTATCATCCTGTTGGTGGGGTACCTTGGTAATTTGTAGACGTATGAGTCGTACCCTGGCAGCCTTAAATAAGTAAACTTCGGGAATTGGACGAACCAAAACCCATACTCTTCTATTAACATCTGTGCCTCTTCAGATATCCTCTGTTGTAACCTCCGCTGAAGGGTCCTTGTGATATACATGGTGAAAGCATCATTTACTCTCTTGAAGTCACCTGTGTGCGTGAGATGCAATTGTCTACAAGATTCGTGAATCTTGAACTGATTATAACCACAGCCAATTGGTTCCTGGTATGCCAACCCTCTATACTTTGTCATTCGAGCAAGCATGTAAATAACATACGAGCTCATGTAGAATGTTCTCGTTCCCTTCAGATTCCGGAACTGTTCATCAATATTATCACTTATCATTTGTGCCCAGTTTACTTCCACCTTCCCTTCGAGCACCACACTAATGTAAAAGAACATCCATGGCTCGAACACAAACGACTGCGGGCTGCCGTTAACCCTGCTGAGCAACATAATTATATCGTAGTACTCCTGTTTCAGCTCTTCTGAAATTATCTGCTTTGGCAGCCTGGCAGCAGGAGGCTTTGGCTTTCGCATCCAAGTGGTGTTGATCCTCTTCATGCACTTCTCGAAAGACGTGGCATACATCTTGTCAGCTTTTGCCCTGGATTTGTACAGCATTTTATCTGTAGCTAGGATCCCAAACGCCTTGCCAATTGCATCAGGTGCAAAGTTGGCCAATATCATAACCATCCGGAGACACAATAGTCCGATAATCTGAGTTGTAAAAGTTGGCACACTCCAAGATTAGCTCTGGACAACAAACTGCCAGTTGGAACCCGGCTGCTGCGTATAACCCGCTCTTGACAATGTTGCGCGATGCTTCTGTGGGAAGGTTGCCACCTTGCCCATACATTCTGCGCATGAAGGCCTCGAGGTTGAAAGGCCCAAGGTTGGTGTCCGTCAAGTTTCCAAACTTCGACACAATCTTTGACTCCAGAATAAAGGACTTCTTCAAACTTTTGATGATCGCTTGCCTGGAGGCGTTTTCTTTCACAATTTCGTTGTTACCAGCCTTAGCTCCAACTTTGCTTGTTCCAGCAACATTAGCCTTTCGTCCTTCGGCCATCTGCAAAACAAGAAGCAAATATTACACTTCAAACTTTTAAAATAAAAAATCATGAGAGGCGGCTGGCGAATGGAGTTGGCTGCAAAAATAAATGTGAGTTAATAGCTTCAGCTGTAAACTTCGACTTCAAACCTCGATAATTTTAAACTCCGAAAATATAAAACCCCAAACTCCAACAATTTGCAGCCAAAAGAATTTTCAGCTCTCTGTAAGAAATTAACTCCAGCAATCCCAACTCCGGAAAATGTTTCAAGTTTCAACAACTTTTAAATCAGCAACTTTGAAGGTTTTAAATCAGCAAGTTTGGAAGTTATGAATTATCAGCACGTCTCACAATTTCAAGTCAACACTTTGAAAGTTATAAATCAGAAACTTCGAAGATTTAAATCAGCAAGCTTCAATGATTACTTCGAAAGTTATAAATCAGCAACTTCAAAGATTTAAATCAGTAAGTTCGAAAGTTTCAAATCAGCAAGCTTAAAATCAGCTCTTCAAAAGTTATAAATCAGCAACTTCGAAGATTTTAAATCAACAAGCTCGAACAATTTCTAGTTCTGATTTGATTCAGCAACTTCAAAAATTTAAATCTCAACAACTCCAAGCTCAAACAATTTCGACCTCCAGCATAAACAATTTCAGCCTTTCAACTTTCAACTTCGAAACACACTTCAGCTGTCAGCAACTTTGAAAACATTAAATATCAGCAATGTTAGATACTTACCTTCAGCAACTCCGAATCTTGAGAGATATAAACTTCTTGAAAAGAAATCGAACTCAACCCTTAGCAACTTCGGAAGATCGCAGCAACTCAGAAAATCAATTCCCAGCCACTCCAAGCAATTTCGACTTTAGCAATTTCAGCTTCTTGAAAAATCGAATCCACAACTTCTCACGCTTTCAGCAACTCTCGATCTTGAAAATATTAAATCTCAGCTCAACAATCACTCTCAACTCACCAGCATAAATCTCAGCTTCGAATTTTGTGAGAGGAGAATGAAAATCCCCGAAGTTTTTATAACCAAAAGCTGGTGCTAATTTTAGCAGATGCCATTAATTCTCTTCATCATGACTTACGCAGTTGCTAATTTTGAAAGAGAATATTCTAGTCGTCTTGCAGTCGTCATAGCAATTTTCTATTTAAGGAGATTCTTTCCTCGATTTAAATTTAAAACTTCCTTCCCGATTGCCAGTTACCTTCAGTGATTTCGAAAAAAAAATCATTTTACTCTGATTTGAAATAATCTTACTGCTTTTTAAAATGGCATATTTAATTTATTAAAATTTAATTCAAATGCCATTTTAATTTAATTCACCAGCGTATGTGAAAATTTGATGACAACACTTTAAAATGGCTAGGCGTAATTTATTTTCCATCCATAGTTAACTCCGAAATAAATTCCCCTCACTTGAAATCGTCCGAATTTTTTTAAAATTTCTTGTGTCAAAATTAAAGGGGGAATTTTAAATTTGACTTAGGAAAATAATTAAATTAATTTAATTTATTTCTCTGACTTAGGCAAATTTTGAATTCGATTGCCTAGAGAAATTTTATTTATCTCTTCCAACGCCTTTATTTTGATTTTTTTTATTATGCCAGGTGCAATCAGGGGGGGGGGGAACATTTAATTTTCCAACATTTAAAATCTACTTATCCCCTTTTCTAACCAAGGCGCATATATTTAAATCCAACGCCTTTTAATTTTTATCTCCACACTTCAATTTTGTTGAGCTTTCATTAAACTTCCAGTTTCAACTTTTCTACGCCTTAGTCAACATTTCCAAGTTTAGGCGTATTTAATTAAAATTCGCCTTGCACATGAGTTGATCAACCCCATTTAATTTTAAAATCCAACTTTTCCCTTCAAAAGTGGGCGCATTTGGGCCTTAGTGTTTTCACTTCTATGCCTTAGGATATTTTCATGAATCTCACATTGCTAGGCGTATTTCACATCATGGGTATTCTTTTAACGTCTTAGGAAAATTCATCTTTTTCTCTTGCCTGGGCGCAAATTAGACCCCCAACTTTTAATTTTTATACTTGAAGCTTCTCAAGGCGCGTTTGGAGTGGGCGACTTTCATTAAATTCCCATACTTAGAATTTTTGAAGATCCACTCTTCTTTATGGGCGCACACAAGAGGGTGGTATTTCACTTTGAACACTTAGGAGAAGTTACTGGGCGTATATACTACCTGGCGTTTTTAATTTCCTTACTTAAACTTCCAGGCGCATATCTCATGTTTTCAACTCAGGGCGCATTTTGGAGGTCCAGCTTTCAGTTTTAACACCTAGCCAAATTTGAATTTTAAAACTCATCTTCTCTACACTTCCTGGGCGCATATCATATATGGAGCTTTCAATTTTATCCTTCAGAGGCGCATTTCATATATGGAGCTTTCAATTTTATCATTCAGAGGCACATTTCATATCTTCAACTTCCAATTTCGCTCCTTAGCTTTTGGGCGCATTAGGCACTCTGGACTTTCAATTTGCATGCCAGATAAGGGCGCATTTGATGTGTGAAGCTTTTAGTTTTAATCATCTCTTTCCTTCCAGGCGCAAATGAGACCCCCAACCATCAAGGCGCATATCACAGGGTAAACTTTCAAGTTTAACGCCTTAGAATATTTTCAACTTGTGATGGGCGCATATCAATGAGTGAGTTTTAGTTTGAAAATTTTGCTTCAAGTCACCAGGCACAAATCATACCCTCTACTTCCAATAAAGCTGGGCGCATATTAAAGAGGGAACTTTCAATTTCAATCTCCAGGCGCAAGTGGGAGGTTGAGCTTTCGCTTTGTCACTCTAGGCTCAAAGGCGCATTCCACAGGAGGAGCTTCTAGTTTCAAGCTTAGGCGCAAACCCCATGCTGAGCATCCAATTTGACACTTAGATAATTTCTGAAGTTTCTCCAAAGAGGGGCGCATTTGACCCATGGTACTTCCAATTTTCGGACTTAGGCAAATTTCCTGTGACTTCAAGTTCTAGGCGCATTTTGGAGGGCAAGCTTTTAATTTTGATGACTTAGAATATTTTGAGTTCTTCCTTTCAACTCAAGGCGCAAATGACACTAGCTACTTTCAATTTCATCACTTAGAAAAATTCACTTTCAACACCTTTGGAGAGGGGCGCATTTCACCTAGGGAGCATCCAGTTTACCCGCCTTAGAAAAATTTCGAGGCTCTTTGCAAGGTGGGGCGCAAATCATAGGTCAAGCTTTCATTTTATCACCTAGGCGCATTTCACATGAGCAACTTTAAGTTTACACCTTGGGCGCATATGCATGGGTGAACTTTCATTTTCTACGCCTTAGCATTTTTCAAGGCCTTGGGCGCATTTGGACCCCTCTAAGTCTAGGCGCAAATCATATAGGCAACTTCCAGTTTTGACACTTAGTAAAATTTTTGAGCTCCCTCCAAGTCTAGGCGCATTTGACCCATGGTACTTCCAGCCTTCGACACTTAGGCGAATTTGCAGAGAGGGGCGCAAATAGCATAAAGAACTTTTAATTTCACCAAGGGTGCATTTGGAGGGTCAAGCTTTCATTTTTGAACACTTAGAAAATTTTCCATCTCTCCAGCTTTTCAAGGCGAGTTTTAATGCTGGACCTGAAAATTTATCAGTTTTAGCGAATTTCATGCCCTCTGCCAGATTTAGGTTGATTTTCCTCTGTTAACCCTAATTTGCCTTGACTTTCTATTTTTGGAAAGTTCCTTGAATTTCGCGCCGTCAACTGAATTCTGACTCCAGAAAGCCTGGTTTTTGCCCCGCTCTGAATTTCAACTGATTTGTGCTGTTGATGCCTGATACATGTTTGCACCTGCTATTTTTAGCAACCTACTAAAAATAGAAATTGCTCAGAAAGTCTTCAAATTTCATGGGTTGAATGCCTGAAGCGTGGTGATCGTAGCTGGATGCTGCTTTTGCTTGGCTGTCCTGTTCTGCCCTTGATTTTAGGAAACCCTAATTTCTCTGCCCATGCCTGCTAAAAATAGCAATTATCTGATTCTTCATCCTCTGCAACTCCGTTTGTCTCGAAATTCACGCCAAGGACCCCTCATCACATGTTTGACTTGTGCCTGCTGAGGTCAGATGTCGGCCTGCTATTTATAGCTACTCCTGAAGTGACTTACTATCTATAGTAAGTGCTTGTTTCTGAGGCTTCCTTAGCTCCGTTTGAGTTGAAATTTGGACAGCGTGCTCCTCGTTGGTGAACTTGCATGTTTGCGCTGACGCCCGAGATCGACTTTCTATTTATAGCCTGTGCCGAGAACACCTTACTAAAAATAGTAAGTGCTCCGATTGCCTTCAAATTTTGCCAGCAGACTCCCTGAAAGATGTTGATCGTAGTGGATACTTCAGTTTTGAGCACCTTGTTGTCTGATTCCTCATTTTTAGCCCTTAAGCTCGAAACCCTAATTTTATGCATGTTCCTCAGATGAACTCCGTTTGACCTCGTTTCAATTGCATGACGATCAGTTTGCAGTTCTGAAGTGCTGGGCAACTGCTAGAGTGCTACCTGCCAAAAATAGAAAGTGGCTGAAAAAGTGGTTGTCCGGCTGCTGGATGATTTTGCATGTCATATTGCCCGAAAAATCTCGAAAAACCCAGAAAAACCCAGAAAAATCTTCAACATGCAAGCACTGGCTAAAAATAGTAAGTTTCTGAAAAGTGATCAGTTTCATATGCATGTTACATCATTGCAAAGCTCTTGGAAAACCCAGAAAGAATATGCCAACATGCGCTGAAAAAGTCTGCATGCAAACCCTAATATCGGCCTCCGAAGGTCGAATGCTAAAAGTCGTCATCCTGCTTTGCATGTCATATCACTGTGAAGGTCTCGAAAAACCCACAAAGAATCTCCGAACATGCATCAGAAAATGTAACCTGTGGACCCTAGAACCTGCTCTGGAAGCTAGACTGCTAAAAATAGCAAGTCGTCCATTTTTGCTCAAATTTTGTCAGAAATGAACTTGAAGTGTTCAGAATGTAAGGAAGTTGTCAAAATGTGAAAATCCCGAGAAAATCAACCCTAAACTGACACCTACTAAAAATAGAAAGTTGGCAGAATTTAGTGAAAATTTAGGGGTTACTTGCTGGAAGCGTTGTAATAGCAGTGTTAGGCTCAAAAGCTGACCAACCAACTCAATTTGACCCCAAAGTGACCTAAAGACGTGAAACCCTAATTTCAGACTTGGCCACATTTGGCGTTTAAGCTCGTGGACGGGAGCATCCCCGGAAAGCAGATAGCAGAAAAGAAGCAGAAAGAGAGACAAAAACCAAAGCCAAAAAACCAGAATGGAGCAAAAAAATTTAGGGGGTCCCCATTTTGAATGGGGCGATGTGTGAAAAGGTCACAACAATACTTATTTCCAAGCTGGCTGTACTTCCTTCGATCAGGCCGTACAATCTACAATCAATCTAGTTCAACAGTTAGCCCAAATTTAGAGTTATTTATCAACATTGGTTCCTTTTGTGGATTGGCTTTACAAACTGAATTTGATGGTATCATATTTTGATTTTCATAATATTATGGAAATTAACATTTTCAAACTTATTGCTACTAGTTATTGTTATGATATTGTATGAAAATATCAATTCTTTTCTTTTCCAATATTATAATTAACTGAATGATTTATTGCTAGTAGGTGATTCTAATTTATTAAAGATCCTCGACAGTTCACTGCCAAATCCCTACTTTTATTGTAAGATCTTAGTCAGTTTATTTATCGAATCCATTTTATTTTCAGTATATTATCTGCTAACTTGGTTTGTATTGGAATCGGGTGATTTAGTTTGTCATTTTGGCATTGATGCATTTTCGCTTCTTATCAGCCATTTTGGCTTGATTAGAATTTGCATATCACTATTTTCTATTTTGGCATTGATTGATTCTATGAATTTGATTCTAATATAATTTGGTTGGCTAGTCGACAATATCTTGCTATTTAATTTCATTGTTCTCATTCTAGTCTCTGTATGCTCTCACCTTGCCCACTTTCAAAACTTGGTGATAAAAAAGAGCTAGAATTTGAGTGATTGCAATTTTTTTTATGGATTTGAGCTAATGCTTTGTTAAGGGCATTACAATGATGTAAGAGTTGGTGGTCTTGGTAGTGTGCTTTGAGAAGCTAATCCTTTCATGCAGTGTATTCCACATGCATGACAATGGCAAAGAGCTCCATTATTATTTGAAAAAATGAAAGGTGCAAATCAGCAAATTGAACTAGATATATTGAAACTCTAAAAATTTGTCTCCGAAGGAGACGCACAAATTTGGAACAACTGTTACCGTGCAAATGTGAGAAACATGGATGATTTCCCTTCCTATCAGCTAGAGAGGAATCTTTCACCACTAAAATTGATACACCCATAGGAATTCCCACCTAAGGTTTCAAACTTTGAAGAGCTCCACTAGAACACCCAATAAAATAATAAATCAGCCTACTCCCAAATGAACTCTCGCTTCCCTTTTTATTTTCATCTGAGGAAACTTCTGCAAACCTTTTCAAATTTCCCGCCAAAACATTGAACACCTTTTAATAAAGTGACATTATAAAATACCTTTTAAATACTTCCTTAGCATCACTTTATAATAACACTATAATCTGTTTATTTAATATTACCTTTTTAAATATACTTTTTGTTAGACAATATCAAATAATTAAATTAATGTCTATTTGGCGAGCCGAAAAATGGGGACATTACACTACACTTAATGTTGACGATGACCATGAGCCAACTAGTAAGCATGGGAGTGCTAGTGCCATTGGCACTATCTGTGGTTCTTCTAATTTACGACATCTGCATCATCTAATATAGTGGTGATGATATTTTTGAAGATGTAAGGACTGGAAAAAACACATATACTAATTATATCCTTAAGATTCCAAAATGATTTAATAGAAATAAATAATTATAAAAGGTACGGAATAAGAGGAATGATTAAATTACTTTCATCACTACAATCAAATGTAATAACATACATCAATGAATCGAAGTAAATTAAAAACAAGGCGATGCCTTCATTAGATTTAGCCATGTAGGCTTACACATGAATTATCATTTCAACAATACATGTAAATTCAAATACTGTAATGCAAATTAAGGAAATAGCAAGATCATAAATGCATCCACAAAGAAACCATAACACAGAGTTTTTCATGAGTGAAAAACTCTCGTAGGGATGAAAAACCACTCGTAAAAATGTCTCACTGGCTTAGTGAAATGCTTCACTGGCAGAGCCTTACTGGCTACAAAATCTTAATGGTCACAAGATTCCTCACTGGCAATGATCATACTGTCTCATTGACATGACCATTTACAACTTCAATACACACTTGTAAATAATAAAGCAAACAACTACAGAGGATCACACGGTTCCTCTACATAACAATTATCTTCTTAACACTTCCGCATTTCATATCCTAATATTCATAAGAACTGCAATCTTGACATATAAATAGCCCATTGTCTTGCATGTAGTTACAAGATACTTTTTCAAGTTCCACCAATGCATCATCCTTGCATATGAAATTATGACAATGTCAACACTATCATGAATCACTCCAATGTATTTGCAAATGAGACAATTCTACCTCCAACGACCTCTCAAATATCACACAAGTACACTGAAAATCATAAGCCAATCACATAAAGCTTTATGAAAGAAATCCTAGCATTGCTAAAATGCACACATGGCTATGCAATTATAACAAGAATGCTTATTTCTAAATTCATTGATTCATAGAGGTTTCAACAATAAGGGAACAATACTATATAAAAATTGAGAAGGTATAGCTCATGTATGTATGAGAATACATATATAAGCTAATGAGTATATATATGAGTATACATTCTAGTGCAAATAAATCTCAAGATCAACTAAGTGAGGGAGTATCTATTTTCTCTGCACGTGCATGATAAACCATGATCCATGAGAAGAATGTCATCCTTAAACTTAAACTTTAATAAGGTAAAGTATGATTTAACACTTATTTATCTTTTATAAACTCCCCAATTGATTCACATTATGTAATATGCATAGGTTAATTGCAATCTACAGCTATATATATATTGATCTAGTGTTATACATTATCTTCAAATTTCATATTCCAATCTTTAATTTCGTCCTCCTTTATGAATCTCATACTTAGAATATTTTCCTTCAATGGAATATGTTAAATATTGTTTTTAAATTAAACATAATAACTTAATTTGATTTCTTTACTTTGTTAAATATTTATTCTTTCTTAAGTACTCTTATAATCACTATACAATGTAACACGAATCTCAAGCCTCTAGAAGACTTCTAAAACTTATTATTACAAGAACTCCACCAATGCATTACCAATGATACACAAGCAACCAATCTATCAATACACTATTTAAATACAAGGTGAGGCAAATTCTTTGCCAAACGAGTGAATATGAATGACAACACCACTCATATTTAACACTGAAAAATAATGCTAATTTTTCATATTTATTAAATCACCAACATTTATTTAATTTCTTTTCAATGTGGGTTTATATTCTAATTGTCTAATCTCAAAAAAAAAGACTACAATCCCACTAGTACGCTAATTCAATACATGATTGCAATAGTAAACATTATTCAATATCGAGGATAATTATCAAATTCTCTCATTTATTTGAATCACTCACCTCAAAATAGTCAGAAATACATCACTGCAAGTCGGATTTTTATAACTATTCTTTCAAATTTTATTTCTACTTCTTACACATAATCGAAGGAAATTCTTTCAAATCAGAATTATATTTACATTTTAAAAGTAAACATGCCCATTCACGAATATGCATATGTATATATTCAGCCATGTATCACAGAAATACAACACTCTAAGTTAGTTTTTAATATCTATTCATTACAAAAAATTTGTTTTGTTCATTCTCAACTAAATATAAATATACTCATATTTAAATATATATGTCGATATATATATATATAGGTATTACGAAACTATCTATATAAAAAACAGGAGTATAGTTTCAAAGTATATCATTTTAACTCAGAATATTATATTGTAAGTATAAAAATACCATATAAATATATAAATTATTGGGCACCGAATATATAAATATATACAAGTTTATGAGTATATATATATATATATACACTTATTTGCACAGCCGGGAGGCATCACATATAGTGATATGGGAGAACAACTATAGTTTACAAATCAATTCGTAAGTTTCAATTTAAATAATGCTAAGCCACAAGGGCCGGCGCCTCCATTGGGGAGGATGCTGCCTGTGGAGGGCAGCGCCTCCACAGCACAGCCCTCTCCCAATGGGGAGGGTGCAGCTGGAAGGCCCCCCATTAATTAAAGTTTTCCATCTCCAAAAGAAATACAGCTACAGTGTTTCAAAATGATCTCATATATATATATAAATAATATTGATAAAATTTGAAATGGCATTTAAAATTAAAAGAACAAACTAGAGTCTCAATCCAGTACATAAATTATTCAATACAAGGAGTTGCAGCAATATTTATATGTATATATATATATAAATATATTTAATGCCAAATATACACACACACATATATATATTAATGAATAGGAAAGAACATACAAAATGTACAGTTGTGATAATGAATTTCATACAACAGGCACTCAAGTACAGTGATTATGCACAAATGGCTTTCAAACAGAAAATTCAATCCTTTCACAATACAATCAATTGTTCTCACATTTTGAAATTTAAATTCATGGAAAAGATTCAAAACCCTGGCAATTGCTTTCAACTTGATCTTTCCTTCTGGATTCTTCTCTTTTTCCCTTCTTGCTTTCCTAGAAGTCACTTTCTTGTGGATTTTTCCTTTCTTCTTATTTCTCCTTCTTTTCTATTTCTTCTCTTCTTTCTACCATTTTTAATCTACTGTACTCCAGAAAACTTCTACCTGGCACCCCATTTTCGATTATAGTTCTTGCAGAGAAATAAAGATCAAGAAAACTTATGTTGTGTTTCCGTTATTCTCTTCTCCTCTTTTAAAGATTTCTTTTGTTTCCCAATACCTAATCTTGAAAATAGTAATAATAAAATTTAATTCCATGCATGGTATTTATCCTTGATAATTAATAATAAGGAAATTCTATTTTAGTTGCAAACTAAGTACTTAACCTCAGTAAATGGTTAGGAAATACCTTTTTTTAAAATTGCAAAAGAAATAGTTATCCTAAATAAATAATAAAGAAAAAACATTTAATTGCAAATTAAATATTCATTCCAAATAAATAATAAAAATTAACATTCAATTGCAATTAAAATAATTATTCTAAATAACAAGCATTATCATTTATCTATAATTAAATTATAATTAATCCTTTTGTTTCATTGCACTTTTATTTTCCTACAAACTAATTTAATTAACCATTCAAAAGTACGAACAATATAATCATTCACTAAATTAAATACTAATGCATCAAAATAGTATTATTGAATTATAAATTACTTATTGAAATAGTGGTCATGACATGCTTCCCCTCTTAAAGAATCATCGTCCCGATGATCAACTTAACTAAAAGATAAAAGAAAAATTTCATACCTCCTTACTCTGTTTTACCTTAATGTCACAATCAGCCCACCCGACAAGGATATCATCTTGTCAAACATCCATCTGTTTAGAACAACAAAATTTCTTGTGGTTAGCATTCATAAACTTGCACACCTTGTTAGCTTGCCATGGCTTCATTAAATTCACTCTATTTACTTAAATAATAAAAGCATGCAACCTGATTTATTTCTTTCATACAATCTTCTATATCTTATTCAAATCTTTTCATATTCCAAGATATTTACCGATAGATGGAAAACAATTATATTCATTTTGTCAACATGCCTACTGGTATGAGATGTTAGAATAATTGCCTCTATGATGATAAACAAGCACCCCATACTACTTGTTATCATCATTAGCAAATTAAAATACTAACAAAAAGAAAAATCTCAACAATCTGAAGATGTCAAACAATTACAACAAAGTCTTCATTTGATCAACATGAAAGATAAGAAGATCAACTAGTTACACAAGATCATCAACATGATTAGAAACATCAAAGATAAGAAGATTACTTATTAAAACAAAAAGGTTCAAGTTGATTACCATAGCAACCCAGAATACCAAATGTCAGGAAGATCATCAAAAGCCCAATATTGATTCAACTAGTTACTAAATTTCACAACAAAAAGTAAATCTCAATCTATAATTGGAAAAAGTAAATTTCTATTAACAAAGGTATCCGTAAATGTGTGATATGTATAATTCTTTACCTTTTAACAAATGCAACAAGAGTGCATCCAAGAGAAGTGTATTACATCAATTGACTAAACAAGCCATACATTGATCCATGCAATGATACATATCCAGTTTCTGAATTACATAAAGAGAAGAAAGCATTTAATCAATCTTCAGCTTCCATAAACCAGTGGTCTTCCACAAGCTAAAAGTCAAGAGCATGGTTAAGGTGCTTTTTCCACCCAACCATGAAACATAACACTTCCCCGGGATTCTCCCTAACTCGAAGAACACCTAGTTTTGCAGGAGGCGACTAGAAACCTTTAACAATAGGGCAGGAGGGAAACTCTTGATGCATGTCTGATGCCTTATATGCACTCTTATACTAGAATGAACATATTTCTTGCATACAGGATGTGGCAGAGAAACATATAAAAGTTCTAGGCATTCATTATCCATCTATTTCAATGGTACAACTCGCTTTGGCCAAAGCATAATTACAAAATTTGGTTGATCTTGAAAAAGATCACCTTCTCTATTAGCCCACATTCGGCATCCTGTCCCGAAAGGTAAGCTTAAAGCTTATCACATACAACACATTCAACAAGAATAATCTATATCAAATTGCATAAAATAAGGACCAGATGATATGTTAGTACATAACACCCACAAGTGCACATAGAATGAATAGTTAACAAACAAGAATGCATGAATCCCTGGTGCACAACTCACACAGGGTTTGAATACATAATTTACCTGTAGTGCCTCACTCGAAAAAATATGGAACACGTCTTGTATACAATGTGCATTACTCATTCAAGTTTTCATACAATAAATATGGTAAGTGCATCTCGCGCACAAGTGTATTGCTTGCACAAAAGGTGAAATATGCATAAATTATAGTAGTGCAGTTATAGTGATCATTACTCGATCCAATAAACACAATGAGTATCAAAAGTATATCTCACACACAAATACGGAATGCAATAATTACTCAAGTGCTTTATCCATACGAAGGAATCAAGAACTTACTCTAGTGCATCACTCGCACAAGAACAACAATAATATGAAATATGCATCACTCACATTAGTATAGTGAACATTTCTCGTTCAAGTATAGATATAAGTACAGTTAAGGAAACAATTTTCTATGATATGCATACAATCATTCATACAGATGTGGCATTCACACGGAGCATGAGAAGTGCATTATTGCACTAGTATCATTCTCATATAGTACATATGTATACATACTTTCACTAATAACAATCAAGCATACACGATTCATCACATCAATCACTTCTACCTTTGCCTATTAGACAAATCAAGATATTTATCTAATCAACTTCTATCATGAATCACCAATGAAGATTCTTAGGACATCTGAACCTTGCATTTGCGAAAGATCCCATGGATTCTATTAGATCCAAATCCTGTAGGAATAAGACATTGCTCAACAATCATCTCAAGCCCAAAACCTAGCACTGTTACAAACATTCTCGCCTTTAAAACATCCTTCTTCGGTTTCCTACCTTCGAGAAGGCTCAACCAATATCTATCCATTATTATCAACTTTATTTACTTCACAGGTGTTTTTCCTTCTTCCTCTCATCAAAAATTTCTTCTTTTCTTCTTCCTTTGTATTTTATCAACTCATTCATCCTTTACGTCATCAAAGAGATCTCTCTTCACAATATATTTCTCTTATTAATTAACTTTTATTGCCACCTCATCATTCATGGGTTGTCACCATACATTATCCATCTTGGCTCACTTCAAATGACACTATATATTATCCACCTTGTCTTATTTCAAATAGTCATCATCACTCTTACTATCAATTCTTAAGAAAACACGACCCATGTGAAGGGGTCTCACACCTTGAGAGTTCCTTGAATGATCAATTACGTCTAAACTTCTAATCGGTTCCAACCAATCATCTAAGAATCACCAACGCATCAAAAGAATCCTGACCCACAACTAGGGTTCTCTATTCAATACAATAGGTTTATATACTATAACACAACCTAAGCACAAAAGACTCGAGGCCCGAGTATTGAACCTGTGGGCTCTGATACCAGAATGTAAGGACCGGAAAAACACATATACTAATTATATCCTTAAGTTCCCAAAATGATTTAATATAAATAAATAATTATAAAAGGTGTGGAATAAGAGGAATGATTAAATTACTTTCATCAGTACAATCAAATGGAATAACATATATCAATGAATCAAGTATATTAAAACAAGGCGGTGCCTTCATTAGATTTATCCATGTAGGCTTACACATGAATTATCATTTCAACAATACATGTAAATTCAAATATTGTAATGCAAATTAAGGAAATAGCAAGATCATAAATGCATCCACAAAGAAACCATAACACAGAGTTTTTCATGAGTGGAAAACCCTCGGAGGGATGCAAAACCACTCGTAAAAGTCTCACTAGCTTAATGAAATGCCTCACTGGCAGAGCCTTACTGGCTACAAAATTTTAATGGTCACAAGATGCCTCACTGGCAATGATCATACTGTCTCATTGACATGACCATTTACAACTTCAATACACACTTCTAAATAATAAAGCAAACAACTACAAAGGATCACATAGTTCCTCTACATAACAGTTTTCTTTGTAACACTTTCACATTTCATATCCTAATATCCATAAGAACTGAAATTTTGACATATAAATAGCCCATTGTCTTGCATGTAGTTACAAGATACTTTCATATATAGCATGACATTCAAGTTTGACTAATATTTGACTATTAATAGGGTGGTTTTGTTTATTATATAATATAAGATACTATGTGGTGTATTTTGAATGGAGTGTTCCTTATCAAGGCAAACAAGGAAAATTTAAGCAAAAATAATATTTTATTATTTTTGAATTTTGGGGCCTTGGAAAATAGAAAAATAAATTTTGGTCTAAATAATTTTTATTTGGTGTGAAGATGATGGAAAAAGGGTTTAATTGATTTATCATGAATTTTGGAGGCAAAATATTTTATATATTTTTATATGGGCTTGGATGGCCCCTTTTTGGAGGAATAAGGTGAAAAAATCATATAAAAATAAAATTAAAATTAAAAGACAAGTTGGTGCCCAAAAGAAGGAATAAAAAATAAATTAAAAATAATTTTAAATTGCAAAAGTGGCGCCCAAGATGGGTCAACCAAATCAGGAGGCATAAGGAGGATTGACATAAATACAAGGTCATTTGGGGGCATTTGGACATCAACAAATTATCTATGCTTTTTTGATCTTCCCTTTGGCGAATATTATAAGGATGAAAACCCTTAACAATATAGGAGTTGGACGAAAAACTAGCTCTTCAACGGAGGACTTCATGACAGAGGTTCACATGCACTTCAATGGAGATTTTTGATAGTTTCATGCTCAAATTTTGCATCAGCATAGGCGACCAGTTTGGACGGGCAAATTTGGGCAAGTTGGAAGGTATTCTTCAGATTTTGAGGGGTTGCAAACCCTATAATCAGACCAGCAAGCTAGGTGAAATATCCCACCCCTGATAGGATATTTACTTTCTAAATTTTGCCTGTCTAATTTTTTTTGGTTTTATAGTTTTTGTGTTTTTTTTCTAGGAATGCAGGAAAATATAGATATTTGCAAAGATGAACTAACTTCTAACAAATGCATAAAATAAATGACTTGAATTTGATTATTGCCTTAGGAAATTAATTAGCATCATACCCATATTACAAATATGCAAAGTTGCAGGTCTGAAATGTTTAAACCAACAAACTAGAGGCTCACAAATTTGAACACCACTCATAACCTCATAATCATGCCTTGAAATTGTTGCACAACCTTCCTTTGCCCTAGATGCCAGCAATATGGGCATTTGTGGCTATAAATGATAGGCGTTTGGCCTTGGAGAAATCCCATGCCCAGCTACAAGTGTACGGCCTATTGAAGATGTATGGCCAGCTTGTTGGGATTCACAATGCCTTTAAACCCTTCAAAAAACCTTTGCATAAGTCTGATTTAACACTGCAAAAATTTACCTTTAAAATCCCTCTGTAAATTAACTCCAATAAGCACAATTGTAGGTCCTGAATGAAGCTACCTGTAGAGCAATCCTTGGGTGATATTGCACACTTGTAGCTCACTGAATCAAAGAGAATTATCGTTCTCCGAGATCAAATTTCTACCTGAAACCCTTGTTTCTTCTCCACAGCAAAAAGCTCAAGTATTTATAAAAGTGAATGAATGCACAATGAGCTGTTTTGAAAGCTTGTATACTCCAAAAAACCACGATTTCTTTTTGGCTTTTTTAATCATTTACTATTTTAAAATATTTGCTTTTGTTGTTTAAAAATATTAATCTAATGTTGGTGTCCCCTTTTGACTTTATTTAATGACCTTATGGTTAAATAAAATCATATATAATCAAGGTCATTAAACACCTGTTGACGTGGTTTTTTCGACTGCACCAATCAGCAGAACAAAATAGTCCGAAGGCTACTCCGTTCTCTCTTGATCAAAGTATTCCGTGTGCTAAGATTGCGAGATAGATCACACGTTCAACTCCAAGGTTCCGAAATACTTGGAACACCCTTAGTTGGTTGATGTGTATTGTTGTGTTCTTACGAGGGGACTTACACAATTGTTCAGGATGTGTGCAATAAACAACAAATATACGCTTTGAAAGGGATTTTCGCGTGAATGATTGAGCTTTGAAATGCAAGTTTCCTAAAACTAACCAAAAGTATGCGGAATTGAATGGCTGCAGAGATTTCGAAAATCTAGATTCTAACCTAAATGCAAAGGGTGTTATGCTCAATTTTAATGAACTTCAAACAAACGTCGTCTAGCCTCCTATTGGACAGCTTCGACAAAGTTAGTGCAATCTTCAAAGGGTAAAAAGGATGTTCAAATCACGATTCCATAATGCAAGTACCATCACAACGATGCATAACTACACATGAATCTTGATCGAAGTTGAGTATAAAGTGTTCCAGTTGACCACGCAAGACAAGCTTACCATCAATAAGATTGTTAGTGGTATGGATTAAAGAAGCTCACTTACATCAAACATAAGCATCCATATCTAACTATTAGCATGAAATTAAGTCCTAGTTGAAGTCAAAGGAAGAAGAAACCTCACAAACTACTCACAACAAAGTTTGAATTCACCATCAATGAAATGCTTTATTATGATTAGCTTTCATGACAATCTCTTACAAAAATTCTCAAAGGGAGAATTCCCCTTCTCCTTCAAACAATGCAATGAAAACTACTCTAACTCCAAAATATCTACTCTCTATTCTACTCCAAAATCCACTATGCTGACTACTTCTGATTCTAACTATTAGATTACAAATGAGGGGGACTCCGCCTTATATAGCTGGCCAATCTCAACGGACGGTCCAGATTGAATTACAATGGAGGGCCCAGATTGAGCCACCTCAGCCCTAGACAAGTTTTTCCCTAAAAACCGCCAGAAGGTGGAGTGGTGTCATAAATGATCCCAAAAATAGCAGATTCCTCTTTGACCACTATGGGCAATTAACGCCCACTACCCTTCTAGAAGATTCTCGTCCATGACTCGGATTCCCTTGCTCTTCTCTCTGACTGCGTACGCTACGAATGGGGCCAACACCTCATCAACTTCCTCCTCAGAAATTGCTGGAGTAAGATTAAGCTGATATTCTAGGATAGCCACCATCTGTTCATGTTTATCACAAGACTTTCCCCAAGCTTCAATAGAATCATGTGTACTCTGAATAATTGTTGAAAACGTAGAGATGTTTTCAAAGTCAAGCTGGGAAAACGTCCTCATCTCAAAAAAGAAAGGCTGCAATCTTGCCTTTAATCCTTCTACCTCTACCTCTTCATGAGTTAGCCTCTTGGAAAACAACGCATCCAACGTGTTGAGGATACCCTCGTGAGTATTCCTCATTGCTTTCTTGATCCTAGAGGACTCCATAGCTGTCGTGTCGAAGAAACCCTTTCCAGTGAATGCAGCTGAATGCCACTCACGAAAATCATATCTGTCGCCTGCCTGGATCACTCCTTCATTCACCAAAGTTTGCGTGGGCACACGCATCAAAACAGCAAGGTGAGGAATAGTTTTGTCCTGAAAAATATGGGTGTCTCCCCAAGCCTGTTCGACACCATCTAAGCGTGAAAGGATACCAGATGCATTCTAAAACGACGAGACAATATCGGCCATGAATTTTTCTGCCTTAGTGCGAACACCGCTTATCCACCTGTCTCCTTCTCGTACAACTCTCCTCATCTCCTCAAGCCCACTGATTGGCTCTCGTGGTAGCTCAGATGGAAGCTCTACCACTGTATTCTCTTGAGCAACTAGATGTCCTAGATGTTGCACATATTCGACTAATGCCTTGTGCTCCTTCTTCAATCTTTTATACTTTCCCTCCTTTTTCACCAGCCTGTCCTTCAACGCTTGGAATGAACTTTCAGCTTCCTCAACCACTTGCGCTCCGGAGGGATGTCCCAATTCAATTGTGGTGACCGTGTAATTTTCTGGCATTGCGTCACTTAGATCATGATCCTCTCTTGGAACAACAATATGGAGGCTGCGTGAACCGGCCTCATTAGTCTCCATCTTCGTATACTTCCTTGCCCTCTTCCTTTTCGGCGACTTGTTCTGTTTAGAAGCTCTTCCATTTCAACTGCTAGGTCAGCATCATTGTCCTGATCCCTCCTAATTGCCTGTGAGAGCCAATTGCGCTGAATGTCATAAATGATAAGGGGCTGCTCTTCAGTTGCCTCCACTTCACGAACCTCCTCTCGAGCAGTATTTTGCTGAGGTTCATCTATTTCCATACATTGATTCCTCTCTTCATGGGCTCCAACCCTTGAATCTATAACATCCTCTTCTTCTTCGAAAACATGATCAATGTGGGTGTCCGTTTCCGTTTCCTCCCCTTCATCTGGCTGATTGGCACCTTCAAGAACATTAACACTCTGAGTATCCAACTCTCTCGGTATTGGTTGGTTAACCTCTCGAACCTCTGGCTCTTGATTCCCTCGAGTCCTCTGATCTGCAAACAGTGAGACTTCGCGCACGCTGGAGGAATGGGTCACCAATTGAGTAGATGATGTGTCTTCCGATCCGTGAGGTTCTGGCTGAACAGGTTCTTCTTGCGGTGGTGGCTCCATAGGCCGAGCAACTTGTTTCTTCCTTTTTGCCAACACCGGTGGCCTTTTATCACCCATGAGGTCGTACGTGAGGGCAACTGACCTTCTTCTCAATCTGTGAACGCGCTCTTCTACCCAAGCCCTTGTAAAAGTCAAAACGGGAATAGACAAAGTGTCTAGATCCGTAATCTCCGGCTCAGCCCAATCTAGTGGTTGGATCGACGTGTTCTTTATAGATTCATAATCCAGATGAATAAGCCTGGCATCCTCTTCGGCTTGATCCGACACTTGGATCACTTCACATTCTCTGATTAACTTGAGAGGCAGCCTCAAAAACATTCTTTTTCTAATTTCAGCCTCATCTCCAGCATTCGCCCAAAAATCTTCCAAGTGAGCTCTGTGTCTGTACTCCTCACCTTGCACTATTCCAATCTTTCCCCGAGGATCAAAATCCTGCCGGCTGGTATGAAGAGTCAACTTATAGAACTTCAATTCATCTTCAGCCTCCTTGGCTGCCTGCAAAGTAGGGCATTCTTCAAGTGAGTTTCCCAACACAATGGGAAAGTGCAAGCCTCCCTTCTTTTTCCTTATGATTTTTTCGTAGGCCACCAGTTGCCTAGACAGCTCAAGCAGTATCATTCTGTTCGTAGGGTACCTCGGTAATCTGTAGACGTATGAGTCGTACCCCGGCAGCCTTAAATAAGTAAACTTTGGGAATTGGACAAACCAAAACCCATACTCTTCTATCAACATCTGTGCCTCTTCAGATATTCTCTGTTGCAACCTCCGCTGGAGGGTCCTTGTGATATACATGGTGAAGGAATCATTTACTCTCTTGAATTCAGCTGTGTGCATGAGATGCAATTGTCTACAAGATTTGTGAATATTGAACTGATTAAAACCACAACCAATTGGTTCCTGGTATGCCAACCCTCTGTATTGTCATTCGAGCAAGCATGTATATAACATACGAGCTCATGTAGAATGTTCTCGTTCTCTTCAAATTCCGGAACTGCTCATCAATGTTGTCACTTATTATCTGAGCCCAATTTACTTCCATCTTCCCTTTGAGCACCACACTAATGTAAAAGAACATCCATGGCTCGAACACATATGATTGCGGGCTGCCGTTAACCCTGCTGAGCAACATAATTATATCACAGTACTCCTGTTTCAGCTCTTCTGAAATTATCTGCTTTGGCAGCCTGGCAGCAGGAGGCTTTGGCTTTCGCATCCAAGTGGTGTTGATCCTCTTCATGCACTTCTCGAAAGATGTGGCATACATCTTGTCAGCTTTTGCCTTGGATTTGTACAACATTTTATCTGTAGCCAGGATCCCAAATGCCTCGCCAATCGCGTCCGGTGCAAAGTTGGCCAATATCATACCATTCGGAGAAACAATAGTTCAATCATCCGAGTTGTAAAAGTTTGCGCACTCCAAGATCAGCTCTGGACAACGAACCGTTGGCTGGAACCCGGCCGCTACATATAACCCGCTCTTGACAATGTTGCGCGATGCTTCCGTTGGAAGATTGCCACCCTACCCATATATCCTTCGCATGAACGCCTCGAGGTTGAAAGGCCCAAGGTTGGTGTCCGTCAGGTTCCCAAACTTTGACACGATCTTAGACTCCGGAATGAAGGATTTCTTCAAACTTTTGATGATCGCCTGCCTGGAGGCGTTTTCTTTGATAGCTTCGTTATTCCCAGCCTTAGCTCCAGCTTTGCTTGTTCCAGCAACATCAGCTTTTCGTCCTTCGGTCATCTGCAAAAACAAGAAGCAAACGTTACACTCCAAACTTTTTAAAAATAAAAATTACGAGAGACGGCTGGCGAATGGAGTTGGCTGCAAAAATAAATGTGAGTTAATAGTTTCAACAGTAAACTTCGACTTCAAACCTCGATAAAATTTTGAACTTCAACAATTTTGCAGCCAGAAGAAATTAACTCCAGCAATCCCAACTTCAAAATATGCTTCAAGTTTCAGCAACTTTTAAATCAACAACTTCGGAAGTTATAAATTAGCAACTTCGAAGGTTTCAACAATTTCAAATCAACACTTTGAAAGTTATAAATCAGCAACTTCAAAGGTTTCAACAATTTCAAATCAACACTTCGAAAGTTATAAATCAGCAACTTCGAAGGTTTCAACGATTTCAAATCTGATTTGATTCTAAACATTTAGCAACTTCAAGCTCAAACAATTTCGACTTCCAGCATAATTAAACGATTTCAGCCTTTCAACTTTCAACTTCGAAACACACTTCAACTTTCAGCAAAATATTAAATCTCAGCAACTTTAAATACTTACCTTCAGCAACTCCAAATCTTGAGAGATTCAAAATTCTTGAAAAGAAATCGAACCCAACCCTCAGCAACTTTGGAAGATCACAACAACTTAGAAAATCGATTCCCAGCAACTCCAAGCAATTTTGACTCCAGCAATTTCAGCCTCTTGAAAAATCAAATTGAAAACTTCACACACTTTCAGCAACTCTCAATCTTGAAAATATTAAATCTCACAACTTAACAATCACTCTCAACTCTTCAGCATAAATCTCAGCTTCGAATTTTGTGAGATGAAAATGAAAATCCTCAAAAATTTTATAACCAAAAGCTGGTGCTAATTTTAGCAAATGCCATTAATTCTCTTCATCATGACTTACGCATTTTCTAAATTTAAAAGAGAATATTCCAGTTGTCTTATAGTCGTCATAGCAATTTGCTATTCAGGGAGATTATTTCCTCGATTTAAATTTAAAACTTCCCTCCCGACTGCCAGTGATTTCGAAAAAAAATCACTTTGCTCTCATGGCATATTTAATTTATTAGAATTTAATTCAAATGCCATTCAATTTATTTCACCAGCGTCTGCGAAAATTCAATGTCAAAACTTTAAAATGGCTAGGCGAAATTTATTTTTTGTCCATAATAACTCCAAAAACAAATTCCCCACAATTAAAATTGTTCGAATTTTTAAAATTTCATGTGTCTAAATTAAAGGGGGAATTTTAAATTTGACTTAGGAAAATAATTAAATTAGTTTTTTAATTTAATTTCTCCGACTTAGGCAAATTTCAAAATTAATTGCCTGGAGAAATATTATTACTTCCAATGCCTTTTATTTTTCATCTCCACACTTCGATTTTGTCAAGCTTTCATTAAATCTCCAATTTCAACTTTTCTTGGGTGTACATGTCTTAGAAAATGTCAAGTCAAATATTCATGACTTAGTGTATTAGGCGTATTTTTCACTTCCACTCACTTGGAAAAAATTTCCAAATAACTTCAATATTCAAAATGTTTTCAATTTTCATCTTCCAGTTTAGGCGTGGTTGAAGGATTTAGAAAATATTTCACACTTTCTCCACAACCCTAGGCGCATACCCCTCTTCATGCTTTGAATTTCATATACTTGGAAAATTTTGATGTCTTCTCCAAACATGTTGGGCGCATTTAGGGGGTCTAGCTTTAAGGCGCATTTTGGGGTCCTTTTAATTCTCACGCCTTAGAATATTCTCAAAGACTTTCCAAGTTGCCAGGCGCATTTAACATGATCTTCTTTTAATTTTGACATTCAACATTTAATCAATACTTTTCCCTTTGTTCAAGGCGCAAACAAGAGGTTGGGCTTCCATTTAGGGGTGCATTTCACAAGGGTTCTTTTTACTATCCACGCCTAACACTTTTCTCCTCTTTCCTGAAGTAGGGCGGCGCAAATAAGGGGGTTACCTTTCACTTGGGGGCGCAAATGGTAGACTACACTTTCAAGGGCGCATTTTCATACATGAGGTTTCAATTCCCACGCCTAGGCAAGATCTTCTTCAAGGCGCTTTCAAGGGTCTCTACTTCCAATTTCGTGCATTTGAAGAGTCTAGGCGCATATGACACATAAAGCTTTCAGTTTTAATTCATCTAACTTGGTGGGCGCAAATCCTATACTGAGCATCCAATTTCCAAGACTTAGCGTGATCTCCATGTCTTCAACTCAAGGTGCAAATTCATGGGTGAACTTCCATTTTTAACACTTGATAAAATTTCGTTCTTTCCTCTTCTGGGCGCATTTGACTGGGGTAGCTTTGAGTTTGGGGCGCATATCCCACCTGGAGCTTTTAATTTTCTCACTTAAACTTTTTAATCACCTTGCTCCTCTCCAGGCGCAAATGAAAGGTTGGGCTTTCAATTCTCCACACTTAGAATTTTTTTTCTTCTTAGTTCTCCCTTTAAAGTGGGCGCATTTAACCCATGGAGCTTCCACTTTTCAATACTTAGAACTTTTTCAATTCACTCCTAAGGCCTCAGGGGTGCATTTGATATGTCCAACTTTCATTTCCTACGCCTTAGTCAATTTTCAAGCTTCCCTTTTGACCCCAAGCGCATATGACCCATGGAGCTTCCAGTTTCGACACCTTGTAAACTTTTGACCTTGGTGGGCGCATATAGGACCCTGAACTTTCAATTTATGTGCCTTAGAAATTTTTTCAAAGACTTTCCAGTCTAGGCGCAAATCATACCCTGGGCTTTTAATTTCATCACTTGGGCGCATTTGGTAGGGGTAACTTTGAGTTTAACGTCTTAGAATATTTTCATTCTTTTCAGGGGCGCATTTGATAGGCCAAGCTTCCAGTTATACTATAGGCGCATTTGAATGGGTGAACTTTCATTTTTCTACGCCTTAGTCAACACCTTCAAAGAGGGGCGCATTTGGAGTAGTCTACTTTCAGTTCCCATGCCTTAGAATATTTTAGGCTCTTCTTGTCTTCCCAAGGCACATTTCCCATGTCTAGCTTTGAGTTTTTACACTTTAGTCTATTTCCACATCTTGAGCCTTAGGGGCGCATTTTAGTCAGGGAGCTTTCAATTTTGACACTTAGGCGAATTTCTAAGTCTTCAAAGAGGGGCGCATTTAGAACCATGGACTTCCATTTTCGTCACTTAGAAAACTTTTACTCACCCCCTTAGGCTGGGCGCATTTAGCTAGGTATGCTTTTAATTTTCCAGACTTAGTCAATTTTCCATTCATCTTCAGCTTCTCAAGGTGAATTTCGATGCCGGACTCCAAATTTTATCAAACTCGGTGGATTTCATGCCTCTTGCTAGATTTAGGATGATTTCTTCTTGCTAACCCTAATTTGCCCTGACTTTCTATTTTTAGAAAGTTCCTTGAATTTCGCGCCTTCAACTGAATTTTGACTCCAGAAAGCCTGATTTTTGCCCTGCTCTGAATTTCAACTGATTTGTGCTGTTGATGCCTGATGCCTGTCTGCACCTGCTATTTTTAGCAACCTACTAAAAATAGAAATTGCTCAGAAAGTCTCCAAATTTCATGTACCGATTGCCTAAAGTGTAACGATTGTGGCTGGATACTGCTTTTGCGCGACTGTCCTGTTCCGACCTTGATTTTAGGAAACCCTAATTTCTCTGCCCATGCCTACTAAAAATAGCAATTGTTTGACTCTCCATTCTCTACAACTCCGTTTGTCTTGAAATTCGCGCCAAGGGGTCCTCATCACATGTTTGACGTGTTCATACTGAGATTCGATGTTGACCTGCCATTTATAGCTGCTTCTGAGGTGACTTACTATTTATAGTAAGTGCTTGTTTCTGAGACTTCCCTATCTCCATTCGAGTTGAAACTTGGACAGCGCGATCCTCGTTGGTGAACTTGTCCGTCTGCGCTAGCATCCGAGATCGACTTTCTATTTATAGCCCGTGTTGAGAATGCCTTACTAAAAATAGTAAGTGCTCCGATTGTCTTCAAATTTTGCCAGCAGACTCTCTGAAGGATACTGATCATGGTGGATACCTTAGTTTTGGACATTTTGACGTCTGATTCCTCATTTTTAGCCCTGAATCTTGAAACCCTAATTTTTTGCATGTTCCTCATACGAGCTCTGTTTGACCTCGTTTCAATTGCATGGTGATTAGTTTGTGGTTCTGAAGTGCTGAGCAACTGCCTGAGTGGTACTTGCTAAAAATAGAAAGTAACTGAAAAGTGACCGACCGGTTGCTGGATGATTTCATGTCCTGCTTAGAAAAATCTTGGAAAACCGAGGAAAACCGAAATCTTCAACATGCACCAAACTGGCGGCTAAAATGGCAAAGTTCCGGAAAAGTGACCGGTTCACTTGCATGTTACACGTTAGAAGCTCTTTGAAAACCAGGAAAGAATAATATGTCATTGTCTGGCGAGAAATCGCGCCAGAAGCCCTAATATTGGCCTCTGAAGGCTGAATGCTGAAAGTCATTGTCCTGCTTTGCATGTCATATCACTGCGAAGGTCTCGAAAAACCCACAAAGAATCTCCGGACATGCATCAGAAAATGTAACATGTAGACCCTGGAATCTGCTCTGGAAGCCGAACTGCTAAAATAGCAAGTCATCTGTTTTTGCTCAAATTTTGTCAGAAATGAACTTGAAGTGCACTAACACAGACAAAGTCTCCTAACCTGATGCTCTATCCCCTCTCTTTGAACAAAAGTATTCAAGATGCTAAGATTATGTAGTAAGATCATGCCTTCAACCTTGGTTCCATGCATAGGCTCCGCCTTTGGCTCAATGTATGTATTTGTCGTATTTCAAGGGACTTACACAATTGTTCCTCGACGGCTAACAACAAACAACAGACTAAGGGCTTTGCGTGTAATTCGAATAATTTGGCAAATGAGCACAAGTTTCCTAATCCTAACCGGAAATGAACTGAAATTAAAAGAGTGTAGGGCCTAAGAAGTTAATCTTCTATCTAAGGACGGGACGTGGGATTAATCTCGACAGGCTTCGACCAGACTCTGTTCCGCCTCACGTTGGACAACTTATACAAAGTCGGTGCAATCTTCAAGGGAGTGACAAGAGGTTTTCAAATTATAACTCAACATGTGGGCAATTCATCGTAATCCACGATACAAACACATGAATCACAATCGGGTTAAGTTTGTAAAGCTTCCAGCTTGGACTACTACAAGGCAACCTCACACCGCCAGTTTCCGCTAGTGGTATGGATAAAACCGAAGTTGCCTCACTACCCACCTTTCACAAGTCCACAACTAACATCTACTCTGCATGAAAGTGAAAACTACTTTACTTTAAGCCACTTCAAGATGCTAATGGAATTGGAAGGACTTAAGAAGCCCCCAACAACCATTCACAACAAAGAAGAATTCACCATCAATGAAAAGTGTACCTCTTTTATTATGAAAGCATACATGACAACTTCTTACAAAGTATCCAAAGGGAAGACTTTCCTTCCTTTTCAATCTACACTACTTTACTTTCTATTCTATCAACTTCTCTCTACTCCTCTAAGCTCTGCTTCTAATCTAATGTCTAATGAATTACAAATGAGGGGGACTCCCCCTTTTATAGCTAGCCCAGTCCAAAAGACGGCTAGGGTTACAATCAATAGAGTGGCTAGAATCGTGCCACCTCAGCCCTAAACAAGATTTGCCCTAAAAACCGCCACAAAGGAGAGTGGGGTAATAAATGCGCCATAATGTCCACCATCATCGTTCTAGAAGATTCCGTTTGTAGACGCGTTCACATTGTCCTTGATATTCTTCTCGACTTTTGTTCTTTAACTTCTTCGTCACTTGAGCTAACACTTAGCCAATTTCTTGCAACCTTTTCTTCCTTCGAGATTGAAACTTGTAACTTTATCTTCCTCCGGAGGTTGGGATATCATCGTGGATCACTTAAATCATCAACGCTTGGCCTCGACGTTCCTCCTGCAAAACAAGCAAGGAGAAGGGTATCAGAACATTTCATAATATAAATTTAACTTGCTTACCTGATTCTCACGCTTTGATCTCCAAGCGTTCATCGCCAACTTCGTGTTCAAGTTCATGCCTTAGACAAATTTCATCATCCTCGAGGACGCATCATCTTCAACTGCATCTTCAAGAAACTCATTTCACCTGCTGGAGCTCTGGTAACCTTGATTTTATTCATTTCTGACTCAAGAAAACTATCTTCACGAAGGATTTAAGCAAATTCACCTAGGCAATTCTTTTCAAATTCATCGCCTGGAGGATTTCACCTTGAAAACACATTTTCTTCATTTTTGCCTTAGAAAATTTTCAAATTTCCCTTAGGAAATTCATCAACCTAGTGCCCACTTAAAATCTTCATCCTAGAATCCTCGACAAACTGTGGAAGACCTTAAAATCAACTCCTCATTGGCAATCTTCGATACCCAGAAGAAAATTTTCTCTAGAACGCGTCGAATTCATGGGTACCCAACGAACAGGTTCATTTAATTTTCTTGAATTTTGAACCTTAGAAAATATTCTTTCATCAAATTTATTCTCGTTCTTCGATCCCCTCTGAGAATTTTGCTCTGACTTGGAAAAAATTTTATCGACCCTGCGGAGCTGGCATTCACTGACTTCACCACTGGCAAATTTGCTCGTGCCTCAGGAAAAACTTCACCACCCCAGAGCTCTAGGCGTATTTTCTAAGGAAGAAAATATTTTGTGCCTTGGAACATTTTGATCACTTTGAAAATTTTGCCTGTGAGAAAGACACCAACTTCACTTAAAAAAAAATTTGTTCATGGAGGTGCCTGGCACATTTTATTTTTCTAGCCACCACTTCACATTTTGCTTCACACTTGAAAAATATTTATTTGAAGTCCCAACGCCTTAGAAGAGATTCACACCACTTCATCATATATTCCACCTTAGGCGCATAGCATGAGCAAGAGGATATGCCTAGCATTTTTTTTCACTTGGCACCATTTTCCAACACTTAGGCATTTTATTCTCTAACGCCTAGCACATTAATTTCACTCACCACTTCAGGCGCATCTAGCACATGGAGGAAGACTTTCACCACGCCCATACTTTACCACCCTCACCTACTAGCTTGGGCGCATTTTCTACCTTGAGGAGGATATTCCTATTTCAACGCCATAGCAACATTCACCTTGGGCGCATTTGGGGTGAGAGGAGGATAAAAATCTGCAACGCCACCTCCTTTGGAATATTCCCCCTTCGTTTTTGTCTTTACTTGCCCTTATTTGGGCGCATTTCACACATGAAGGAGGATGGGCGCATATTCCATGTGAAGAAGGACGAAATCTTTGACTCTTTGACCCCTTTTAAAGCATGGGCGCATTTCTTAGGTGGTGAAGGATGAGATAAGTTGACCTTGTTGACTCCTTTGTCCTTTGGCGCATTTTGATGTAGGTGGAGGATGAAGCATTTACAACGCCTAGACTAGTGACTCCTCATCTTCCAAATTTTGTCTTCACATGGGTGCTTTTGGGCGCATTTCCACCTAGGTGAGGGATAAGAATCTTTGACTAGTTGACCCTCTCCTTTCTTGAGCGCATTTTCTTGTAGGTGGAGGACGAAATTTTAACTTAGCCATTTTTTAAACTTCAAACGCCTTGCATGTGACTCTTCACCTTCTCCGTTTTCGTCTCTACATGCCTTGTTTTGGGTGCATTTTGCCCATGTAGGAGGATGAAAAAGTTGACTTTGCTTTGACCCTCTTGAAACTTGGGCGCATTTGAACTTGCATGAAGGATGGCGCATTTAGGGGGTGGTGGAGGATGAACTCCAGACTTAGAAAATTTTGCCATCGACTCTCTCAACTTGGGCGCATTTTACTATGCCTTCAGGATAGAAATCATTGACTTTCTTTGACCACTTGTGCCTTGGGTGCATTTTGCCCCTGGAGAAGGACGAGCTTGACTCTTAGAAAATTTTCACGCCTCCTCACTAGCTGGGCGTATTTCACTAAGCCTGCTGGATGAAATCTCATTTTCAAAAACTTCCCATGCTTCCTCATCAACTGGGCGCATTTCACTAAGCCTGCTGGATGAAGTTCCAGACTTAGACAAATTTTCTCGTTCTCGCCAGCTTCTCATGCCCTGCTATTTATAGTAAGTCCTCTGAATTTGCGTCTCTGAAGCTTGGAATGGCTTGAAATTTTGCGTACTGCATCATCATAACCTTGTTATCCTGTCGACACTGCCATTTTTAATCACCCTGCTATTTTTAGCATGTTTCTGAAGGTGGTTTACTATAAATAGTAACCTCATGTTTCTGATAGCTCCACTGCTCTGATTGACTTGAAATTTTAATGAGGCGCTCCTCACCACGTGACTTGTCTGTCGACATCGACGCATGCTCTCAATTTACTATTTTAAATTTCCTAAATACTTTACTATACTAGAAGCTCGCTCGACTTCAAATTTCACCAACAGATACCAAGGATCGCCGACGCAGTGGTTTACACCGATTTCAAAATTTTGACTTTTATACCTATTTTAGGCTCCTCGAACCCATCTGGCCTGCGCATGTGATCAAAAGATTCTCATTGTTGTGTTTCGTGGTATTGCGACGCTCGCGGATTCCAATCATTGAGGCTACGACATCGCAAAAATAAAGCTTCCTTACTGTGGGAATCTCCGTTTGCATGTCACACCATCGCGAAGCTCTTAAAACCCATCAGAATCACCGACATGTTAAACCTCGACATGCAAACCCTAAAAATAGCCTCTAAGATCAATTCAGTGGTCGCTCGCTCTTGCATGTTATATCATCGCTGGGGTCTCAAAACCTCAAAAGGTATATGCTAACATGCAAAGAAAACTCGCGATTCCGCGGCCCTGTAATTTGTTTGACCGCTAAAAATAGTAAGTTGTCCGCTTTTGCTCAAGTTTTGCACGCAAAAGTAGTCCGACATGCTCTCAATGCGCAGGATGGGCTAACCTTGAAAATGCCTCGGGCGACTTGAATCGCGCACTTACTAAAATAGTAAGTACCTTGGACATAAATTTTATCGAAGCCCTACTGAAACATACCGACAACAATGTTAAGCCTAATTTTCAATATATTCTCTATTCGACCTCAAATTGGCCGGAAGACTCAAACCCTAATTTCACTTTAATTCACGTTGAAGCTCGCAGACGGGAACGTCCCCAGAAAGCAGACCATAGAAAGGAGATAGATGGAGAGAGAGAGGGAGAGAAAAACCAAAGCCAAAAGACCAGAATGGAGCGAAAATTAGGGGTCCCCATTTTGAATGGGGCGATGTGTGAAAAGGTCACAACAGTAATGAAGTTTTCTGAATGTGAAAATCCTAAGAAAATCAACCCTAAACTGACACTTACTAAAAATAGAAAGTTGGCAGAATTCAGTGAAAATTTAGGGGTCACCTGCTGGAAGTGTTGTAATAGCAGTGCCAAGCTCGAAAATTGACCAACCAACTCAATTTGACTTTAAAGTGACCTAAATATGTGAAACCCTAATATCAGACTTGGCCAAATTTACGTTTAAGCTCATAGACGGGAGCACCTCGGAAAGCAGATAGCAGAAAAGAAGCAGAAAGAGAGGGAGAGAGACAAAACCAAAGCCAAAAGACCAGAATGGAGCAAAAATTTAGGGGGTCCCCATTTTGAATGAGGCGATGTGTGAAAAGGTCACAACAACACCAATAATAATATCCACTTAGAATTTAATTATTATTAAAGTTAATACTTTAATAATAATTAATAAATCATAACTCCATAAAAACCCAATATATCAACATTAAACTGATTTTGCCAACACCTCGAGGTTACTCACTGATTCTTTTGCTCATCTAAATGGCTTACTATAAATAGTAAGGTTGGACTCAAACGTCCAAGTGACTTACTAAAAATAGTAAATGAGTGCAAATGGAACCTAAAACACCTTAGGAAGGTTGTCCCTAAATGTCACCAAGCATTGGAAAAGAGAACACAGGAAACTGACACCCAAAAGGATATCTGGAGAACCAAGAAACTCCCAAGAGATCCCTCTAAACACCAACATTAGCCTACGAGCACCTGTTGATAGGCTAATCCACCAATAATTTGATACTGGATAAAGAGGGGACATTACAGTCTGCCCTCCCCAAGATTGCTTGTCCTCAAGCAATCCTCACTTGCACACTTAAGCCAGTCTTGAATGTCGGGCCCCCAAACTAGATGGTATTATACCCAACCGGAAATCCATAGCAACCACTGAAGAACAATAGTGCAAAGTTGAGCAACCCTATCAATCACTATCTGAAGGAAGAACATAACACCACCTGGACCCCAAGGGAAAAACTGTGGTTTGTCCTTCTTGCCTCCAGATAACTCTTGTCGCACCAGTCTAACTAGACCAAATATGCCATGTTGTCCAAGATCAACCCCTGTACCATGTAAGCATGATCATCCTGTAGAGGCAACTTTGGATACCTGCAAGGTTTGCTTCCCTCATCCTCAGAAGGAGATACCTCATACCAACCATCCATCACATGTGTGTGTGCTTTGTGCATCAAAGTCAAATCAAGTACGAGTGGGTTGAAAGTAAAACTGTATGTACTTCGCACAATATACACGCTATGGAATACATCTGTAAGCCTTGACTGTAGTCCCAATGCACAACTAGGATCCCAATCTCTATGATCGTTGCCCAACTCCACACAAGGTTCTAAAGGGGTGCCATCATCCAGCTCAAAGAGTGGATTGTCATAAGTCAAACCAGCCTCATCCTCAAATAATGGATTAATAACAAATTGTACATTACCCACTTGCTGATCTGAATTACCTCTCTCTGAACTTTTGGAGCAATGAATGGAAACATACTCCTAGAATTGATCATGCTCCTCCACCACCTACTCAACCTCTTTCCCTTTCCCTCTACTTTTCTTCCTATTGAGGGAGATGGCACATGGACTCCACTCAGCCATTCCCCTCAATACATATTTCCTACCATCAACTGCAAATTTCATTTCCATTGAGCGTAAGTTGAGGGAAAACTCTCTGATTGCATGAAGCCACTTCATGTCTAAGACAACATCCATCTCACCCATGCTGACAACATAATAATCCGCTTGGAATTCATAATCAATCAACTGCAAGGTGAGATTAAGAATCCTCCTCGTACAAGTGAGAGTGAAACCATCTGCAACTCTCACCCTGAACCCCTCAAAGTCCTTTGTTTGAAGTTCGTGCCTAGCAACCAATCCCTCGTCAATGAAGTTATCTGTGGCTCTAGTATCAAGCAAAGTCATCACACGCTGCTCATTCAAGACTCCTCTGATTTTTGAAAGATCCCTCTCTTTGGATGCTAGAGAGTTGTGCCATAGGGGATAGCTTTGTTGAGTCTGTTCCTAACTTTGTGGATGCTCTTCCTATCTCATTATCCTCCAGATCAGCTCGTTGTTCTGAAATTTCAGAATCTAATTCATCCACATAATAATACTCCATCTTGTTCGCCTTCCCCTTAAGAGGGCACACATGATCCCTAGTATATGGTCCCTTGCATGTGGAGCATAATTTATTCTATCGTAAATCGTTAATGGTATCATCATTAATTTTTTGCATAGGTTTCTCTTGTTGGTCTGCAACTAGATGATGACTCTCATCCTTTGGAGGGGTGATTGTTTTAGGTGGAATTGTTTCTTTGGGGCAGTCAACCCCATATCTCTCGCCTTCATAGCATTCTATAGAGAAGGGGGATCAAAGGCTTTGATCTTGTAAGAACCCTATGTTCTCCCCAACTGTATTCCTGCACTTCTAATGATTATTCTCTAAATTTGAGCCTTGAGGAATATTGCCAAACACTTGCCTTGCAAAATCTGGGCTTCTTGTGTTGAGTTTTCAGTTTGTTTTGATTATTTTGTTTGATGCAAAGATGCTTGGAAATAACTTGAAAATGATTGCTAAGATGTCTAACCAAGTAGCAAAGATGAAATGCAATTCTTTTGTATTTTTCAAGTGCATATATATAACCTACTTGTGCAAAATGTGCATCTACAGCAGTGAGACAATTTGTCAAACACTTTGTATGCAAACTATATAAGCTGATATGAAAGTAACTAATTCACAATTCGTCAAACAATTTGCAGCCAACCTCCATTATTTCTATTTGATATTTGTAGTGATTACAAGGCTCACTCATATGCAAAATGCAAACTTCCCCTTACATCAACTTGACTGAAATTACATTGACAAATGATTGTCATAGGACAGCGACTACAACTCCCAACCAAATGCAATGCTAAATAGATATATGACTGAATTTGTACAATGCCAATGACTGCTTATGAGAGCAGTTTCTCCTACAATGCAAACTAATACAAATAAAGAACCTGATATAATAATGGCAGCCACACAACTTGTTGGCTCCTCCAAGATGATGAGGTCTATGCCCTTCAAGATGTTGCATCTAGCCTCATGTGAGCCCAGCGAACTCCTCAAAAGCCTTGACTGATTTTTATTGTCTTTCTTTGACAAAATCGCACTATTTACAAGTGTGTCCCAGCTACCAATGATGTCTGATTTTTATCTCCTTCCAAAACAGAAATCGACTTCCTCAAAGTCGTCTCTAGCAATGCCAAAAACATTCTTCCAAAGGAGTCTTCAACAAAATCTGAGAATATGTAGCTCCAAACGAATCACCAAATGCAAGCACCAAATATCTTTCAGATTAGAATGGTCTCACAATAATCTGCAATTTAAACCCTGGTGAAAAGCCTATGATTCTATGATGAACCCTGCTGGTTCAACTTCAAACCCCTGATGCTTAAACTGATTTGTTTGTGTTTTTGTAGGTTTTGATTTTTTGTGGTTTTTTTGCCAATAAGATAGTGGTGCAATTTTGAAAGAAAATATTTGGAAAAATAATATAAAATACCAGACGCTTAAAAATTACAGAATACAGATTGGATCTCGATGCTAAATGATTTATTAATCTTCCTGAATGATTATAACTGTAACTTTCAAACATTCAAACAAAAAGGCAAGCTATTTATTGAAAACCTGGATAAGCTTGCAGGCGCCAAAAAGAACCCTGAGATGGTACGACTGAAAGAAGATATGCAAATATCCCACCTCAAAATTGTTGCTGAGGCTCCTGAAACCCTAGGCGTCCATCTCGAAGAAGCCAGATGATGAAAAAACAAGGCGACTTGCTCTGAAGAAGTACAGCCCTTGCTGCAGCAAAAGTACGGCCTATACCATCAAGTACAAAATTCGTACAACCTTGAATACTGTGCCAGATAAAGCATTAACTCAGCCGCTCAAGATTCCACCTTTCCCTTGGCGATTACTGAACCAAACCCTGACGAATAACTTCACAATAGGCTCTGTAATAACTTCTGAATGAAGCTATTCAACTGGTAGGCAATAAATCAGCTGATATTTCAAAGCCTCTGAACTGCAAACACTGAAGATGGCTTGTTCTCCAATGCAGAAGAAAACTCAAACCCTTGGCTTCATTCTCTGAGAAGGAAAATGGCTAAAATCGATTCTCATATGCATAATGATCAATTCTTCTCAAAGGAAAACTTATATCTTCTCACTTAGGTCAACTTCCTTCAAAAAAACATCATTTAAATAACCTTTAAATATTTTCTTTTAGTTTTCCAATAGTTTGGATGCCCTTTTAATTATAATTATTAATTAAAAAGTGGCCCCTTCTTCATGATGGTCGACCCCTTCAATAAGTCACTTAAGTTATAATATTAAATTACATTATAACTTATAATATAAGCTTCAATTAAATTAATTTTTATTTTGGCAAATAAATATTAATATCTCTCTCAATATAAGTCCAATTGACAAACCGTCTGAAGCCGGATGATAAGTGACTGAATCTGCATATGACCAGACCATACTGCTAAAAATAGTAGGGGGGCTCCGCTGAGTGTCGCCACTTACTAAAAATAGTAAGTCAAGCAAGTGATGTCCGAAAGACCCCGAACGAAATCCAAACTGAATAATTTTGATAATTGAAGCCAAGCCATGCCTCAACAAGACCCTCTATCCACCATATCAGCCTACGAGGGCCACATAATAGGCTAATCATAAGTACTGAGAGATGTCAACTGGAGGGGGACATTACAGATTCTTTACCAATGAAGCTCACTATTGACTACTGGATGCAGCGAATCCACAAGCAACCCTTCGAAAGATCTTTCACAACCTCAGTTATGCCAATCAATGAGAGTTTTCGTTCCCAATGATCAATAAATGTAGAAATTGCAAAAACCTTGGGTTTCTTTGTCTCCATGACAAAATCCTTCCAAGCTTAATATCAAAATCCTAGATGATTATAATTTGCTCGGTTGATCCCTTTATATAATTTTTCACCAAGAAGAGGTCGACCCTCTAGAAGATTTTTTTCAATCATTTAATAATAATAAATGTGCATTTAATAACTTTATAATAATTGCCCAATTTAATTATTCATTAAATGCATTTTAAGTCATTAAATGGCCCCTTTAGATAAAGTTATAACTTTATAATATACTTTTAATGATTAATTATTATTAAAATCACCTTTAATAATAACTAAATAATATAATTTGCACATTACTCCTTATTTCGCCCGGCCAACTGAAAATTGGAATCAATGTTGAATTCACCATATGTCTAGGTGCCTTACTATAAATAGAAACACTGGACTCTCCTGACATGCTGACTTACATAAATAGTAAGTGTGTAAAATTGAGTCCTGAATCACTAAACAAAGGCCAATCTTGAACCACCCAAAACTGTGGAGAAGAAACCACTCTGATATATGCCAAGCAAGATCCTCTCACCAACTGCATTAGCCTACGAGGGCCAATTAATAGGCTAATCTACCAAGAGATTGGAACGAGCTAAAAAGGGGACATTACAATCCGCCCTCCCAAAAATTGCTTGTCCCCAAGCAATCTCAACTGCCAACAGACAACCCTCTGAATGATCACACCCCCTGGGTCCCACTGGAAGAATTGTGTAATGTCCCTAACATCACCAACTAACTCCCGTAATTCCAAGATCTGAACAACTAGAAAATCATGATGAACCATATCAATCCCAACTCCAGGTGTCGCAGGAGTGAAAACCTCAAGTGGGAGCAACTTGGAAGGCTGACAAGGTTCGCTTCCCATATTTGCACAAGGCAAGCTATCATGCAAACTGTCTAGCATATGCGCATCTGAACCATGCATTTGAAACAAATCATGTACATGAGGATCAAATGTGAAGCTATAAGCACTCTACACCATGTACACGTTGTGAAACTCCTTTGCGAGCCCTGTCTGAAATCTCGATGCATTGATAGGATCCCAAACACTACAATCAACGCTCATCTCAAGATCAGGGTCAAGAGTGGAATCAACATCTAACTTGAAAAGCGGATTATCATAAGACAATGTAGCATCTACCTCAAACAAGGGATTGTTCACAAACTGAACATTACCTCCATGCTAATCTAAATCACACAACTCTGAACCACTGGAGCCATGAGCAAACACTAACTCCTCCTGGATCATCTCACGCTCCTTCTGAATAACCTCCTACTCTATCTTCCCGCTCTCCTCCCTAACAAGAGAGATAGTACGCAAGCTCCCATCTACAATCCCCCTCAACACATATTTCTTGCCATGTAACTCAAACTTCATCTCTATTTTTGGTAAGTTGAGAGTAAACTCTCCAATGTCCTGGAGCCATCCCATACCCAACACTATATTCATCTCGCCCATGTTGACTACATAAAAGTCAGCCTATAACTCAGTCATTCAGCAAAAGAGTGAGATTACAAATCCGCCTAGTGCAAGTGAGGGTATATCCCTCTACCACTCTAACTCTAAAACTAGCGAAGTCCTCTGTTTGGAGTTTACACCTGCCAACAAACCCCTTATCAATAAAATTATGTGTGGCTCCAATGTCAAGTATTGCAATGCATTGTTGTCCATTAACTATTCCCCTGATTCTGAATGAAGAGTGTCTCTGTAGGCTCGTAGACAATGCCAACGGGGACAAATTGGCATCAGGACCAAACTCTGTAGAGGCATTTCCAGCCTCATTATCCTCTGAAACAGCTTGCTGGTCTGAAATTTCAGACTCAGAATCCTCATAATACACCCACATTATACGATTAGCTTTTCCCTTTGGTCTCAAAGGACAATCATGCTCTTTGTTGTAGGGCTCCTTGCACCAATAACAAAGTTGTTTCCTTCTCAATTTTGTAATGTCCCCTTCTCGAGCATGATCAATTCAATTGACCGTTGGCCTATTCCGGAGACCTGTAGGCTACTTGGAGGGAAAAATTAGGGTTTCTTGTTTTGGTGGTTGTTGTTGCTCGAAGTTTGGAGATTGAATTGCGGATTCTTTCAGGGTTTTTAGAGTGCTTCGCAGTGGTATGACTTGTTGTGTGATCTGAGCACCTTCAGGAATTTACTGTTTTTAGTAAATTCTATTTCTGGCAGTGGTCCTATGGTTTTCAGTGCAGTTGGCTCTCTTCTTCAGCCAGTTCAGTTGGTTTGTTCATTTTTGGCCTTGGGATGCATTTTGGAGAGATAAGTTATGTTGATTTAAATAATGTTATATTTTAATATTGACCCTTTGGCCTAGTGGTATCACTTCAAGTTGTTTTAAAAAGGGGATTTCAAGGGTGGACGCCTCATTAGGAGGTGATTTTATATTTTCTAAGGTCAAAAATCATGCTTAGGATATGGAACGCCAACTTGAGAGGAAAGATGGATTTTTTATATTATTTAAAAAGTCAAATGTTGCTTTGAAGAAAAGGGACGCCAATTCTGGAGGGAAACAAGGTTATTTCAAATTTGAAAATTAGGGCGCCACTTCTAGAAGCTTCTGGAGGTTCCTTGCTGGGTCTATATAAGGAGACCTCTTCTCTTCATTTTATCATCTTATGTCTAGAGTAAAGTTATGCTGTTGAAATGGTTTCAGGATTGCTTTGGGGAATGAATGCCTCCTAGCCTTGGCTCGACTTCTTGCTTGAGAGATAGCAACTAGTAGAGAGATAGTTGTAGTTGAGTGAATTTTGTAGTGAGTTTTTGCATTGTAGTGCTTATTATGCATTTGTAGTTCAGTTTGAAGCTTGTTAATGAAGTTTTGGAGTTGTTGATTCAGTGTAGCTGCATACTGTATTTGCTCATAAGTCTAAAAATAAAAATATATTCATTTTGGGTGTTGCATATTTCTATTCCTCTAAGTTGGGCGACCATTTGAGCTAATTTGCAGATTTTTATTTGAAGTCTTTGATTTTCTTCAAGCAAATTGCCCCTCTTTGCAGGCCGTACCATTCTGGAGCAGCATTGGGATGTGTGCAAAATAATACCCAAGTTTTTGCGTGGTTTTCTTTGTTGTAACTTAGGCGCCATCATTATAGGAAGCTTATGCATTTGATTTGAAGTCATTTGGGTGAGTCTAGTGTGAGTTACGAGCATTTTAGTAGGGTTCTGTGTTGCTGGTTATGCATTTTCAGTCCATGTTCTGTCATATCAGATTTAGGTAAATGCATTTTGGTGAAGGGTTTGTGATTGGAAAGTCTTATTAAGCTTTGGAGAGATCTTAATTCATTATTGCAGCATTGGAGAGCTTCTAATCTTTTGTTCTTGGCAGACACTCTAATTCATTGTAAGTTGAACAGTAGTACTGTCAGCATTCTCATCAATCTTCTACTTTTACTCATTGTAATACCCGTTGAATAAGTGGAAGAGGTTGGCTTGCCGCCTATTTACATTTTAAACTTGCATTGTAATATCATGTTGCTGATCGGCTGAGTCGTCACTGCATTTCATGGACCCTTTGACCATATGCTCGCCATCTCTCGGCGCATTCTTGGTTAGAGTTACTTTCAACTGGTAGCTTGTAGGGATCGTCTGACCATATGCTCGCCATCTCTTGGTGCATTCTTGGTTAGAGTTACTCAGTTCAGCAGTGCATAGAGATCCTCTGACCATATGCTCACACCTTGTCCAACTTGGGATCCTAGTGTACATTCTTGGTTAGAGTTGCATTCCGCATCGTTTTGGTTTAAAAGCTAACCCTAACAGATGTGTGTTGCATTGCTTATTGTAATCAAAAATTTAAAAAATTGGTTTGGAATATTTCAAATTCATAAGGAGTTGCGTCATCAAGTTTTGTTGTTGCTTTTTCCTTTGTGTTTGCAATTGGTTGATTACTCTCAGTGCTGGAAAAGGCAACATCTTTCGGACTGGACTTTCTCTTTTGGGCTGCAAGCTCCATACTCCTGGCCTTCCTCATAGCCTCCTGAAGTGAAGGGGGATCAAATGCTTTGACCCATGTCCTCTCAATGATTCAAATAAGCCTTCAGTGAATAGAATGACCAACCTTCTTTCAGATATGCTAGGGACCATAATTGAAAGCCTCTGGAAATCACTAATATACACCTCCAAACTCCCCACCTATTTGAGTTGAGCAAGATCTCTGAAATATAACTTTAGGTCTTTCCTGTCAAAGCGCTCAATCAGCCTATCAGTGAATTCCTAGTAAGAGGTGATGAGGTGATGCTGAAAGGTGACCATCCCATGGTACCACCAATCATGAGCTACTCCATCCAGGTGCAAGGCTGCAAATTTGATTGCATCCTCCTCTACCATAGGCCGAAGAGTTAAGAAGGTATCCAACTTGTGAACCTAAGCTTGAGTTGTGACCTGTTGACGTGGTTTTTGTGACCGCACCAATCAGCAGAACAAAATAGTCCGAAGGCTACTCCGTTCTCTCTTGATTAAAGTATTCCGTGTGCTAAGATTGCGAGATAGATCACACGTTCAACTCCAAGGTTCCGAAATACTTGGAACACCCTCGGTTGGTTTGATGTGAATTTGCTGTGTTCTTACGAGGGGACTTACACAATTGTTCAGGATACATGCAGTAAACAACAAATATATGCTTTGAAAGGGATTTTCGTGTGAATGATTTAGCTTTGAAGTGTGAGTTTCCTAAAACTAACCAAAAGTATGTGGAATTGAATGGCTGCAGAGATTTCGAAAATCTAAATTCTAACCTAAATGCAAGGGCTGTTATGCTCAATTTCAATGAACTTCAAACAAACGTTGTCTAGCCTCCTGTTGGACAGCTTCGACAAAGTTAGTGCAATCTTCAAAGGATAAAAGGATGTTCAAATCACGATTCAATAATGCAAGTACCATCACAACGATGCATAGCTACACATGAATCTTGATCGAAGTTAAGTATAAAGTATTCCAGTTGACCACGCAGGACAAGCTTACCATTAGTAAGATTGTTAGTGGTATGGATCAAAGAAGCTCACTTACATCAAACATAAGCATCCATATCTAACTATTAGCATAAAATTAAGTCCTAGTTGAAGTCAAAGGAAGAAGAAACCTCACAAACTACTCACAACAAAGTTTGAATTCACCATCAATAAAATGCTTTATTATGATTAGCCTTCGTGACAATCTCTTACAAAAATTCTCAAAGGGAGAATTCCCCTTCTTCAAACAATGCAATGAAAATTACTCTAACTCCAAAATATCTACTCTCTATTCTGCTCCAATATCCACTAATTGTTGACTACTTCTGATTCTAACTAGATTACAAATGAGGGGGACTCCCCCTTATATAGCTGGCCAATCTCAACAGACGGTCCAGATTGAATTACAATGGAGGGCCCAGATCGAGCCACCTCAGCCCTAGACAAGATTTGCCCTAAAAACTGCCAGAAGGTGGAGGAGTGGTGTCATAAATGATCCCAAAAATAGCAGATTCCTCCTTGGCCACTATGAGCAATTAATGCCCACTACCCTTCTAGAAGATTCTCGTCCATGACTCGGATTCCCTTGCTCTTCTCTCTAACTGCGTATGCTACGAATCGGGCCAGCACCTCATCAACCTCCTCCTCAGAAATTGCTAGAGTAAGATTAAGCTAATATTCCAGGATAGCCACCATTTGCTCATGTTTATCACAAGACTTTCCCCAAGCCTCAATAGAATCTTGTGTACTCTGAATAATTGCTGAAAATGTCGAAATGTTTTCAAAGTCCAGTTGAGAGAACATCTTCATCTCGGAGAAGAAAGGTTGCAACCTTGTGTTCAATCCGTCAATTTCAACCTCCTCAGGAGCCAGCCTCTTGGCGAACAATGCATCTAATGTGTTGAGGATACCCTCGTGAATATTCCTCATCGCTTTTTTGATCTTGGAGGACTCCACAGCTGCTGTGTCAAAGAAGCCCTTTCCAGTGAATGCAGTTGAATGCCACCCACGAAAATCATATCTTTCGCTTGCCTGGATCACTCCCTTATTCACCAAAGTTTGTGTGGGCACACGCATCAAAACAACAAGGCGAGGAATAGTTTTGTCCTGAAAATATGGGTGTCTCCCCAAGCTTGCTCGATGCCATCTAAGCGTGAAAGGATACCAGATGCATTCTGAAACGATGAGACAAGATCGGCCATGAATTTTTCTGCCTCAGTGCGGACACCGCTTATCCACTTGTCTCCCTCTCGTATAGCTCTCCTCATCTCCTCAAGCTCACTGGTTGGCTCTTGTGGTAGCTCAGGCGGAAGCTCTACCACCGGGTTCTCCTGAGCAACTGGATGTGCTAGATGTTGCACATATTCGACCAATGCCTTGTGCTCCTTCAATCTTTTATACTTCCCTTCCTTTTTCACCAGTCTGTCCTTCAACGCTTGGAATGAACTTTCAGCTTCCTCAACCACTTGCACTTCGGAGGGACGTCCCAATTCAATTGTGGTGACAGTGTAATTTTCTGGCATTGCGTCACTCAAATCATGATCCTCCCTTGGAACAGCAATATGGAGGCTGCATGAACCGGCCTCATTAGTCTCCATCTTCGTATACTTCCTTGCTCTCTTCCTTTTAGGCGACTTACTTGTCCTGTTTAGAAGCTCCTCCATTTCAATTGCCAGGTCAGCATTATCGTCCTGATCCCTCCTTATTGCATGCAAGAGCGAATTGCGCTGAATGTCGTAAATAATAAGGGGCTGCTCTTCAGTTGCCTCCACTTTACGAACCTCCTCTCGAGCAGTATTTTGTTGAGGCTCATCTATCTCCATACATTGATTCCTCTCCTCATGGGCTCCAACCCTTGATTCTATAACATCCTCTTCTTCGAAAACATGGTCAAAGTTGGTGTCTGTTTCTGTTTCCTCCCCTTCATCTGGCTGATTGGCACCTTCAGGATCATTGACACTCTGAGTATCCAACTGTCTCGGCATTGGTTGGTTAACCTCTCCAACCTCTGGTTCTTCATTCCTTCGAGCCCTCTGATCTGCAAATAGTGAGACTTCGCGCACGCTGGAGGAATGGGTCACCAACTAAGTAGATGATGTGTCCTCCGATCCCTGAGGTTCCGGCTGAACAGGCTCTTCCTGCTGTGGTGGCTCCACAGCCCGGGCAATTTGTTTCTTCCTTTTTGCCAACACCGATGGCCTTCTATCACCCATGAGGTCGTACGTGAAGGCAACTGACCTCCTCAATCTATTAACGCGCTCCTCTACCCAAGCCCTCGTAAAAGTCAAGACGGTAATAGACAAGGTGTCTAAATCCGTAATCTTCGGCTCAGCCCAATCTAGTGGTGGGATCGGCGTGTTCTTTATAGATTCATAATCCGGATGAATAAGCCTGGAATCCTCTTCGACTTGATCCGGCACTTGGATCACTTCACATTCTCTGATTAGTTTGAGAGGCAACCTCGAAAACATTCTTTTCCTAATCTTAGCCTCGTCTCCAGCGTTCGCCCAAAAATCTTCCAAGTGAGCTCTGTGTCTGTACTCCTCACCCTGAACAGTTCCAATCCTTCCCCGAGGATCAAAATCTTGCCGGCTGGTATGAAGAGTCAACTTATAGAACTGCAATTCATCTTCAGCCTCCTTGGCTGCCTGCAAAGTAGGGCACTCTTCAAGTGAGTTTCCCAAAACAATGGGAAAGTGCAAACCTCCCTTCTTCTTCCTCATGATTTTGTCGTAGGCCACCAGTTGCCTAGACAGCTCAAGCAGTATCATTCTGTTCATAGGGTACCTCGGTAATCTGTAGACGTATGAGTCGTACCCCGGCAGCCTTAAATAAGTAAACTTTGGGAATTGGACGAACCAAAACCCATACTCTTCTATCAACATTTGTGCCTCTTCAGATATTCTCTGTTGCAACCTCCACTGAAGGGACCTTGTGATATACTTGGTGAAAGCATCATTTACCCTCTTGAAGTCAGCCGTGTGCATGAGATGCAACTGTCTACAAGATTCGTGAATCTTGAACTGATTAAAACCACAGCCAATCGGCTCTTGGTATGCCAACCCTCTGTATTTTGTCATCCGAGCAAGCATGTAGATGACATACGAACTCATGTAGAATGTTCTCGTTCTCTTCAGATTCCGAAATTGTTCATCAATGTTGTCACTTATCATTTGTGCCCAATTCACTTCCACCTTCCCTTCGAGCACCACACTAATGTAGAAGAACATCCATGGTTCGAACACATATGACTGCGGGCTGCCGTTAACCCTGTTGAGCAACATAATTATATCACAGTACTCCTGTTTCAGCTCCTCTGAAATTATCTGCTTTGGTAGCTTGGCAGCAAGAGGCTTTGGCTTTCGCATCCAAGTGGTGTTGATCCTCTTCATGCACTTCTCGAAAGATGTGGCATACATCTTGTCAGCCTTTTCTTTGGATTTATATAACATCTTGTTTGTAGCCAGGATCCCAAACGCCTCGCCAATTGCGTCAGGTGCAAAGTTGGCCAATATCATGCCATCCGGAGAAACAATAGTCCAATCGTCCGAGTTGTAAAAGTTTGCGCACTCCAAGATCAGCTCTGGAGAACGAACTGCTGGCTAGAATCCGGCTGCTGCATATAATCCGCTCTTCACAATGTTGTGCGATGCTTCCGTCGGATGATTGCCACCTTGCCCATATATCCTTCGCATGAAAGCCTCGAGGTTGAAAGGCCCAAGGTTGGTGTCCGTCAAGTTCCCAAACTTTGACACGATCTTAGACTCCGGAATGAAGGACTTCTTCAAACTTTTGATGATCGCTTGCCTGGAGGCGTTTTCTTTGACAACTTCATTATTTCCAGCCTTAGCTCCAGCTTTGCTTGTTCCAGCAACATAAGCTTTTCGTCCTTTGGCCATATGCAAAACAAGAAGCAAACATTACACTTCAAACTTTTAAAATAAAAATCACGAGAGACGACTGGCGAATGGAGTTGGCTGCAAAAGTAAATACAAGTTAATAGCTTCAGCAATAAACTTCGACTTCAAACCTCGATAGATTTAAACTCCGAAAATATAAAACCTCGAACTCCAACAATTTGCAGCCAATAGAATTTTCAGCTCCAGCAATCCCAACTTCGGAAAATGCTTCAAGTTTCGGCAACTTTTTAAATCAACAACTTTGAAAGTTATAAATCAGTAACTTCAAATGTTTTAAATCAGCAAGTTCGGAAGTAATAAATCATGAAGTTTCAATAATTTCAAATCAGCACGTTCCAACAATTTCAAATCAGCACTTCGAAAGTTATAAATCAGCAACTTCGAAGGTTTCAACAATTTCAAATCTGATTTGATTCTAAACATTTAGCAACTTCAGAGAATTTAAATCTTCAAGCTCAAGCAATTTCGACTTCCAGCATTTAGTGAAATAATTAAACGATTTCAGCCTTCAGCAATTCTCAACTTCGAAAAACTACTTCAAGTTTCAACAAAATATTAAATCTCAGCAACTTTAAATATTTACCTTCAGCAACTTGGAGAAATAAAAATGTTCAACCTCGGCAGCTTATACTTCAAACTTTGTTTCGAATCTCAGCAACTTCGCAACTTTAAATCTCAGCAACCCCAAATTTCGAGAAATTCAAGCTTTTTGAAAAATCGAATTTAACACCTCTCACACTTTCAGCAGCTCTCAACTTCGAATTTACTCACAACTCAACAATCACTCTCAACTCTCCAGCATAAATCTCAGCTTCGAATTTTGTGAGATGAAGATGAAAATCCTCGGAGTTTTTATAACCAAAAGCTGGTGCTAATTTTAGCAAATGCCATTAATTCTCTTCATCATGACTTATGCATTTGCTAAATTTAAAAGAGAATATTCTAGTCGTCTTACAGTTGTCATAGCAATTTGTTATTCAGGGAGATTCTTTCCTCGATTAAAATTTAAAACTTCCCTCCCGACTGCCAGTTATCTCCAGTGATTTCGAAAAAATCATTTTTCTTTGATTTGAAATAATCTCATGGCATATTTAATTTATTAAAATTTAATTCAAATGCCATTTTAATTTATTTCATCAGCGTCTGTGAAAATTCGATGTCAACACTTTAAAATGGCTAGGCGAAATTTATTTTCCGTCCATAATTAATCCAAAAACAAATTCCCCATGATTAAAATCGTCCGAGTTTTTAAAATTTCATGTGTCTAAATTTCAAGGGGAATTTAATTTAATACTTAGGAAAATAATTAAATTTATTTAATTAATTTCTCTGTCTCAGGCAAATTTCGCAATTAATTGCCTAGAGAAATTATTCTCTTCCAAATGCCTTAGTTTGATTTTTTTAAACGCCATAAAGAATCCTCATTTGATCATGCCGAGTGCAAATCAATCTTTAAATTCCCCCCCTCAAGCTAAGTCACACGCCATTAAAATTATCTTGGGTCTAGGCGCATATAACACTTTGGACTTATGTGTTTTCAAATCTTCCCCGTTTAGTGAAAATCAATACCTCCTCAAGGCGCATATCATGGGTACCTCTTTGTTTTACCAACTTAAACTCTCTAGGCACAAATAAGACTTTCAACTCGCATTTCTCAGCACTTAGAAAATTTTCTAAGTTATTTTCTCTCTAAGGCGCATTCAAGGTGTTAGACTTTCAAATTCGTCCCTCCCATCTTTCAACATCTTGGTTTCCATCAAGGGCGCATATAGCATTCTGTGGTTCCAATTTGAAGACTTGGCCAGATCCAAAATTATTTTAGAGAATTTCAAACTCTTCCCATGGTGTGGCTGTGATATTTAATTTCAGATCTGAAAAAAAAGTCGAGGTTTCCTCTCCTCTCCCAAGCGCAAATTACATGTTAAGCTTTCATTTTGGAGTGGGGCACAAATAGCATGGTGTTCTTCAAGTTTCTTGATACTTAGAAAAAATTTCGACTCTTTAAGCTTGAGCGCAAATCCATGTGTGAAGTTCCATTTTGGACACTCGCTGAAATTTCACTCTAGGCGCATATAAGGTAGTCTCCTTCCAGTTTATGACTTAGAAAAATTTTGATGCCTTCTTACACTTTAGGCAGATTTGGAGAGGTCTTGGGGAATTTCCATGCCTTGGGATATTTTCTAACCCCCTTCAAGACTTAAGGCGCTAATGACCCATGTAGCTTTCAGTTTTAAATCATCCCCTTCCAGGCGCAAATGAGAGGTCCTTCTTCCAATTTTAATCCCCACGCCTTAGTCAATTTTAAGTTCATCTTGTCTTCAAAGAGGGGCGCATATCACTAGGCCAGCTTTCAAATTCAACACTTAGCACGATTTTCTATTAATTTCAAGTTGCTAGGGCGCATTTCATACCATGGGCTTTCACTTTAACCCCTTAGTCAAATTTTAACCATTCCTCTTGCTTGGGCGCAAATTAGACCTCCAACTTTTAATTTTTTTATATTTGAAGCTTCTCATGAGTCAAGGCGCGTTTGGAGTGGGCAACTTCCATTTTAACACTCGACACTTTTAATCACCTCTCCATGTAAAGCAAGGCGCATTTCATGTCTTCAACTTTCAACTTTATGACTTAGTGAAATTTTACCTGACTTTTTCCCCAAGGGCGCAAATCAATGTATGTGCTTTTAATTTGAAAAATTCTCTTCAAGTCACTAGGCGCAAATCATACCCTGAGCTTCAAGGCGCAAAACACAGGGGGAGCTTTGAGTTTCACTGACTTAGAAAAATTTTAAGCTCATTCTCCAAAGAGGGGCGCATTTGGACTAGTCTTCTTTCAATCTTCATGCCTTAGGCAAATTCTGAGTCTCCGGGCACAAGGGCGCAAATGCAAGGGTGTGCTTTCAATTGGGGGCGCATTTACTACATGGAACATTCAATTTGTACCTTGGGCGCAAATTACTATGCCTCCTTCCAACTTTCATGCCGTAGAGAATTTTCTCATCCAACACCTCTTAGGCGCATATAAGCCTCCGTGCTTTCAATTTTAAGTGGGGTGCAAATGACCAGGTGAGCTTAGAGGCGCAAATCACATGTTGTGCTTTCATTTTGACACTTAGACAACTTTGAAGTTCCTTCAAAGAGGGGAGCATTTGACCCATGATACTTTCAATTCCAACAATTAGGCGAATTTCTTATGTCTTCAACTCAAGGCGCATTTTGGAGGGCAAGCTTTCAATTTTGAACACTTAGAAAATTTTCCCAAGTTAAGAAGGGGGGCGCATTTGACCCATGGAACTTTTAATTTTCAGTCACTTAGAAAAATTTAACTCACTCCTTAGGCTGGGCGCATTTAGCTAGGTATGCTTTTAATTTTCCAGACTTAGTCAATTTTCCATCTATCTTCAGCTCATCAATGTGAATTTCGATGCCGTACTCCAAATTTTATCAAACCTGGTGGATTTCATGCCTCTTGCCAGATTTAGGGTGATTTCCTCCTACTAACCCTAATTTGCCCTGACTTTCTATTTTTGGAAAGTTCCTTGAATTTCGCACCTTCAACTGAATTTTGACTCCAGAAAGCCTGATTTTCGCCCTGCTTTGAATTTCAACCGATTCGTGTTGTTGATGCCTGATGCCTGTCTGCACCTGCTATTTTTAGCAACTTGCTAAAAATAGAAATTGCTCAGAAAGTCTTCAAATTTCATGTACCGATTGCTTGAAGTGTAACAACTGTGGCTGGATGCTGCTTTTGCGCGACTGTCCTATTCCGTCCTTGATTTTAGAAAACCCTAATTTCTCTGCCCATGCCTGCTAAAAATAGCAATTGTTTGATTCTCCATCCTCAGCAACTCCGTTTGTCTTGAAATTCGCGCCAAGGGGTCTTCATCACTCGTTCGACATGTTCATACTGAGACTTGATGTTGACCTGCCATTTGTAGCTGCTTCTGAAGTGACTTACTATTTATAGTAAGTGCTTGATTTTGAGACTTCCTTAACTCCGTTTGACTTGAAATTTGGACAGCGGGCTCCTCGTTGGTAAACTTGCCTGTCTGCGCTGGCGCTTGAGATTGACTTTCTATTTATAGCCTGCGTCGAGAATACCTTACTAAAAATAGTAAGTGCTTCGATTGTCTTCAAATTTTGCCAGCAGACCCCTCGGAAGATGCTGATCGTGGTGGATACTTCAGTTTTGGACATTTTGATGTCTGATTCCTCATTTTTAGCCCTGAAGCTCGAAACCCTAATTTTCTGCAGTTCCTCAAATGAGCTCTGTTTGACCTCGTTTCAGTTGCATGATGATTAGTTCGTGGTTCTGAAGTGCTGGGCAGCTGCTTGAGTGGTACCTACTAAAAATAGAAAGTGGCTGAAAAGTGACCGACTGGTTGCTGGATGATTTTGCATGTCACACTGCCTGATGGATCTTGAAAAACCTAGAAAAACCCAGAAAAATCTTCAATATGCAAGTACTGGCTAAAAATAGTAAGTTTCAGAAAAGTGACCAGTTTCACTTGCATGTTACACCATTGCGAAGCTCTTGGAAAACCCAGAAGGAATATGCCGACATGCGCTGAGAAAATCTGCATGCAAACCCTAATATCGGCCTCCGAAGGCTAAATGCTGAAAGTCGTTATCCTGTTTTGCATGTCATATCACTGCGAAGGTCTCGAAAAACCCACAAAGAATCTCTGGACATGCATCAGAAAATGTAACATGTGGACCCTGGAATTTGCTCTGGAAGCTGGACTGCTTAAAATAGCAAGTCGTCCGTTTTTGCTCAAATTTTGTCAGAAATGAACTTGAAGTGTTCAGAATGTAATGAAGTTGCTTGAATGTGAAAATATCGAGAAAATCAACCCCAAGTCGACACTTACTAAAAATAGAAAGTTGGCAGAATTCAGTGAAAATTTAGGGGTTACTTGCTAGAAGCATTGTAATAGTAGTGCTAGGCCCAAAAGTTGACCAACCAACTCAATTTGACCCCAAAGTGACCTAAAGATGTGAAACCCTAATATCAGATTTGGCCAAATTTTACGTTTAAGCTCGCGGACGGGAGCATCCCCGGAAAGCAAATAGCAGAAAAGAAGCAGAAAGAGAGAGAAAGAGAGACAAAGCCAAAGCCAAAAAACCAGAATGGAGCAAAAATTTAGGGGTCCCCATTTTGAATGGGGCGATGTGTGAAAAGGTCACAACATGACCTTCCCGCTACCGTCAAATGTTGGAAGTGTGAGCTTGCTTGTGGCATGCTTAGGGTCCTTGTTTTGATTCCTTGGTCTCTTGTCTTGCCTTAATTTGCAGTACTCTCTGCTCTGAGTCACAAATCAGTCAAAGTTCATGTGCTCCTTAACCTAGGGTGTTAGCAAATCCCATTCATCATGAGCTGCCATAACATTATCTGCAAATAAATCATCTCCCTCTTCTTCAACATTTACTTCTTTTGGCTCATTCCTCAAAAAGGGAGGACATGTAGGCCTATCTGTGGTATGAGCGGGTGCTCTCTATGCCCTAGGAGTCCCAACCACACTTCTATTGTCATTCGGCTTGTGGTTCTATCTTCTAGGAAGATTCATCTGTTGTAGAACTACTATAAGTTGCTGCAAAACATTTCCAACCTGTTGTTGCCTTGCTGTCATGTTTCTCATGATTTCTCTTGCTTCCCTTTCTTCATTGTTTGCTCCATTTCTAGCTTCATTTCTAGGTGGACTACCATTCCTTCTATCCCCCATTAGGTTATGTTGTGTATCCTCAATTTGATTTTCCTGTAGTGTTGCTCTTCTACAAGTATAATACCAGTGTGTTTCACCCTCATGTGGCTACATGAGAAGCTTTAACCCTCCAGGATGGCAGGATCAAAGCTTTGATACCACTATAAGAACCCTATGTTCTCCCCAATTGTATTCCTGCACTTCTAATGATTATTCTCTGAATCTGAGCCTTGAGGAATATTGTCAAACACTTGCCTTGCAAAATCTGGGCTTGCTGTGTTGAGTTTTCAGTTTGTTTTGATTGTTTTGTTTGATGCAAAGATGCTTGGAAATGACTTGAAAATTATTGCTAAGATGTCTAACCAAGTAGCAAAGATGAAATGCAATTCTTTTGTATTTTTCAAGTGCATATATATAACCTACTTGTGCAAAATGTGCATCTACAGCAGTGAGACAATTTGTCAAACACTTTGTATGCAAACTATATAAGCTGATATGAAAGTAACTAATTCACAATTCGTCAAACAATTTGCAGTCAACCTCCATTATTTCTGTTTGATATTTGCAGTGATTACAAGGCTCACTCATATGCAAAATGCAAACTTCCCCTTACATCAACTTGACTGAAATTACATTGACAAATGACTGTCATAGGACAGCGACTACAACTCCCAACCAAATGCAATGCTAAATAGATATATGACTGAATTTGTACAATGCCAATGACTGCTTATGACAGCAACTTGTCCTACAATGCAAACTAATACAAATAAATAACCTGATATAATAATGGCAGCCACACAACTTGTTGGATCCTCCAAGATGATGAAGTCTATGCCATTCAAGATGTTGTGTCTAGCCTCATGTGAGCCCAGCGAACTCCTCAAAAGCCTTGGCTGACTTTTATTGTCTTTCTTTGACAAAATTGCACTATTTACAAGTGCGTCCCAGCTACCAATGATGTTTGATTTTTATCTCCTTCCAAAACAGAAATCGACTTCCTCAAAGTCGTCTCTAGCAATGCCAAAAACGTCCTTCCAAAGGATTGCAAAGTCTTCAACAAAATCTGAGAATATGTAGCTCCAAACGAATCACCAAATGCAAGCACCAAATATGTTTTAGATTAGAATGGTCTCACAATAATCTGCAATTTAAACCCTGGTGAAAAGCCTATGATTCTTTACCAATGAAGCTCACTATTGACTACTGGATGCAGCCAATCCATGGGCAACCCTTCAGAAGATCTTTCACAACCTCAGTTATGCCAATCAATGAGAGTTTTTGTTCCCAATGATCAATAAATGTAGAAATTGTAGAAACCCTAGGTTTTTTCGTCTCCACAACAAAATTCTTCAAAGCTTAATATCAAAATCCTGGATGATTATAATTGCTCGGTTGGTGCCTTCATATAATTTTTCACGAAGAAGAGGTCGACCCTCTAGAAGATTCTTTTCAATCATTTAATAATAATATTAAATGTGCATTTAATAACTTTATAATAATTGCCCAATTTAATTGTTCATTGAATGCACTTTAAGTCATTAAATGGTCCCTTTAGACAAAGTTATAATATAACTTTATAATATGCTTTTAATGATTAATTATTATTTAAGTCACCTTTAATAATAATTAAATAATATAATTTGCACATTACTCCTTATTTCGCCCGGCCAACTGAAAACTGGGATCAACGTTGAATTCACCATATGTCCAGGTGCCTTACTATAAATAGAAACACTGGACTCTCCTGACCTGCTGATTTACTATAAATAGTGTGTAAAACTGAGTCCTGAATCACCAAACAAAGGCCAATCCTAAACCACCCAAAGCTCTAGAGAAGAAACCACTCTGATATCTACCAAGCAAGACCCTCTCACCAACTGCATTAACCTATGAGGGCCAATTAATAGGCTAATCTACCAAGAGACTGGAACAAGCTAAAAAGGGGACATTGTAGAAGGCTCTAAAAGTCCCTCACTGAATAGAATCACCAGTCTCCTCTTTGTGATACTAGGAACCATCACAGACAATCTCTGAAACTCTACAATATAGGTCTCCAAAGTGCCAGCCTGCTTTAGCTAAGCTAGCTCCCTGACAAACAACTCTGGATCCTTACGATCAAAGTGTTCAACGAGTTTATTAGTAAACTCATCGTAGGTGGTAATAAGATTTTGACGAAGAGTCACCAAACCATGATACCACCACTCATGCACTAGACCATCCAGGTGTAGTGTGGCGAATTTAATCGCATTCTCCTCTAGCATAGGTCTCAAAGAAAGATAATTGTCCAGATTCTAGACCCAAGACCTTGTAGTGCATTTGTCAATGCCGTCAAAATGTGGTAAGGCAACCTTGCTCACAGCCTGCTACAAATCTTGTGAACCCTGTGGTGCCCTGTGCTTTGTCCTAACTATACCACCAACTCTATGCCTCTTCTGATTCAGGAACTGCTCTAGAGTCAACATCTCTCTGATCTCAGGGGGTAGGGTCATGTATTCAGTATAATGGAGTCTAATCTCCTCAGCCATGGATACCTGTGGCTCATGCTCTTGATCACGAGGAGCCTGTGGCACCTCCCTAGGAGTGAAGGTTGACTACTTATGTTGAAGAATTGAACCTGCGGAAGTAGTAGACCATTCAATTGCTACATTATGTCGTCCAACTCCTTGAGTACCACTAGTCTCACCAGCTTGACCGGTGTGTTGAGGCGGGGTAAACTGACTCATATGACCTAGAAGCTATGACATCATATCCATCATGTTGTCAAATTGCCTCTTTTCTCTGGAATCGAGACTTACTAAACCTGTACATCCTTTTTCCCTTTCTTCCATGGCACCTGTAATACTTCGCTATCACTAGAAACACTCTTGTGAGTACCCAAAACCCCTGAAACAATTTCACCTTCTAGTACCTGTGGTGGTTTCTGTTGGGTTGCTCCTCTAGTATATTGCAAGTCTTTTTTGCTCATTTTATTTCCAACATAGGATGGTAGAAAAACTGTGCTTTGATACCACTGAAATATCCCACCCTTGATAAGATATTTACTTTATGAATTTTGCCTATCTGTTTTTTTCTTGGTTTTATAGTTTTTTTGTTTTTTTGTGTTTTTTGCAAGGAATGTAGGAAAATATAGATATTTGCAAAAATGAACTAACTTCTAACAAATGCATAAAATAAATGACTTTAATTTGATTATTGCCTTAGGATATTAATTAGCATCATACCCGTATTACAAATATGCAAAGTTGCAGGTCTGAAATGATTAAACCAGCAAACTAGAGGCTTGTAAATCTGAACACCACTCCTCATAACCTGATAATCATGCCTGGAAATCGCTCCACAATCTTCCTCTACCCTAGACGCCAATAATGTGGGCATTTGTTGTTGTAAATGATAGGTGTTTGGCCTTGGAGAAACCCCACGCCCAGCTACAGGTGTAAGGCCTATTGAAGATGTACGACCAGTTTGTTGGGATTCACAATGCCTTTAAAACCTTTGAAAAACCTTTGCATAAGTCTGATTTAACACTGCAAGAATCTGCCCTTCAAATACCTCTATAAATTAACTCCAATAAGCACAATTGCAAGTCCTTAATGAAGCTACCTGTAGAGCAATCCTTGGGTGATATTGCACACATGTAGATCATTGAATCAAAGAGAATTATCGTTCTGCAAGATCAAATTTCTGCCTAAAACCCTTTTTTCTTCTTCACAACATAAAGCTCAAATATTTGTAAAAGTGAATCAATGCACAATGAGCTTTTTTGAAAGCTTTTATACTCCTCCAAAAAGCCACAATTTCCTTTTGGCTTTTTTAACCATTTAATATTTTAAAATATCTACTTTTGTTGTTTAAAAATATTAACCTCATGTCGGCGTCCCCTTTTGACTTTATTTAATGACCTTATGGTTAAATAAATCATATATAATAAGGGTCATTAAACACCAGTAATAATACCCACTTAGAATTTAATTACTTTAATAATAATTAAATTATTAATAAATCATAACTCCATAAAAACCCAATATATCAACATTAAATTGATTCTGCCAATACCTCGAGGTTACCCACTGATTCTTTTGCTCATCTAAATGGCTTACTATAAATAGTAAGGTTGGACCCAAATGTCCAAGTGATTTACTAAAAATAGTAAATGAGTGCAAATGGAGCCTGAAACACCTTAGGAAGGTTGTCCCTGAATATCACCAAGCACTGGAGAAGAGAACACAGGAAATTGACACCCAAAAGGACATCTGGAGAACCAAGAAACTCCCAAGAGAGCCCTCTAAACACCAACATTAGCCTACAAGGACTCGTTGATAGGCTAATCCACCAATACTCTGATACTGGCTAAAGAGGAAAGATTACACCAGCACAAACTTGGGGGTAGGGCTTGAAGTCATTTTTCATCAAATATTTGCATTTCATTTTCATTGGCGTGAGCTGGAGCTATTCGCCCAGCTAGGGTTGGGGTAGGAGATCATTTTCATTGCATAGTTTGGGGTTTCTTCATACCAGTAAGCTTCTATATGTCGCTGGGCATGTTTGGAGCCCATTTCATTGTGTAAATTGCTTCAATAGATAGGTCTGATTTGTAGCAGCAAACTCAACATTTCGAATATCAGAATTTTGGCATGTGATGGTGGATGTCTTGGTGATCTATTGTGTTGGTTTCATACTTGTTCATGATTAAACAAATCTGCTATGAGTTTTGATGTTATTGGGATGATTGAATGCTGCTGCTAGTGCATGTGTAAACTCATAAATTTTGATCAGCAACTAGGGTTTGAGCAGAAGTTAAAAATCAGAAAATTAAGGCATCATTTTGTATTGCAAAAATCAGAAAAAATTGATTACATATTGGTTGGGATATTTCATTGAATTTAATTGCTGCTGCAATATGTATATATTTCTGATTTTTATATGTTTTGTATGGACGAACCCAACCCCAAATTTTTTTTTGTCTGAACCCGCGAACCAAACCCTCAAACCCAAACCCGAACCAGTACCAAGACCAGTAGCTTAGGGGAACATGTTAGGGTTGATGAATTAACAAATATTTAGGTCCTTCCTTTGTACCTTTAAGCTCCATGAAGACAAGTAAACACACATATACCTTCCGTAGATGTTTGTCATTTGAAATTTGAAATTTTGGATCAATTTCAATCAAAAATTGGTGCTTAATAAAATAGCAATAGAATCAAACCAAGACTAACAATAGCAATGACAATGTGATTCACAATTTTAGATAAGCCTAATTCACTTGGCTTTGTCTTGTAGAGCTTATATCCTCAAATGCCTTATTTCCCTCACAATACAACCTATTCTTAATCATCCATTTCTAGTTCAAACACCCCACATATCAGATTGGAAATATCTTCTATGTAGGCATGTCCATTAGAAAAATTAGTAGGGATTTGACAAAAAAAAGAAATGTTATGGCAAAGTGACAAGCATTTATAAGAGAAAATAGAATGTAAAGATAATAGAAAAACATCAGGAAATGAAGGGTAAAGGGTGTGGAGTGCGCAGGGGAAAAATGGACAGCATTTTCTCTAGATTTTCAACTTTTGTAATTTTAAAAAAAATTAAAAAATAGATACATATTGGTTTGAATTGAAGGCACTCCTCTCTGAATGTATTTTGTGTCTTTTATTGGGCAAAATAAGAACACACAATGTAAAAAAATGAAAATCATGTGGGTTTTTTAATCTCATTTCTAGTCTGCACTAACAACTTGCTATTCATTATGGAAAACTCGGCTGAATCATTGATGAAAACTAACCGGGTACTTGGCTGACTTGGCTCAGTGAGTAGGAAAATTCACGAGTCACACCATAAAAGCCAAGTACTCGGCAGCTTTCAATCCATATGCACAACCATAAAGTACATTTTCCATTGAGAAGATAAAGGGTTTTTATAATTCCCCGACCATGCAAAAAAAGGTGCTAAGTAAATACCTGGATGGATTCCATTTAATTATTGTCTTCATTCTTGGACAAAAGAGGAGATTTTTTCCGACTTGGAGGCCCTTTGTATATAAGTTCCTTGCCTAGAATTTGTTGTTTCTTGAAGCAGCATTATGTCAATCTTGTGAATGTGAGCGACTGTTTTGAACATTTGTAGTTTACCAATTCCTTATATAGTCCATGAAAGAATTCAGGTTCTTTTTCAAAAAAGTACACTTATATTCTTAAGGAGAGATAAGTAGAAGGAAGTGGTCTATTGAGAGGTCAGACCAACTTCATGAGAGTTCATAGCTAAAGAAAGTAGAGATTAGAAGGTGGAAAATAGTAAATATGTCATCCAAGCCTTAGCTGAAGACGAGTAATAGCAAAAGTATAAAAGCTAACCATTACTACGGAAAGGTCACTATGTCGACAAAAGACAAAGACTAGTAGAACATAGAAAAGCCATGCAATATGAAAAGAAATTCAAATAATCCATATTTTAGGAGCTATTCAAAAGTTCCCTTTTGGATGATATGGATCTGCCTTGTGTTCTTTGCATGGGTCATTTTGTTGATATGAGTGTCTGGACTTCGTGAACTTTGGGGACATTTTTATTTTCTTCTTTTTATCTTCAAAGACTGTAGAATTCCCAAGTTCTCAATGCTTATGTTCCTCAGTGTGTATCTCAATTCTGTTTGAAGCTCCATCCACAAACCACAATCGGGTCACCTACACCACGTCTGTTATTCTATCCTCTATCCTATGACAATGAGTGAGTATTCACCAAAGGAGGCAATGGCTTTCTCCAGAAGCCCAGGCTCTATCAAATGTCAATGCAAAAAATTCACAAGGCTGAAGCCTAGGAAAAAAAAGATCTGTGAGGGATAATTCTGATCCTTCATCTCAGTATGCAGAGTGATCTTTCCCCAAACTAAACATACCATGTCTGAAAGAAAATTGCTCCCATCTTAAAGAAAAAACCTCAAAAGTTTCATTCTCAAAGAATGTGTCTTGATGTGCCAGTTAATGGTGAGCATTTCCAGGACTTAAAATGCATAGGTACCAGGTCCAAGAGAATGAAAACCCCCAGCTTCACTGGATCTGTGATGAGGCATAATGGGTATTTCCTGGTATACTTGCCTCAAAGATAGAGAAAGATGACATTTTTCATGGAATCCATGGTTAACCAAAAAATTAGGTTTGTTGATGAAACATTGGGCTCCTCTGTTCAACCATATGAAAGATCTCCCTGGCACAATGCCTTTTTGGGTTAGACTCCCTCTTCTACCTAGTGAATATTGGCCAGAAGCTTCCTTACCAAATATTGAGAATGCCATAGTTGAATACTTTCTTCCAAGCTCACCAAGAACATTGGGATTTTGAATTATGCTAGAATTTGTGTCAGCCTAAACTTGAATTAACCGCTCCCTAATTGGATCACTCTTGAAATGGATGTTGTAGAATGGGAGAAACCACTAGACTATGATAATAACCCTTAGAGATGTAGACTCTGGCAGGAGCATAAAAACTTAGAAAGACGATGCCCATCTGATCTATAAAGAAATTAATAGAACCTTAGAGAGGACCAAAAGTGTGGACCCCAGTAGGATATCAAGAAGATGGGTTTCCAAAATCCAGATCTGCAAAACATGCAAGAGGACAATAGTTAACCAAATAAATTTTTGAAGGACTACACCAGAAAGGGGAAAGATCAGAACAAGACATATAATTCCATTCCTCTATATTCCTTTTGAATTACTAATGGAAGAGGACTAGTGCAAGGATATAGCTGGCACCTTTGGCAGGTGGACCCAAAAGATGTTAGGAAGGAAACACTCCCATGTTCACTTGGTCTCCAAAATTACAAAGCATTACACAAAAGCCCAAGCTCCAAGAAGAAACAAAATTTTATTAGATGATCTTATTTCCCAAAATCCTGCAGATCAGAAAATTTTGTGGGAATTGCCTGGAGTGATTTTATTTTCATTGCAAGATGACATCAATGAGTAGAAATTGTACTGACATTTTCCACGTTTATGTTGGTAATAATTAAAAGGCAAGGGGACCTATGTTGCATGCCAAGGGGACCTACACTGCAAGCAAGTAATCCATCACTTTGGGTGTTCCACTCTCTAGCTTTTTTCCTCATTGGAAAAGCTTTTGGAACTTACATAATATAAGCCACCCTTGTCTCTCAAGTTTTACTAATGAGGACTAACCCAATTACAACTCAATCATGTATTTATGTTAAGCGAAGTTGTTGGTAATAACTACAAGGGCAAGTTTATTAATTTGTTAAGAGTTGGTTGGGTTTTCAAGAGCTGTCATTTAAGGGAGACAACAAGCTTCCTTCTTGGAAGGTCTGACTTGTTAATGCCACGTCTCTTCAACCCTCCGAGTTGTGTTTTAGGTTAGATTCAGCGTAAAATCCATTATTGGGCTCATTCAGATACCAATATTGTGGTATACCTTCAGAAAAGTTATATTAATATGTATTGAGGTTTCTGCCTTCATTGGTTGGTCACCATTATGTAATGTGTTGGTAAGTCTAGAAATAGAGGCAAAGCCTCCTACCTATTTAATCAATTCATAATCACATTTCATTTTCTACTTGAAGTGTAATATATTATTCATTTGTATTTTGACATTATCACATTTCCATGTCTCTCTTTTGCTCGAGGAGTATATCATTTGTTTGATTGTGGGCATGTTTCAGTAGTGTCACAATCTTCTAAAATATTTTGATCCATTTGGTAATCAGGTCAAGATCAAATTTCGAGATGATAACTTGGAATCAGTTATAGACCACCATCTTTTGCATGACAATCTTCTCCAAGAGTTTTTGCCTGTGATTGAGTTAGCACTGAAATGTACTGAATTTGATAGATTCGGACGTCCATCTATGAAGGTAATTTGTGAGCTCATTATGTAAATTTAAGAGCTTTGATTATTAATTAGAATGAATTTTCTATTTCGCATTTTTCAAACAGGTCCTCTGACAGTGTTCTGTTTTCCAGGATGTTATACAAATACTGGACCCTTTGCTGAAGAAACATTCTACTTCTCAACAAGAAAACAAACCGCCCATTGTTGAAGCTATTGAAAGTAGCCTTATACCATCTAGCCAAAAATCTTCAAATCAGACAACATTTACATCATCTGATATCACTTTCACCCTCACTGGGCGCTGACATTCATGAGAAGTCCCTCTGTGCAGTAGCCATTTTGCTTTCAATATTCATCTCAGTACTTTCTTCCTACCATTCAATATTTGATTTGTACAGTTAATATCTAAATAAAATTTCGAAAATCAGTTCTAATCAAGGTCACAAGTTTCTCATTTGGTTTCAACTTTGATATGAGGTCATCAGCTATAAAAGGCAATCTAACAATATTTTTTAATTCATGCTCTCGTAAATATTAGAAGGTTTAACTAATAGTTAAATGTGTTGGGTTTTGAAGCCCAACAGTCGACTACCTTATCCGTTGGCTATTTTTCCCTCCAAGTGATGTCTCTTGGCATTCTACGCTACTTGTAATTGTTTATTACGGATAAGGCATTATTATTGTTGTTGTATCTTGCTGCTGTAATCAGCTATGATGATGTGTGTATCCAGAAACAGAGAATAATAAAATTCCCCTGCTTCAAAAGTGGACGTAGCCATTTTTATGGCGAACTACTATAAATTCGTGTGTCTTCGTGTTATTGCTTCTTTTTGTTCTGAATTTAATTTTCTGCAATCTATTTTTCTTTTATCTGTGATTAGTTTATCGACAAAATGCAAGCTTGTCGCGATCATAGCCTACTATTATTGGCCTCATATATTCTTGTAGTTCTATGCAAGAGAGATTGTCACAAACAGCGCGTATTTCATTGTTAGCATGTTATTCGTAAACTGTTTCTGGATATATTCGTGTAGTTTATTCTCTTTACTGAGTAACCTCAAATATGATGGAAAAGTAATGAAACTGAAATAGGTTCAAAATTGCACAATTCAGTTTTTGTATTTTCTTAGAAATTTCTGTTTTCTTTTCACTTACATGGAAAGACATGGCATGAATGAGCACAATCTGATTCGGACATTGTATACTTCTATTTCTTGCCTTCTAACGTGGATGCGATTGGCAAGCGAAGTTCGTATTGGTATGCTCCCACTTCATTACTTAGAAAATATTTTTAGGCATGATTATGGTTTTCCCATTTTCATTGTAGAGTACTTTTTAGTTTAGGATTTTGAACATGGTTCTCTCGTTAACTCTTCTATCTTTACTCTCCAGTCTTGACCAATGGATACGTACATACAGATAATTATTTTTATGATGGCCAATGATTAAAATATATAGTCGTGATTTCTAGTGATTCAAATTAATTAATATGGCTGAAATTAGGAAAATAGTTATTTTCTAACAAAGGAATGGAGGAGACAGAATATTCTATATCATATAGTGCATAGTTTACAGTAATATCCCTATCAAATATGAAGACAATTTGAGAGTAGACAATTTTTTTGTAAAAAAAAAATTTAAATTTTTTTTGATTAAATTTCACAATAAATAATTAAAAAAAATAAAAATAGATTAAAAGTATTGTAAATTATTTGAATAACTGTTATATTACATAAATATGAGTATATTAATACGTAACACTTTTATCACTGCTCTTGATCCTATAAACTACTATTTAATCATATGAACATTATTGAAACCTTTCATTCATTCACCAACTTATAAAGAAATCATAGATATATTAGTTACGCATCTTAAATCTTCTGCACATTGGCTATCGTAATGGTGACTTTCAATGGTTCAATTTATGAAAGGAGTGAAGCTTGTTGATTAAAAATCAACTGTCATTAATCATGATATTTCTGATTTTGCTTTTGTACTTTTAATTGATAAATAGTTTTAATTGTCATTTATTCATCTAAGTCAATGAAGTTATAAATAATATCAGTAAGTATAGAAGTTTACTGTGTTATCTCAATCCACATTTTTTATGATTGGAGTTTTAGGGTAAGTTAAATTTCTATAGACTGTTTAGAACTTGATCTAAACTTTTTGATAGGTTGTGGAGCTACGAAGAAAAATGTATGTTTCTTTAAAAAGTAATTTTTATAGAGTGATATATCTTAAAAACTTAATTTTTTTAAATATTATTTTTATGATATTTTATTTTTATATGTAATTGTATTTACATTAAAAATATATTATAATATTTTTAATAAAGTTTTAAATACATTCTTGTTATACAATGATAACAATAATTGTGAAAAGTGTATTAAATAATGTTTTTATCTATTTATTTAAACAATAATGATTCTAAAGAATGTTGTTTATTAAAATTGAAAGATTTTAATATAAATATAAAAAAGGTAGAATAACAATTGCAATATGTGGTAATTGTCTTTCCATTCAAACAAGATGAAATATAAAAGAGTTGTATGGTAATTGTAAAGATGATAGTGTATGATAATGTCTTTCAATCTAAAATAAGTAAGAAATATAAAAGAGATGTATATTTCATTTTAAAAATGAAGATATATATATATATATATATATATATGATAGTTTTTATTGATGTGATATATTTGATAAATAGATTTTTAAAGTTATTTTTTATTTTTAATTGTATATAATTATACTTATATAAACTTATCCAATTCAATATTGTTAAAGAAGTATTAAGTACATATATTTACTACAATTTTTTTATAATAATAATAATAAAAAAATACTATGAAAAATGTCTATTTAAAAACATTATTTATATACTTCAAAAAGTAGTTCCATTTAATTTTTTAATATTTTTTATTTATTAAAAAATTAACATAAATAGTATAAATTTTCAAAATTTTGGAGAAATAAGAATTTAAGAATGGTACTTTTATTAATTTAAGACCATCTTTAAGAGAGGAGTATTGAGAATTTAAAAATAATTAATATTTCTTAAAAGGTAAAATTCATTCATAGATTGCTACTTCTAAAACTAGTTATAGAAACAAGTTTGTTCTATAAGTTCAAATTATATTTTCTTAGATAAATTTAATAAGAAATTATATTTATTTATTTGATGTAATTTAGGTGATATTAAATTTGATTGGAATCATTATTTTTTAAATAAATAAATATTTATTATTATTTTAATTGATTTTAAAAGTTAAATATTATAATTTATAAATAGAAATCTTGTAAATTAAATTTGATAATAAATGTATTTCAAATAATTAATATTTAATAATAAACACAAGTATTATAAATATTATAAATATATTTATTTTATTTATTATATGTATGTGTACATGTAATTTTTATTTTTTAATTGAAAATTATTGATTATTTTTTATACAAAGAATTTTTTTATTAAAAAGTGTTTTTTTCAATAATGATGCAATAAAATTATAAAATTCATGTCTAACTTTTTAAAAGGTTGAACCAAAACAAGTTATTTGTTTTTGTTTTTATTTTGCAAGTTATTTTTGTTCGAATTGGCCAGAATCTAAATGTTTGAATTGATAACCTTCCACAATAATGTTTATTATATATGAAGAGGGTGTAAATGCAATGATCAAGCTTGCATACATAGGTAAAGTAGAGGAGGTGAGAAGGTAAGAGTGAACAACCAACTACCCCTCTAAAGGTGTAATACTTGTGAGCTCATTTGACAAGTGTGTGAGCAAGTGGCATGTATGCGTGCAATATGTCTCAAATGATGAGGACACGTGTCTCAATCACATGAGGTGAGACAAAAACATAAAAAGACTAAGTAAATTTAAGTTAAGTACAAATAGGTCAATCTTAGAAAGGTGATATCCTAACCATATATATAAAGACATTATTTACACTAAACCCCCCGTTAAGAGCAACTTAGAGAGTAACTTATGCAAAGATGATGATGGGTCCCAACTATTGGCCATGTTAGGTACCCATGTTCATAAACAAAGTAAAGGAGAAAAACCTAGTGGAAAATAAAAGCCCCTCTCCAAAAGAGAAATGATGTAATGAAATGTACAAGTAAAAAAGATAGAAGGACTCGTGATGACCTCCCAAGGACTACTTCTAACACAGTATAATAAATATTCTCTCCCCCTCCCTCCCCCATAGGAGAGAAAAAAGGGTGTATATGACCCCAAAAAATTGAGAAGTAATAAACTCCATAAGAGGAAATGCTTCCTCCCAAAACTGAGATGAGAAGAGAAACCATGTAGCCTCACCTCAAAATGATGCATATAGTGCTAGTAGATGCTCAACACTAGATGTTGAAGATGATCCATGAATGCTAAACAACATTTATGCCCTTGGGAAGAAACAACACCACACAATGTGTGCAATATGACTTCTCATTCCTAAAAGGAATATATATGAAGTAAGATGAATGACTTTGAGTCTTGCACATGGTCCAAAGATTGAGATGATGCCCATGATGTCTTCAAATGATGCTTAAATATCTGCAAGCCAATGCTAACATGTGACAATTGTTGATGAGATGGATCAAGTACTATATAAGATTCAAGAACAAGAACCGTGGAAGTATGATGATAACTAGACTGATGAGAATTAGGTACTATTGTAGATTATGTCAACATAAATGATGACTAAGTTGGATATATGAACTCATGAGTATTTGCAAAATTTTCATGATAGAATCTAATGTAGGCAAGGGAAGAGCAAGATCCAAAGTGGGCTATGGTGATGCAACTTCATCGAAGCTAACTATTAGAGATTTGGCGAAAGATTAGAGGAGATTTTGCAAAATCATAACACGTTTCTATATTCCACACACCCATCTCATAAAACAATTGCATATTTATAGGATTTCTCATATGCTATTTTTTAGGAAACAATATTCCTAAATATATTGAGTTGTTTCAACAACTCAAAAAACATACAAACAGTCACTCCTTAAATATTTTATTAGTTTCATGAGTTATTACTACAACTCACTTTTATTTTCACTTCAAACACATTATTATACTTACTAATGTGAACACTAACATGACAATTCCCAACACTCCCCCCCTTAGTGTGAACAAGGTAAAAACTCACACACTCCATTTGTAGTAGGCCCAACTCTTGTGGGTCATGATCTTGATTCAAAATGAAAGGCACCTCCCATCAACCTTTCATGGTTTTCACATAGGTTTACCACAAACCTAGACATGAACAGGAACCCATCCATTTGTTCACCTCATGTGGTTTTCTGGATCTTCCCACAAACCTTTTCAAGATCCATGAACTACATTACACTGGTGCTTTTGTTCGCCACTATGCTTGTACATTAGGGAAGTTATACAAGAATCAACATACATATCACAAATCTGAAAAAACCATACTGGAAAAAGTTTCACATTACATTCCATAAGAACACAATGTTCTTAATTGTAGTCACTATTGTCGATCGCTACCACTCAATCTCAAACAACATAGATAACCACCACTACCACTGAAAGTTTCCTTTGACTTTAGTTGTTTTAGCGCAAAATGGGAATGGAACATTGGTTATTATTCCCCCCCACAATGTGAAATTTCCACTTATTCACATAGCTAGGAACACTGAAAAGTGAATCATATCATGGTACATGTTATTGTTTGGATCTTGCTATCTAGATCTTGTTGCACATTATCATCATTGCCAATGAACGTATTCATTGACCGATCATCTTCTACTGAGGTAGTCAGAGGATTACTGCAATCAGAGGACCTCTATAGTCATTTTTTCTCCAATACAATCAATTTTCCAACATTCACACACCACACTAAAAAGTTAAAAATAATAAAATACACTACATATTTATTTGTCACCATATCATGTGTGTGGCCTTGTCATTAGTGACTGACAAGAGGTCGCTTATTGACCTCCTTCCTCCATTGCCTCCATCCTCCATTATACTTTGAATTTGAACAAAACATGAATCATTTAATGGCACATACATTTTACACATATGCAACAGAAGCAAATATAGCAGCTATGCCCAAATTTAATAAAACTCCATTATTCAATTCGCCTACAAGATCAACTGAAAGTCAACGCCTTGTCTTGCCATTTCAAGAAGCATAGGATCATCGAAAAAGTTGTTAATGCTCACATCTTCATACCCTTTCTCCACCTAGTTTTCACCATAAACTCACGTGCAAGATACTGAACAGGTGCAGGTTCCAATGGTCGCAATACAACAAATTTATCTAGTGGATCTCTCGGCATTATAGATCAGTGATCAAAGACAGAAAGACAAAATGCTTGCCCTTGTGTATGGTATCTTAAATCTGTCTCAAAACCAAAAGATTCTATAACTGGTAAAAAAGCCTTAAGAATATACGATGGTGTTCCAGGCTTTGCTTCATCAGCTGTGGCATGCCCTCGCCTACGGGACAGCACCGTATAGATTGCAGAAATGCAGTCAGCAGGAGTTTGGATCTCTCCATAATACACTGGCTCCATTAAATGTGGGCTTGCCATTAGAAATGCAAAATAAGCAACTCATCTAGCAGTAGGTATTATCTGACCACCGCCACAATACAAAGGCTCTTGTGCTATTGTTACATCCAGAATTTTGAACTTGACATTACGAATGGTTTCATCACAAAGAGGTCCCTCTCGAGCACCCCACTGAAATCCTTGCACAATTGAGTACTTAACGGAATTCAGCAAGCTTTTGTCAACTTCACTCGGAAGTGTGTCATCTCGAAGAAGATCACGCATTTTGCATACTTTGCTTCTGCCCCCATGAGAAAGAATCAACCATGCGGGACGCCTTATAGACATCGCCTAAAACCAAAATAAAATAGTTATCTTTTCTCACTTGCAATATTTGGTGCTGTATCAAATCAGAGACTCAAAAAATTCCGATCTCGGACCACTTGAGTTTCAACTTAATGTCACTCCACTCTCAACCAAAAATTAAAACGAATCTACTCTTATATGCTAACTAATCCTACATCTACATAGAATTACCACTCAAGGATCTCTCATATTCTTGGGCCTTCTCGTGAGAGAGGTAAGCCCAAATCTGCTCTGATATCATATTAGAGATTTTTGGGGAGAGATTAGAGGAGATTTTACAAAATCATAACACGTTTCTATATTCCACACACTCATCTCATAACACGATTATATATTTATAGGATTTCTCATATCCTATTTTTTAGGAAACAATATTCCTAAATATATATGAGTTGTTTCAACAACTTAACAAATGTACAAACAAGCACTCCTTAAATATTTTATTAGTTTCGTGAGTTGTTACTACAACTCACTTTTATTTTCACTTCAAACACATTATTATACTTACTAATGTGAACACTAACATGACAATTCTCAACACTAACATCAAAGAGAAGACAAATGTCCTCAATAGTGTCATCTAAATTTACAATGTGAATTTCTACAAACAAGGATTATATGTTAAGTAGAAAATGTCCCAATGTGGCAGATCTTGAAAGATGATAGCAATGTCCAGGTGCAAAGAATCATTAAAAACCATGGAGATACAAACTTTGGATTTAGATATAGTGTTATAATTAATTTTTACTTAAATGAAGATTATGTATTTATTTGTATTATTTAAAATACTTGTAGAATATTGCTAAGGAATCCCTACAAGTATATTTTCTTATTTAAGTATTCTTGCACATGTGTGAGAATGTCTCTTTTTTATAATTCCTTTATTGAAGGAATATTAAGGCTTAGATGTATCCTCCTCATGAGGATTTTGGCATCTTGCACATACATAAGATGAAAGGTGGCATGCATAAACATGAGAATTACTTATGCAACTCCTTTCTCACCTCGATTTATTTGAGGTGCTTCTCAAATTCTTCATATGAAACATTCTATGTGTGAGCTCTCTCTCTCTCTCTCATTCTCTCTTTGTAATTTTCTTAGGCTTTATATCATCTTCATTATATTGGAAGTTTTTTCTTTGTTTTTTCCCCCTTACATAATCTTGTGTCTCCTCTTGGATATTTGGTGTGCATGCTCTTGGTGCTCTTGGTTTTCATCTTGATGGTAATATTGTTCTTCAAACAATTGCTCTTGGATTACTACTTTCCTTTTCTTTACTTTCATTTCATTATTATTCATTTCATAGTATTAGAGTAGATTTTATTAATCCTTTGTTTGAGTAAAATTGCTGAAGGCTTACCATCTCTTTGGAGCACTCACCTTGGAGACACTCTTGAAAGAAGAAGACAAGAGCTAGTTTAGTTTGCTTTAAAACTCATTTTTTTAATAATTTCACTTATAGATTCCAAATATTTTTTCTTACTAACTTGTGCAAACATAATTTTTAGAAACCTCAATAAAGAATCAAAATTTTTTAGAAATTTTTTTTTAACAAAAATCTAAATAATATATTCTACATTTATTTCATTCTTTTCTTTTACATATATGAACTAAAAAAATATATACAATTTCATTTTATAAAATTGATACATACCAATCTGCATTCATTAAGAAGTTTTTTTTAATTCTACATAAATCTGAACAAAAAAAAAATCAATTTTTTTTCAAATATTTTATTCTATAAAATACAATATCATATTTTAAAAAAAAATATACATGAAATCGTGGGTGGAAGGGTGGGCGTCTTTCCACACAATTGTTGTGGAAAGACTGGGGTAGTATTGGAGGTGGCGATTGCTCTATCAAAGATCTCGTCAATCATCGACATCACATTAGTATTGTTGCTCCTCACAAGCGGAGTTGTGAGAGCAACTTTGGCTATCGCTGGCTAGGCTAGGTTGGATGATGTGGTTCTGGTGGCAACCATCTCAGCAGTGTTGCATGTCTGGGCTGGGATGGTGATTGCATATGGCATGATGACTCACAGGTTTCCGTTCAACTCGATAGTCTTGTCGTTTTAATGATGGCGATGTAAGGTGTTATACAAAACCCGCACTTGGAAGCCCGACTTGTCTTTTCAATTCTGCATAGGGATTCTGCAATGTGATTTTGATTTGCGAGCTGGGGATTATACATTGATAACAGGTTGGTATTATGCACGACACACACAAATCGATCCAGTGTAATTATAATAAGAAATGTCCTCAACACCCTACACGATAAGCGCACTTTTTTAAGGGGGTTTGGCATTCATTTTAATCATCGGCTATTTTGGGTTAATGCTATTATTGTGTGCTTTGCATTTAAGGAGAGCAATGGGCGAGTGTTCTAAGTTTGTAGTGCATATGTTCGTCAAGACATTGATGAGTATAGGTGTTGAATATACTCCAATTCAATTGGAAAGTGTGGTGAGGCAGATGGCATTTCCAGGGGTACTTTCTGATCAGCGCCTCAAACAAATTCTCAAAAAATATGATTTCCTCATCTTAGTCGCAATTAAGATAATTTTGGAGAAGGGTTTCTTGGAAAATTGTGAATCATATATGGTGGACACCAATATTACGTCGTGGTTCTTGGCGGTCTTGTTGGACATCAGAATGTTGAAGGGTGATGGTGAGGCATTGATGAGGAAGCTCTTTAATGCGGACCTACTAGTTGGTTTAGATGAAGTTCTCTACGTTGCGACTCTTGGTATGGGTGTCCCTCGGCTGCGTGATATGGCCCTACTTCATGTGTCAGGGAAAGTGATTAAGTATTACCCCTTCCTGCTCGACCTTAAGGGCATAAGGTTTGTAGAGCATAAACAATTGGCTATGGTCAGGGAATATTATCTTCAGAAGGCACTGAAGCTTCTCAGTCTCATGGCGGCAGCTGGGTTCCAGATTTCAAGGCATTCGCCCAGGGCAATGGGTTCCTTGGTATGGATCGGTCCACCTAGGTCTATGGACGAGTTTCTTTTAAATAGCTAAAATTTATGGTTGATGGTTCTGTGCATATGGTAATAGTGTTGGGTGTCGTTGTCTTTCCTGATATAGTTTACATAAATGTAAGTCCAGTGTGTTTTGTAACAACTAAAGTTTACACTTCTATGCTTTTAAGCAAGTTTTGGCGTCTATATTTGGTCTTGGGAAGAAATTGTAAATGAATGGGGGCAAAGAGTCTATGCATTTTGGCCACTTGCAAGATAGAAGATATTGTAATTTTTTGCTATATCAATATAATCCTTTATTTACGTATCTAAATAGTATTTATTGACTATTTTTTGGAATTCTAAATTGTTGTATTTTATTTAAAACCCCTAAAACAATTTTTTTACAAATAGCAATAAAATATATCATTTTTAAATCTAGTTTATTATTATTATTCATTCAAATCTACTTATAAAAATACATTTAATATAATTTTAAAAATAAAAATAAATTGTTTTTTTTTTTAACTTCAAATCTATAATAATAACTTCAAACAAATATATTAAAAAATTTGCAATAATTTTTTTTTACATTTAAAAAGATCATAATAATAATTTTAAAAAATAAAATAAATACAAAATTCTTTATAATTTGTACACCTCATATTTCCAAAAAAAAACCCTTGGCTAACCTTTAAAGATCAAACCCAACTCCAAGCCACCCTCCTTCCTCTTATAAGGCACTTATTGCCTTAGTATTAAGCGCCTCCCTCGTTCTTTTCTTAAAATAATAACTTAAAATAGTTTTAAACAAGCAATTGCACCTTGGTGTGCAATGGGTACGCCGAAGAGGTGTGGAAGGTCATTAAGAGAAAATTTGGGTCTATTTTTCGTATTCATCAAATGGTAGGGTCTTTATCAAATGATATTGTTTGTGTGAAAAAGGTCTCAATGTATTCTGAAGATTTCAATTTTTGTTTTTACAAGTTTGTATAAATGTTCGAAAGGATATTTTCTTTTTTTGGTACAAATAAGGACCAATAAAAGTAGAAAATTTTGAAACATTCTAGATCATTGAAGAAACCCACAATATTCAAAAAACAAATGCACTCTATGATGGATGTTAAAGGTGTAGTAAAGCCACCTAGACAATTGCCTTTGAAGGTGGGAACACAAACAAAAACACCAAGTGCAAAGCCAATAAAATTATCTATTCCAAGAAAGGAAATGAGTAAGATATGATTTGGATTTGATAGGCCTATTATTTGGTTCTTTACAACACAATATGGACAATGCATTAATGACAAATGGTGTGCAGAGTAATAAGAAAAAGGATCCTTCGACAATTTCTAGCGAAGTTAGAAATGATAAGCTTCAAAAGTGAATAATGTCATGTCCTACAAGTGTGCAGAAACCACTTACTTCAAATACTCTAATGCAAAAGCCTCGCTAGATCAAAGAAGGCTTTCAATGTTTGTAAAGCCAATACCAAGACTTGTTAACAAATTTGAAGCAAGGTCAGTAGTGAGGCTAGTGCCAAAACCCAGACTTGTAAAAGTTCTAGATAAAATTTACTTGTCCCCTTTTTAAAGGTACACAACCAAAATTAACTCACTTGTATTAACACATGTATGATTTTAGTTAATTTACAAACTCAACTTTTATATTAAAAATGTCACCTACATTTAATTCATTTTAGTCATTCAACTCACATTAGATATTTTAAAAGAGATGATTTTTATTTTTGGAAGTGTATTCTTGAAAATGATTTTATGTAAGAAATATATTGTAATATGGGTAAAAAATCATTTTAAAAAAATTGGCATTCATAATTAAACATACTTATTCAAATTATACAACATATTTGTATGACATAGACTATTAAATATTACAAATTTAAATTTTAAAAAATTAATTTAAATTTACAAATTATGGATAACTCCTTTTCCAATAAGTATTAAGTTAGGTAGAATATAAATGGACTAGAAGATCCAATTTGTCTATATAGACATTAAAATGCTAATATTAAAATTTTTAATAAGATTTTAAGAAATCAAAATTATCATTACAAATATAAATGAAAATAATTCATATATATTTATTCAAATTTACTATGTATATAATTTACTTTCATATTTATTTTTTAATTATTATTTATTTGTATATAAAATTGTTTTACACAAATTAAACAATTACAATTATATTTTAGAAATAGGTATTAATCATTGTACAACGCTTGTTATGTAATAAAAAATATATATTTTATTTATTAATCTTGATATTTAAAAATAATAATAATTTAAATAAATATAAATATAATGAAAATTTCTTGTACAAATTTTTCCATATCAAATATAAAATCATTTAAAATATATTTATGTTAAAATCATATTTTTAAAATATTGAAAATCTATTATTTAAATATATATATATATGTCTAAAAAAAAATTCTAAACATTAATATATAACTCATAAACCAAAAAATATAGAAAAGAAAATAAAAAATTAATAAAAATGAACATAATACTATATATTCATTTGAATATTGTAAAATGGCCACACTAAAATGTTTACACCATTGTAATATTGTAATGTCTCTTGAAGGGAAAATAAAATATTGCAATGAAACTAACAAAGTGAATGACATTATCTAGCCATGTATAGATAAATAGAATGTTGCTTTAATTAACTTTTATTTTATTCTATTAACGATGACAGGATGCACATGTACAGATGGCACTACGTCATGCAGTGTAAAGCTTACGAGGACATTAGGTGCAGTTACTTGGATCTGTTTAAAGTCAAATCGTTAGAGGCTTTGTTTGAAGAGGAGAAGATCGTTGAAATGGCAGGTTACCTGATCAAAATACACAGTAGAAGAAATGAAATCAGCAAAGAGTTAGAGGGAAACATAGAGTAGTCAGTGGGGTCGGCAGCTACTTGGTTTGTGTCAAATTGTGGTTTCAGTTCTGTTTTGGGGGTCCCATAGGCCGGTTGGTCTCGTGGACATAATTAAAAAAATTCATTCATTCATAAAACCTGGCAAATACTGTCCTCACTCTTCCCTTGCTTTAAAAACTGTTCCTCGCAAAAGTGTCAAATGACGATGGGGAAAATAAGAGTGATAGACGATGAAGATTTATTTAACCATATTGCATCCATTTTCGAGGAGTTTTAACCATTGATAGTAATAATTAGCTTGGCTAGTTTCAAATAGGACACACCTTTGACATAAAGATACTACATGCCTGCCCATCTATTTGAAAAAATAAAAGAATACTTTTTAAAAAAAATAAAACTTTTAAACCTAAATCTAAATGCCACCCACTTTTTTTTAGTTTCAAAATAAGAAATTTTTAGTTTTAAATTTTATTTTTATATCTTCTAATTTTATTTTTTAAAATAAGATTTTATAGTTTTTTAATATAATTCTTTTTTAAAAATATATTTTTTATAATTATTTAAAAAGAATTAAGTTTGCTACATAATTTATTATTTTAACAATTATATTAATTTTTAAGTTTTTTTTTTTTTATATTGTTGTTTATTTTTTTATATATTTAGAAATTTTGAATGATATTAAACAAAGGGATTTTTCTCAAAATTAAGTTATAATTTTTTTATTTTTTTATTGTAATCTATTAATCAAAAGTAATTTTTTAATTAAAAGTGTATTTTTTTATTCTATAATTCTTGTTAGCATTTCAATTCGCACCTCTACGGTTTGTGGATTGGAAACAAAGCGACTATGGATAGTTAGACTACTCTTCAAATTAGGGAGGAAGCTCCCTCTTTTGCCTTTATTTATGCATAAAAGAAATGTAAACTAAATTCCTATCTTTTATCTCAGTTGAGAATACAAGGTTATAAAACTCTTTGTGTTGGGATGAGGTTTTTCTCTAGTTTTGTAACTAGCTACAACTAGACCCTAAACTTATAAGCAGCTTCTATCTCCTCAGTAAATTGACAAGAGGATTTAAAGTAAGCTGTGAATGATTTTGGATAACTTAAACAAACTTGTTCTTAGAACACATTTGAAGGTTCATTGCTCTTTCACATGTAAGCTGAAATAAACCTTATGAAATTAAAACATCAAATGATAAACTTGATCTCAAGATTCCCTCGAAGACTCATTGTACTTTTGAGGTGTAGGCTGAAATAAAGATTATAAGAACAAAACATCAAACGATAAACTTGATCTCAAAATTCCCTCAAAGGCTCATTGCTCTTTATGAAATTAAAACATCAAATGATAAACTTGATCTCAAGATTCCCTCGAAGACTCATTGTACTTTTGAGGTGTAGGCTGAAATAAAGATTATAAGAACAAAACATCAAACGATAAACTTGATCTCAAAATTCCCTCAAAGGCTCATTGCTCTTTTGAGGTGTAGATCAAAATAAAGATTATAAAAAAAATAATATTGAAAGATCTTGAGACTTTGGACCAAAGTCTCATTGCATTTTTTATTTATTTCCTCAAACTCAATCAATGATTACATGTTTTGGGATAGAAAATTGTATGAAGAAGACAAACATACAACATACGATCAACCAAAATACACTAAAAAAAGTGAACAAATATTAAGTAGCAAAGCTTGAAGGCACAAAGGTGTAACAATTTTGTTATAGTTGTTATCACCAGTATTGCACTTGTACTACAAAACCTTTTTAAAGTTCTGCAATCTGATGAAACATTGGATTAGTTTCAGGTTGTGGGTACCCTATGATGAAACTAAACCTCCAGATTCTAGGTTGTTTCCTATACGATGATCAATTAGGTACTTGAATGATTCATTTTGAGAAAAGGGTAAGAAGGATTAAACTGAATGCATGGACTAAAATTAAAACTTCGGTGATGCAACTAATTGGAAATCTAAACTGCAACTTAATTCACAAATGATTACTTAGTACCTCTAATTGCACAACCTGATTTGATAGCCTAATCACTTTAATGTTTTATAGAAAGGCCTTGATTGAATACAATTTTGAGGGAAAGCACTTAGCTTTCATGACTAACTGACTAATCAATTACATGTATAGTGTATAACCAGTGAGCTTAAACTAAATTGCATACATATATTTATGAAAGGAGACAAAAATATTAAAGGTTTCAAAACTAAAACACAATACTCTTTCGATCGAATCCCACACAATGATGATGCCTAAAATCTTGAAGGAAAAACTTGAAAATACTGGAAATTAAAAGGAATTCTTCTTGCAAATTACAAACTTAATTAACTTGTAAAATTTGTTGCATAATCTTTTGAACTATGAAAACTGAGTTACATGAAGTCTCTTCTCTCTCAAAATTCAAGAGAGTAAAAATCAAGAACCAATGAATAAGATAAACTTTTCCTCAATATATACAAAAAAGGAATGCATAAAGCATCCAAGAAGTGAAACTCCATGTGAACTAAAAGTTAGAAAAAGCATCATTCTTCTCACGAGCAAAGATAAAAATCCTAGAAAAAGGGGGTAAAACTGAAGAAATCCATACTACAATAGCTCCAAACTCCTCCTGATGATTCACTTGACTTAAGTGGACTTGAAAATAATTCCAATTTGAGTTTAAGTCAAAGAGACTCCAGAAAATAAAGGTGCATGCGAAAGCTCCAATTCTATCTCCTCTTTTGCTTAAAAAGAAATCTCTTAGTTCACCTTTAAATCTCCATGCATGAGTAAACATTATTTAACTTGTGTCCCTTCTAAAATAGTTTATTTGAAAAATATTAAAAATAATCAATGGAATTGTTTTAATAATGTTTAAATAAAACATTACAAATATTTATGAAGGGGCATTACAAAAGTTTTCTTTTTGAAAAAATATATATAAACATATCCCTTATGTCTCCCGACCCATTCCTTGGCTCATGGTCTCCATACATCAGTTAGATTTATTGACTTTATAAGTCAATATCATGGGAAAAATAAAATGAAATGATCATGTTTTAAAACAAGGGTCAAAAATTACAATCATTCAAGTTTGGTAGGATAAAACTTGGAACCCTAATCATTTCATCCATTCACATTTTGCACTTTCTAGAAGAGAAACTATGTTGTGCCGCCATGGTCTTTTGGTTTTGAAGGTCTGAGGGCCATTTTGGAGCTTGAATCCCCATTTTTACGCTATTTTTTTATGATCTTGCCATGCAAATCCTATAGGAAAATGTATGGTAAGTGTTCTCTGTCAATAAGTTCGGACTTCTCTTTCCATTTTCGAAGACATTAAGCCTTCAAGGCCATAGCCTAGCATATTTTTTGATGTCATTCTTTTGCTTTGCTTTGTTGATATTTCTTATACTCTTTGAGGCACCAATGAAGTTTTGAACTGGAGCCTTCAGGAGCTTAAGGCAAAGATTTTCGTGCAAACAAGCTTGAACTATAGGTAAGTTGATCTTTCCCAAGGAAAATACAAGAATTTTTGTTGTATTTCCTTATGATGTTAAATTTGTACTTCTATAAAAACACCACAAATCCCTGTATACTTCCTTATTGGAGACCTCATGGCTATATTTCCTCCATTTGGGTATTCATTTTTCCTTGACTCTTTGAAAGGCTCATGTCTATCACTTGTTTCCATGAAGGTTTTCTATTCAAATTCATGTATGGATTTTTCTTTTTTTTTTAAAAAACCCTTGCATATATTGATGTTGTGGCTGTGAAAACTCAACTAGGTTTCTTTTTGAATGCTTTGAAAAGAAAACATAGACCATACATTTGATCTTTTGATTGTAATATTCTATAGATGCCATGGACACATTTGATAAAATAAAAAAAATAAAAATAATAAGGGTTTGAGACCCTTATCTCCATACAAGCTCAATATTTGGCTTCTCCTCTCTACTATGTTGAAACTTGCAATAGGCTTGAGCCTTTTGTGCTTGATTGTTTTGTTCTAAAAAGAAAGCAAAAAGGTTGAAAAAAAATGAAACATAAAGAGTTAAAACCCTAAGACCGATGTGCCACACTGTATTTATCCTTTGTGACATATTGAGGATAATGTGAATATCTTCCATAACTAAAATACATTTCTTCTCTAGATAATGATTTTCTACTCGATCTTTTGATGATGTCTCTTGATGCTTCAATGTGATAATGCTCTTTTTCATTGAATGTACACTTGTTTCTCTTGAGTCTCTTATAGACTATGAATGCATTTATTAAAGTTATCAGAAACAGATTAATCATGGCCTTTGATATTATATCTTACCCTTCAATGTAAAGGGGCTCCATACTTTATTGAAATGTAGTGTGAAAATAAAGTAGAGCTAAAATTGAACAACAAATGCAGTTGATGCTTCTTCAACATTTTTTTATTGTTCTTCTAAATGATGAAAAATGGGATACTTTGCTCAATTTGTTTTCATCATGTTGAATTAAAGGCTGCTTTATGAACTTCATTCATGGAGAATGATGATTATATTTATTCCATATTGTTGTCCCAGTCATTGTTTATGAGCTAGGCTCAACCCTTGTGGGAGCCACATTTCTCACCACTCATAACAATATTTGTTGGTTGAAATGATCTGATTATACCTATTCGTACACATTAAAAAAAAAAATTAGCAAAATAATTGAAGTTGAAAGCTTCCATTGAACTTTGTGCTTCTCAAACATTTTCCTTTTCGATGACTTAATCATCTGATGAATTCCTGATAAGATGTAGGTTATATTTTTGTTGGTAATATAGGCATGCTCAAGGAAAGATGTGATTTATCATTGCTCTAACACCACCTTTCAACACTCTTGTAGGAAACCATGGAGTTTGGAGCCGAAAAAACCTGGAGACACTCAAGCACAACAATTTGAAGACATAAAGTATACAACGATCCGTCATTACGAGAAATGATGAATCACTCCCTTTTTCATGTTTATATTATCTTCATTTGTGTAATTTACAAATTTAATTTGTATTTATTATTTGATTATGAAAATCAAATTAAGCTACTCCCACGGCTTGTGTGGGACTTTGGTTTTTACAATATGAATAAAAAAACATTTCTTATGCAAATTTATGAATTCTTCTATTACAAACAGGGTAAAATTTAGTGGCGAATCTTCGCCAATTGGTAAATTCTAGGAATCGGCCAAGTCAAAATTGGTGAATTTTTTGCACCCAACAAAATGTCCAAATCGCCTGGATTTTATGAACTATAGGTCTAATGCATGTCCATTCACCAATGAGTGTTTTTTATGAGGACTATTTAAGAAACAAATTTTCCATTGTCAAACTATGCATTTCAATTGGACTGACTAATATTTTTGCATGGAATCCCAAAAGAATTTAATAAAACATCTACATATTCGCCAATACTATTAAAACAATATTGTATTAGGACCCATTTTGCCAATTAAATTTTACAAATAGTTGCTTGTGAAGACCCATTTCGCCAATTAAAATTTATAAATAGTTGCTCATGAGGACCTATTTCACCAATAACATTAAAAAATAATTACATTGGAGGACACATTTCGCCTCAAAAATTACAACGTATCATTGTATAAACAAGTGGGATTTGCCAAATATTTAATATACCATTTAAAAATCTAGCAGAAGTTTCCAAATATGGAATCATGGATTGATATAAATACAATCGAAAGTTTCATTTATTCTTACACATTTTGTTCGGTTTTGAGTTTCTACTTCTCCATTTGAAAGCCGACGAAAGCCAAACATGTAGAATTAAAAGGTGAGTGGTCATTTCTTCATAGTGTTATTAGTTATAATAATAAGTTTTCTTTATCTCTTTTCCATTCTTGATTCAACAAAGTGAACCTTAAAAGTTAGAACCAAACTCTAAAGTTTCAAAGTTTTTGAAACATCCAACCCATCGAGTAGAAAGATGACCAAGAAAGATTTGCAACTCAACAAAGTGAACCATCAACCAAGTCAAGGAATTGGGAAGTTATGAAAATTTAGAACTCTGTGACAAGGTTGTAAAACTTTGAGGACTAGCGACTAAGGTTAGGAAAAGCCAAAAAAAATATATTGTATTCCATGGTATTGAATTTCATATGTGATTTTGCATCATTTTTAAAGAACAACACTTATCACACTACTTATAAATTACTATTGCATTGACATTCACACAATCTTTGATTTAAATAACTGAAAGAAATATTATTAATCCATTCCTTGAACAAAAGCTAACAATTCAACATCCATAACTTATAAGTTATAAGCTAACAGAAGCTAATAGTTCAACATAAATAACTTGTAAAGGCATCCACCCAACTTAAACAATAAAAACTTAAACTACCAAATCACCTGAATTATACCAAGAAATCCTTACACATCCATCACCATAAAATCTTTATTCATAGATAAACATTCCACAATAATGAAACAATCCAAAAATCTATCATTTCAATAATAGACAATCCACTGGAAAATATAGAGTTTTTTTTGTCTTGATAACGATTTCTTGAAGACAGTCATTTCAGAAATTAAAATAAAAAGTCTTTGAAGTATCAAGAGAGCCAAATTAAAGAAAATAACATAAAAACTAAAAACTAAATAGTGGTCCCACTCCTAGCACTGACCCTTCGCTTTTAATTATTTCCACCTCCTCTTTCAGTAATGCCTCCCGTTCCTTTACTCTTTTCCTGTATTCTCGGTACTTGGTGACAATTGCAGTGATGTTTTTGCTTCTTGGAGTTGTAGTAATCTGTAACCTGGTTCTCCATGTGGCCAAAGCCTTTTCAAACTTGAAACCAATATCTGAGATCTTTTCTCTTCTCCACATTTATAAGTCCTCAGGTGGATCTCCATTCAACTGAGTTTTGAGAAGGACGCCCATGTCACTGTAGTAGGATCAACTATTTCTTTCTTGAATATCTATCTAAACTTCAAAGAGATCTCTTTTATATCTAGAATGTTTTCATCAAACTCATCAGTAATTTCCACTCCTAGAATACGAAAATATTCTTTAACTTCCACCAACATTTCATAATATTGTTTAAGTGTATTATTAATTTCCTTCACCAGATTATCATACATATTCAATTTCCATTCCAATGAAACAAACCAGGAAGGGTCTAGCTCCTTAGGATTATTCATAATTTGCTCACTAGTTAATATCTTCAGATCCATAGAGTTCAATTCTTTCATTTCCTAAGCAAGCACATAGAGACTAGTTTGATCTTTTTTGAGTTGTTGAAGTTCTGTTACTAACTCCTTTGTCTTATTAACAACTTGAGTGTAAAAGAGAACAAATGTATTAAAAAAGGAGATAGCCTTTTGATATATTTTATTGATCCCCTCACAAGTACCCCTAGAATAGCTCAAATTATTTTTTAATTTTCTCTATGGTGAGCACATCGATGCTCTCTACATGAGAACTTGAGGCTTCATCAGATGTAGGAGGAATGGCCATGGAAGAAATAAATTTACTCAACGCGAGGACTTGAGATTTCGGTTTTATATTTTCTTTCCTCTGTTCATTCACTCTTTTAATCAAGGTATTGACTGAATAATTGGCATGGAACACATCACCTTCCAGTGTTGGAGGCCCCATATCAACATGTGTGACTTTGTAGTCTGCTTCCGTTATTTCATCTTCATTTAAATCCTTCATAGGCTCAACAATTTCTAACATTTGATTTCCAAAATTAGCATTAGTCACCATCCTTGAAATCCTCCTAGCTTTCTTAGGTTTTGAAGAGCTTTGAAGTAACTTTGAAACTGTATCCATTCCATCATTGTAGGAATATGCTTTCTCTTCTTCTCCATTAATTTTTTCAACCATCTTGGAGAGGCTACTACCAAACCAGAATCTTCATTTCCACTAATAGTTTCTTTAGCATCATTAGGAGTGATAGGTGGATTATCAATCGGAGGTAGAGAAGAGGGAAATTCAGAGTTAGGCAAAGGATGAAAGATATTATCTTCAGTGACATGTTTAAAGATAGATTTAGAATCTATAGCCACAAGTTTTCCTTGATTGGTCTTCTTCTTAGGGGTAGCAGAAAGCACATTGTCTTGTTCATAGATGCTCTTCAACTTGACTATTTCTTATGGCCTATCACCATCACCTCCTAACTGATAATTTTCACTAGAGGACCTCACAGAGGGTTTCCCCGATGATACGCTTGCACCAGATGCTTGCGTAGACCCCTGTTCATTCTTTTGTGATGACTTAGGATCCTAAATAGGACTATAAACTTGCCTCCATTTCCCATCCAACTAACTATCCTAGGTTATTTTAAGCACTGGGAAACACACACCCTCATATCTAAAATTTCACTTTGGCTCCAATCAACCCTCGAGTAGGATTTATTAGGAAATTTTTCATATGCAGGATCTATGATTGTTGAATCCTTAGCTCGATTTTCGAGAATGTGAAATGACAAACCAAAAGATTGTATTTGATTTAGCATTAGCCTCATATAATCTCTTCTCACAACTTCCTTCTTAGTGACACAATCTTCCCAGAAATCTTGGATAGATGGTTGATGCCAATATAAGCTCCCTCCATAGAGATTATGCTTCACAAAACCCTTAATGTCAAAATTAGCTCTCATAAATAGATTCTGGAGTTTATATTCCTTAAGAATTCCTTCAACTCCCTTGGCCATCTAGTTTTTTTTGCAAACAAAAGAAGGGGTCTCCAATGGGAAGACATACCCTCGTTTACCCATGTTCATATACTTAATATTACCATGGCCATTTGTTGACAAACTTCCAGAAATATTAGTAAATCTTCAAGATAACAAGGTAATTTAAATGTGGCTTTCTCAAAATGCTCTAATATCAGATAGAAAAACTTATCAAATTGGATATAAAAACTCCCAAATTTTGATACAGAGAAATCAATTAAGGGGAAAGGTGCATTTTTGGATTTCCATCTAGCTTCCTCACGACCTCCATTAAAAATGCATCATTAACATGAAAAAAATCACCCATTCAAATTGTTTAGTGAATTGAGGAAAGCGTTTATACATAGGCATATCAGAAGCTGGGGTTCCTTTCAGCTCCAACTCAGGCCAAAAGGACCTCTAACTACCTACAATGTATGTCAAGCAAGAACACATATAAAAAGTAGCTGTCTTATGGAAATTGATTAATTGCTCATTCAAATGGAAGCAAATAACTTCACCTCAGTCAATGAAAATGTTCTCATCATAGACTATCAAGATAAACCAGAACATCCAACCTTAAATAACTTAGCCTATGGATTCCCAACAATGCAGTGCAATAAAGCAATAACATCTGTAATTTCTTCCTTAAAATGCAATATTTTGAGTTTACTCAGTAGTTGCGACTTACCTTTCTTTTCAGACTTCAGTCGGGTTTTGGTCATGGAGTTCTTACACCAGTCATTATTTGCTTTGAAAAATTCACTTGCCACTGCAACAGACATGTCTTCTACAAGTTCCCTTTCTGGATTCCCCAATGTGTAGGAAACTTCAGGAGAAATTTCTATGATTATAGTTTTGTCCACGGCTTTAATTTCCCATGTTTGCGGAATGTACCTTCTCGTACATGCACTTATTAGGTCCACACTCAACATAGCTTCCGGAAACCCTCCAGCCTGAACTAGCTCAATTTCTAAGAGTTTTATATCTAGCTTAGACTTGTCGTCCCTCTCTAGGTGTGCCCAAAATTCATCTAACTTAAAATTTTTGAGCATCGTATCCCTTACGCCGACCCAACGTTCACTCTACATGAGCACACATTCACGGAGAATGAATGTTTGCACATGCGATTTTGAGAAGTATTGGCCTTGGAAAAGAATGATAATGTAGGCTAAATGTCTTAGTACAACTTTGCCACCCACTTATGTTGTTATTTTTTATAGGACGTACTTTAAATGTGGCATTCAATTTCATACCTCGAAAAGATAGCCTTTAAATGTGCATGCTTTTCAAAATTTCTAAAAAGACAACTCAAGTTTATTCCATACATAACATTCAATGAGATGTTAGATGATAGTGCCTTTGAAAGGAAAGATAAGTCCATCATGTCATGTGGTTGCTAAAACTTGGAACCTCAAAACCAAAGTCTGAAGTTTCAATGTTTTCAAAACCTCTGACCCATTGACTAAATTCACACACTGTAACTCAAAGTTACATATACATGAACTTAAGTTACTCCACAAAGTGAACCAAGTTGGGGAATCAGGTAGTTATGAAAATTTAGAACTCTGCGACAATGTGACATGTCGCATGGTTATAAATAATATTTACTTGTGTTTTATATTTTTTTAATTTTTAACCATTAACGCACTTAGATTATCAAGGGCTTAAAATAAAATGAATTACAATGTCACATTAATAGCACAACCATTAATAGCATAGGAATACTTAATGTTGTAAAGGACTTAATAAAAGGAATTACAATGTCAAATTAATAGCACAACCATTTACTTTATTACAACTGAGTTACAGTGTAACGTTATTACATAGTACAAATACAAATGTAAGCGCATGCACCAAGCTTCTATTGGATCGCTAGTGAAAATGTAAATGTAAGTAATACATGTGTATTGCTTTACGTTTTACTTTTAAATCTACATGCAATTATTATTTTTTTGCTAGGTAAAACACTACTAGGGGCAACACCCTATATTGATTATCAAAAAAGGATTACATGAGTTTCTATTTTTTTTAAAACCACCCTAAAGGCCTTTTTTGTCAAGTGACCTTGATTAGCTAGCCCACCCATATTTTCATGCATTATAGAATTCATTACAAAATTGGCCTAAATTTTAGTATAGGAACTCCAAGACTCAGGACTGACTCAATTATCCTATTACTGTTACCATTGCTATTCAACAACAAAAAGCTGAAATCATAGCCAACCAAACTTTATCATTCATCATCATCCTCTGACTCTATGTGTTTTATGTACGCCTTGCAATTTGCAATCACTGGGTAGTCTGCTCCACATTTCTGGTGTGCTAGGCTTTTGTCCTTTTCCTCCAGGTCCCTAGGATCATTCATAAACCATTCTTCCCCATCTCCAAGGTCCCAATCGTCATCATCACCCACTACAATTTCCTCTGCTAGACCTTCGTCCTTCGTGTATCTCATTGTCCACCCACATGAGAGATTGGTCATGAGCTTTGCTACCTTGAGGAGAAAGAAAATGCTATGGTCCCTTTCAACCCACAATTTTTCAAATTCTTTTGGGTCGATGGTTCGGACCAAAGGAAACTTCATTACCTCTCTCCCTCTCATCTGTATCATGTAGTAGTTCTATGGCATGGGGATTTTCCTATTCTCATCCACATTATCTAGCACTGTGTCAATGTCACCCAGCCATGCATGCGCAAAGACCATTTGGGTCAATTTTTTGCTTATCTCTTTCGAGACTCCCATATGCAAAAGGATTGCTAAGAACATTGTTGGAATCTCTATATTTTCTCTGGCTCTATGATAAGCCTTCAGAAATTCTGGCCCAACCACCTACTTGGTTGCCCAGAGAATGAGTGGATGGGTCGAATTCATCAGCCCCTATAGTCGCTTATCAGTTATTTCTCATCTAAAGGCCTATTGTTGCTTCTCTGTGTCCAACACAAGTGGCATTTCCACTTTACTCCTTGCCCACAGCTCACCTTTATGGAATTTTCTAGACTACTACTTCAAATTTTACAAATGCAATGTGATAAATGGCTACTTACTCCACCTTTGCATGCAATTATTTCATAAATATATAATACTGAATTTCTCAGAGGAAAAAAAATTGATGGAAACTTTATTTTTTCATTTGAATTGCTCTATGCTTTACTTTTAAATCTGCATACAATTATATCATAAATAGATAATAAATTATGGGCCACTAGTGTCACTACCAGCCTAATTCACGCAAACCAAAAAACCAACTTAGTCAATTCATGTATCTTAAGCCTTACATGTACAATTAAAAATTAAAATGTTTAATTTGATTGACGTCTGGATACATGCAAATTGTACCTCAATCTGACTAGTTGTCAAAATCCCCAAACTCCAATCAGCACTACCAGTGCCACTCAAACGATATGAAATCATTACAAATCTTGTTTCATTAAAGCTATGAGTTGTCCAATCAATTACTTCAGATGTTCAAAACTAAAAGATTGAGAATTTCAATTAAATGAAATGTAATACATCGAGGCATTGAAAAGAGAGAAATGAGCCTTGATCTTGCCACGTGTCTGCATCTAACAGTTCTAGTGTTATTCTAGAGGTTTCAATTCGCAAGTCTATTGCTTCAAATATTTACTTCTGGAATGCAACTACAACTGTCCATCAAAAATTCATCAAATGGTCATGGTTATATTGATTTTCCTTTACACCCTTTGGGTAAAACATTCATAAGTTTTTAAGCCGTGGTCCTACATTCTTCCTAGGTGGTCCCTCTTTTAAAACAAACTTTCTGCACATACATATTTTTGCCACTTAAGTTCTTCTATTGCTCATCACCAAATCCAACCCATCGGGTTCATTACCATGATGATGAGCCTTGATCTCCCCATGTGTTCACATCTAACAGTTCTAGTGTAATTCCAAAGGTTTCAGTTTACAAATCTACTACTTGAGAGATATACTTCCAGAATGCAAGTTCGATAGTCATCCATTGAAAATTCATCAAATGGTAGTGGTCCATAATGTTGCATGGTCACTGAAACTTGGAACCTTAGAACCAAAGTCTAAAGTTTTGAAGTTGTCAAAACTTCTGACCCATCAACTACATAGATGACCAAGAAAGACTTGCAACTAAGGTTAGGAAAAACACCAAAACCTCAACTTTGGTGAATTAAGATAGGAAAGGTGGCAAGGATGGTGCATTTATGAAGTGAAGATCATGGGCATATTTTAGCAATTGGACATGACTGGAGGATCGATGGGTAATTAACATCGGTACATGTGGAGTTTGCAAAATTATTACCTCTTGGCCAGGCTTGGAATTTGACAACCACCCCTACCTATCATATGAAAATTTTGTGATGGTTTTATTCATTTAAATGCCTCACTTTACATTTTATAAAAAAGTTTAACTGTCAAAAAATAATTTAATTTATATTTTTTTTATTAAATATTTTACAATAAAATATTATTGATTTTATTAATCATACATATTAAATAAATGCTATAAAATAAATGTTGTTGAATTTTTTTATAGTTTAATCCTTAAATTCATCTATCTAAAAACATAAATTATTTGTAAAAGGCAAATAAAATTTCAACATGATCACCAATAAAACCAAATGTTGTATTATCTTGAAAAAAATAAAAGCTACTCTAATCACTTTAAACAAAATGCTATAAAATAAATGTTGTTGAATAAATCATATATATTAATATAAAGTGAAATTAGAAAGAATTATTCCAATTCTAAACTAATTTATATTTTTATCATAAACATTATTATATACTTTAGATTTATCTTCATCCATCAACTACAAAAAATTATTCCAATTTTAAACTAATGCTATAAAATATTCTTTAGAAAGAATTATTCCAATTCTAAACTAATGCTATAAAATATACTTTGCATTTATGTTCATCCATCAACTGCCAAAAAAGTTGATCAGCCAACACAATTTCCATTTCCAACATATCAAATTATCCCTAATCATACTTTCCCGAAATCTACCCTTCCAACCATTGTTCGTGCCCCAACATGTTTTACAATTACAATGCAAATGTAAGAATAACCCCCCAAAAAAAAAATCACAAACAAGATTTAGTACATTAATCTATTTTTTTTAAAACCTTGTACTACTTAGATGCCTTCGATGAATTACTCATCTCCAATGGCTCTATCTCCATTAACGACTTCATCTTCTTCCTCAGACGCAGACCCTTCTTTTCACACATCTCTACTCTGGAAATGTCTTTGAGATTCTCTATGACCTCCTCAACCTCCATTAGCTTGACACAGATTTTGAGTGCTTTCCACCTGTGCTCTGCACCTTCTCACCACAGAGCTTTGGTGCATCCTTTTGGCCACTTGATAAAGAGATGATTTAAATCCATGAGCTTTGGGCCTCCACCATCCATGCCTTCAACCTTAACAAGCCCCACTCCTGGTATCGCCTGTTCCAGAATGTCTTCCATATCCTCTAAAAAATATTTGTGAACCAGAGTTTTCATGACTTTCCTCACTACATCCACCTGCTCCCCTAATTCCAAACCCCAAGCCATGACCAACAAATATATATCCATATTGGTCTTGTATCTGTGCTTTAATTTTTCAAAGCCATTACCCAAAATAAATTGAACTGCTTGCACCACCTACACATCTTTAAAGAGAAATAAACCCCGCAACCACTTCACAGACACTTTGCCAACAAAAGGGTCCAACTTCCTCTGTGATGTCAAGGTGAAACTGGCCTCCATTGTTTCTTTGGTTCATTGGCTTCTTGACAACCACCCACCACCGACTGACTACATGAGATGTGTGTCTTTAATACATCTCAATTTTCCAAACATCTCCATTAATGTCAATTATGAAATGTACATCCAACGCCAACAAAAAACCTTCATAAATGCTTCACTTTTTATGGAAACTTTTGTGCCTCCTTCGCTTACTAAAAATGTTTAATTCACCAATGTTTTTTTATTAATCATTTGAAAATAGGTTTAATTTTCCAATGAATTTTATTTTTAGTTTGAAAAAAAATTAATCGCCAACAAAATTATTTTTTCTGGTTTGAAAACAGGTTTAATTTTCCAATTGAAATATTTTATTGGTTTGAAAATAGATTTTAATCGCCAATGGAAAATTTTTAGTGGTTTTTAAAAAAAATGCATTTCACCAGGATTTTCCATAGACTTCTAACGATTAGAAATGATTTGCCAATGGACATTATTTTTTTTCACGAAAAACAAAAAAAATTGTCACTAAAATTAATATTTTTATTGGGAAGTATATAAGATTCGCTGACTTGTATGCAACTTGAGTCAACTTGTAGTGAACAGGGTCATCTTTGAAACTACTACATGTATATGAGATTCTGAAACTCTGACTACATGTCACTGCGATTAACGTACTCACCATCCTCACATTGATACTGACAAGGAATTCAAGATACAAAAGTTCTTATGAACTTGATGTCACTTGCAACCTTTTCTCTACAATCAGCCATTTCTACAGACATCGCTTCATATGTTTTTACCTTGAAGAGTTGTTCTCTCCAAGTAAAAAGCTTCTCTTTGTTTTCCTCTGTAGTGATTGTATCATATGCCATTTTCAAGTTGACAATGGTGATCACATTATTGGGTTTCCCTTCTGCCATGCTTAGCTCTAACTCTTGAATTTTTGAGTGAAGGTCATGGGCATTGTACCTCAACTGGTACAACTCTACAAGTATGAACTAGCCCTTGGTGACAAACTCATCTACATAATCTCTTAAGTGTTTCCCATAAACATCCAACTGACTTAGTTGATTTTGTTCTGTAGGTAATTCCAACATTTGTGGAAGCAAGGTGAAGACGTTTGAAGTACTATGAAGGAGGTTGGAGATGTATTGCCATAACTGTTGGTTTTCAACCTGAGGGTTGCCTTGTCTTCACCATCTTTGACCACTCTTTCCTTCATGCTTACTACTACAACCTTAAAGAGATTTGCATCAACTTTTTGTGTGCTTTTACCAAGGTTGGCTTTCACCAAAGTGAAGTCTTCAACCTCTACTTCATTCGCATTCTTTCCCTCAGGTGGTGCAACTATCTCAATGAAAATCTCATTGTCAATGTTCTTTTCCACATGAACTTGATTTTTGAGCTTCTTTTCTGACGTGTCTTGGTATACACTATCAAATTCTACAAAGTTCAATTGGTAAGAAAACTTTCTCCTCTTCCTACCCAAGAGGTTCTCAAGCCAAGACAAAGAGTCTCAACTAACTTCACTGGGAGGATTGGTGTTAGTCCCATCAACCCCTAATGAGTGAGATTGTGTTGAGATGTCATGAACTGGTGAATCTGGCTCCAAATAGATGTGAATTAGAGACAGTTGTAGTGGTGATGCAAGATTAGGAGGTACTGCTTCAACCTTTGGCATTGTTTCCAGTGTATTTGTGGCTACAACAAATTGTTGTTCTTGCTAATTTGCATCAACAACCTACATCTTTTCCTTCAATGACATCTTGCTATTCTTAAAACCCTTTGTAGGATTGCTCATTTCTTTTTTTCTAGGTTTTGATTTGGAAGTGGAAGGTAGTGTGGTAGTAACCGGTCCAACGACTCTATAATTGGAGTAACTACCTTCCACATCTTCTTGCTATCCAAGAATAGCTTTCTATTCTTCACAACTTGGCTTGTCCTTTCCTCAATGGAGGTGCTCTATTTTGTGTACCAGTCAATGGATTAAAGTGGCTACAAGTCTACTTGATCTTTGAAATATGTGGGAGGTACAAATTCACCATCATCATATGATAAAACTTCCACATCCTTTGATAAGAAATTAGTGATCTATGGAAGAGTGAACCTATTGTAATTGCACATGCACACTTCGAAGTCATCTACACAATTAAACTAGAAATCCTCCATGGTAGGTTTATGTGAAGATTTGTTGCCAAAGCGAGCTTCCAAAAGACCCCAAGGGTCATATGAGCACCTTTTGATGAGAAACTTAATATTAAGCTTCACCATTTCATTGCTCATTGACTTGGGATGAGCTACTGATCAACACCTGTATATACCCATCTCAAAAGGAAAGTTGATAGTAGACTTGCATTCATTACATAGAAAGGTGTGGATTTCATGCAACTACCTTAAGAATTCCATGAATACCACCTTATCCAATGGATAATGGGTAACATGGTTGGATGAACTGAGTAACCATATACACAAATGTAGGTAAATGTGGGGAATTGGATGAACCAATTGGACCAATCTACCATTACCACTCTAGCTTCTGGTGAAATGCGTATATGTAACTCATGATCAAGATCCATCACTGTGTGCATTACGAATAGGTCATGTACTCGCTTGAAGTTCCATGCTAAATATGAAAATTCAAGCTGCAAGAAATGCTCATGAACTGATGCACACCCAAAGTTTCAACAGTATTCAATCCTCTAAACTGACCTTGAAAGGCTATCAAATATACGAAATATGAAACCATGTGGAATTTTTGGGATTTGAAAAATCCTGTCATCTGGCTGTGAAGAGTGTCACTAATCAAAGCAGGCCAATCGTAATGTTCTTTGTTGTTGACAAGTTGATACATGATGTAATACATCCATGGCTGAAAATTATGTGCTTTTGCTTGACCCATGACACAGTTGAGTAGAGTAATCATGATAGCATACTCATCCCTAAATTCTCCATGTCCAACATTCTTTGGTAGATTGTTTCATTTCCCTTTGTGCCACATTTCTAACATTCTTTTCTAACATTGTTCCTTTCGCACATTAAACACCTTTTCACATTCTTCAACTGACACAACCAAGTTTTTACACATGGTGGGATAGCAAAAATCCTTTCGATGTCCTTTGGATTGAGGCTATAGATCATTCTCCCATCCACTGATTAGATTTCCTATGAAGTGGGGTTGTAATGAGTTACACAAGAAATTACAAATTTGATGTCTTGTGCCGAAATGGGAAAAGAGGCTACCTTAAGTAACCCTGATTGTTCAATGTTTTGAAGTGTGATGTTATCTACGCCTTCCAAGGCATCCAAATTGACTTCTAAATGTGCTTGATGTAAATCTGTGTCAACTGTCTTTAGGAAATCATGAATCAAGACTGATTTGGTCTTGAATTCGACTTGAGAGAACTACATACTAAAAATCTAAAGAATGCCTAGGCACATGATACTATTTCAACAACTTTTCGTAGCGGCTAAAAATAGCTTCACTGAGGGGTAGTTTTTTCAAAAAAATTGAGACGTGGATTTTATTGAGAATGTCTTTTTGAACAAACCTAGAACACTATATTTTTTAAAAGATAACTTTTTCATGAACATGCAACAACCCCTTAGAAGTAGAAGTAGTAGAAGCTATTTTTTCCCAAAAAATTCTGGCACATGGGTTTTGTAAGTGTCTGTGGGCTGAATGAACTTAGCTTGTCTAGTTTTTTAAAAGATGACTTATTTGAAAGCCCTAAAAAATGGGGGTAGCGGGCCAATTTTCTTAAGAAATTCTAGCATGTGGGTTTTGTGGCCAATCTTGTGTTGAATGAACCTAGAAGGTTCGATATGTGGAAAGATGGATTTGTCTTGAACATGTAAGAAAACCTAAGAAAAAAGTAGAAGAACCTGTGGGAAAAAATTCCAATCTTCAAGAAGATTGAAAAAGAAGAGAACCCAAAATGCTAGAAGCTGAAGATTATGAACTGTTGTCTTTGAAAGTTGATGCCCTAGAGATATAAACTTTGGAAAGATGTCCTTCTATGCAACCTGATCTTAGAAATATGAAGAACATTGAAAACCCTTTTCGTTTGATCCTTTAAATGGTGTTGTGAAGAAAAATATGTGTTTTGGCATTAACTTACAAAGAATAATGAAGAATAGATGCCTAGATGCTTGATAAATATCATTTGGAGGTGGAAGCATTGGTTAGGGTGTCAAAACCCTAATTGGAGAAGTCATTTACATGATTGGTTGTTAACTAGAATAATTCCCCAAATTCTAGGATGCCTTGAGGAAGAAAAAGTCTTCAAGAATTGTGAATTCAAGTCATCTTGGGCCCACCTTGAGATAAGGCATCCAAGTCTTGGCAATGTTAGAATATTTTTGAAGATTTTCATCTTTTCTTTGATAAACTGCCTCTATTTGATCCTTGATTTCGGATGCCTGATTGATCCTAAGGTTTGGCTAATAGATTCATTGCAAAGTTGGATCAATTTTGAAGAGATGTTACTAGAGGCTGCAAAGCCTGAAAAATGACTTTTGGTGACTTGAATTCTTGAGCGCCTTTTTGAGATTAGGTGCTTTTTCTTGCCAGTGTTAACCAATTTTCATATAGTTCTCAATTTCTACAATTTTTACCTCTCGTGCTTCAATCTGTAGCTGTTGTTGATTGATGATCCTTTTGGACTAGATGTTGAATCCATTGCAAAGCTAGAAGAATTTCAAAAAGGATGACTAGCTTCGCAAGCTCTAAAAATTGTTCTAGAAGGTTCAAATTTCTAGGTGCCCCTAGCTTGCAGGGGTGCTTTTATGCTTTTGAGAAACTATTTTCACTTTGTAACCTTTGATGAAATGCTCCAGTTTGGTCTTTTTCATCAGGAGTTTGACTGCTCCAATGAACCTGCTAACGGTCTCTTCATGGAGACTGGTCATCTCTAACGAGGTCTTCTTGGAAGTCATGAAGCTTGAAAGCAACATTTGATGCTCCAATAAGTTGGGTGCCTTTTGCTAGAAGGGTGCTTTCTACTCTAAGAAACTTTTCCATATTTTTCAACTTCATTTGACTTTCAGTGTTTCCCACTTGATCTTCGTTTGTGAGAGCTTGACAAGTCTTGTGGAATAGTAATTGGATTCATCATAAAGTTGGAAGGATTCTGAGAAGATGTCTTGGAGAAGATGACTACTAAAAATCATCGGTTGCTCAAAATGTTGGGAACCCCTATCCAACAGGGGCACTTTTGCTCTGATGAATTTCAATTTATCCTCTATTTCATGTGCTCATTTAATCAATAGCTATTTTCCTTTGATAGGTCCTCTGATCTGACGAATAGATTTGTTGTGAAGTTGAGTTGAAGCCAAGAAGATCATATGGAGATAACTAATCTAAAAACTAACTTTCAAATGGTTCCTTTTATGGGCACCTCTAGCCAACAGGGGTGATTTTTCCTTGATAGACTATCATTTTTGGTGTTTTTTTCCTTGCAGCATCTTCCACTTAATCCTCATTTGCTGATGTTTGATGAATCTATTGAACTTTCTTGATGATCTATTAGAAAGCTAGAAAATTTTTGAAGAAGACTCCCAACACCACAAAACTCAACAATTGTATTTGAGCTCTTGAATTCATGGGTGTCCCTGGCCTATAGGGTTACTTTTGGCTCTAGTGTTAGTTATTTTCTGATGATTTTACTCTCCTTGCACTTTGTGTTCACTGTGTTTCTTGACTGGGTTGACCGTGTTGTCAACAACATGACCACATTCATTGTTGTGATTACTTTCATCACTTCATGCAAACGGGCATTGAAAAGTTGACCAATGTGTTAACTGCAAAGGCATCTCTCTCTTGACAAGGCATCCTTTTTCTAGACTTAGTTTATTTTTTGTATTTTTAAAATTTTGAAATTTCCCCTTCATCGTTGAGCATTTCTTTCCATAGACTCTTGTGTGCAGTGTTTGAAGCCTAGCTTTTGATACCTGGTACGTCTAGCCATTTGCCATTGATGACCTCAGAGGTCCTAGCTTTTCTCCTGAAAAAGTGAAATAGACCCACCAAAGAAAAACCAACTTTTTGATGATTCTGACTTGATCAGTGTGATTGTGATCAAGAATTAACCTATTAAAATCATTTTGAGTCATTTTTAGAAAGATCCTATTTTTATGGTTTTTCTAAAAACATGGGCCTGAAACCCTAGAATTTCAAAATTTTCAAAATTTTGAAAGTATCCTCTTGACATAAAACCCAAAAAAACCTCATGCTTCGTTTTTCATTCAAAATTTTCTAAAAAATAGCAAACTTCCATTCTTAGGAATTTTGACCTAAATTTGACTTTTGACAACAATTTTACAAGTTTTTAATCATTTTTATCAAAATGCCTTATTGAAGCAAAAATTTAATTTTGGGTACAACAATTCTAAAAGTAAATATTTTTTTGTAAACATGTCTACTCTAATTTTTAAAATTAAATTAAATAGCTTTAATTATGACTTATAAAAAGGTCACATTTCGTTTATATTTAGATTCAAACATATCTTTGATGTTGCAATGAATCCAAAGTCAAAGCCAGATCTATCCACATCCAAGAATGTCAAGAAAAGTGGAGGACTCAAAATGAGGAAGCTCTTGGCCGAGTAAGAATTTCAATTTCTCCTAAACTATATGTTCATATTAGGAACTGTTTGAAAACCTATAAAGCATGAGATATCCTTGAAACTATCTACAATAGTTCAAATGAGTCAAAGAAGATACAATATCAAGATCACTTTGACAATTTGAGATACACTGATTTCAAAACTATGGATTATTTTTGTTAAAATTTTATGCATTAAATAGTTAATTGCAATGTTTATTTGTAAAACTTGAAGATCTTAGACTAATTCATATTGTTCTTAAGAAATGTCTTCCTAAACAATTTCAACAATTTATTACAAATATTCATGCTCAATTAGCTATTCCTTCATTAGCTAGTCAACTTATGATAATTTTAGAAATTTATTAAGGCAAGAGAAAGCACAATTGATTCAATTTGGTAATCCTTAAAATAGTGAGCATACTTTTTTGTCTAAAAATCATAAGAAAAATTTTAAGCCTCATAATAATCAATATTATAATCCTAAATCTTATCACAATAATACTAATGATCTTAGAAAGAATAATTCTTCTAAGAGGCCTCATTGTACTTATTGTGATAAAGATGGTCATTGGTCTAATACTTGTTTTTAGAAACAAAATGATAAAAATCCCATGAGGCAAAATAATCAACAAAATAAACTTCATAATAATAGGTTTAACAACAATGCAAGTCAATCTAGAAGAGCTTTTACCTGTAGTTATAATGCTTCAACATATCTTGAATGATTTATTGATTCAGGTGCTTCTCAACATGTTGCTTCTCATAAAGAGGTATTTGAATCTATGCAACTTGATATGTCTAATGTTCCACTTCAACTTGCTAATAATCATAGTTGTAAAGTAGAATCAATTGGAGATGTGAATGTACCTCATGGTAAGTTACATGATGTTTTGTATGTTCTAGAACTAAAGACTAATTTTATTTCAATAGCTAAGTTTTTTCAAGATTAAAAAATAGAATTCTATTAGGATATGTGCTATATGATTGATCCAAAAAAATTATAAAGTCATTGCTAATGCTAAATTAGACAATGATAATTTATTCAAATTTTATGAGTTTGCTCAATCTAAATATTCTTTACTATCTACCATTCATTGTTAATGTTTGGTATGAAATACTTGGTCATATCCATGCTAATAATATTTCCTTCATGCAAAAATATAATATCTTAGAAGGATTTTCTAGCATTTTTTCATCTAAAATTGTATGCACAAGATGCAGGAGTGGTAAGATGCATAGGGAGCCCTTTCCATGAGGTCAAGCATGGAGGGCACATCATAAGTTACACCTAGTCTATAGTGACCTTTTGGGACCCATGGAGAATAACTCCATCCAAATATCAAGGTATGCACTTACTTAAATTGTTGATGATTACTCTAAAAGAACTTGGATCTATTTTCTTCAAAGTAAGGATCAAGATCTTGATTTTTTCTGAATTGCATAAACTTTTTGAAAGACAGTCTGATTTTAAAATAAAAAATTGTAGAACTAATCATGGTAAATAATATGTGAATGATTCTTTCAATAGTTATTTAAAATCATTTGGTATTAAACATGAGCTAACTTTTCCCTATACACCTCAAAAAATGGTGTAGCAGAAAGGGAGCATAAAACTATTGTTGAAATGGCTAGATGTATGTTACATGAAAAGAATGTGTCTTATAAATTTTGGGCTGAAGCAATGTTTTGTATTACTTATATCATTAGTAGAACTCCTACAAAATCTTTAAAGGATATAATTCATGAAGAGGCTTGGTCTTGTAGAAAACTTAATCTTAAGCATTTAAGAATTTTTGGTTTAATTCCTTATGTTCATAAAACTAAGGAAAAGAGGAAAAAATTAGATTCTAAATCTTCTTATCATATTTTTGTTGGGTATGATGAACATTCGAAAGCTTATAAAGGAGTAAGTGCATCAATATGGTGCACAAAAAGGGGGTCAAAAGCGACCAATTTTTTTTTCTGAAATCAACTAAACTTGAACTTGGAGGAGTAATTTGAGATTCATGAACTCAAAATTTGAAGATACTAAAAGAACAAGAATTGTAGTACTCTAAATCTAGGCTTTAAACTACTAATTTTTTAAAAAATAGATAAGATTAAGAGGATCAAATGCTTCACACACACAAAAGTGTTTCTATTTTTTTAGCAAAACATAACATAGTGTTTGATGTGTGCCGCTCAATTTTTTAGTTGCATTTAATATTTTCAAAAACCCATTGGTAGAAATATAGTTAAGATTGAGTACTAGAAGTATATTTTTTATAATTTTTTATTGAGTATTTTTTTTATGATTTTCAAAGTGGATGCATCTTGAAAATCACATCACTAAGTGTGCACTTAACATAAGTTGCACCAAAATAATTGAAAACACAATTTTTTTCCAATGTGTAAAAATTAAGTGTAGAACAATATCATTTTTTTTTTCAAATTTGGACAAGTTGGTCAAAATTTATTAAAAAATTTAGTATATATGTCTCTAATAACTATGGAAACATTAGTGAAATAAATTAAAAATAAATATGTTAATGTAGTTTAAATAAAAATAATAATATATGATTAGAAAGCTTAGAAGATGTGTGAAATTATGGTGATAATTTTATTGATTCGATTTAGAAAAAAAACACATCAAAATGAGGCAAATGAACCATCCAAGTATAAGTAAAAACCCAAATGCATATGTGTTTAGTACAAGTCAAAATATGTGTGAGTTATATGCAAGAAAAATATGCTCATTTTTTATGCAAGCCAAAATACACTTGTACTTTGGTCTACACTAAAAGTATCATGCTCTTGAATCTAACTTTCCAACTCTCTCTCCCTCCACATCTATCTCTAATTCTCTCTACATCTCTCTCTATCAATATTCCTCTCTTTGAGTATCTCTCCCTCCCCCAAAATCTTTTTATCCCTCTCTCTCTCCAAATATCTATATCTCTCCCTAGCTCCCCCTCCCTCCCTCCATCCCCTTTGTACTCTTTTCTCAAATCCTTTCTATCTCCCTCTCTCTCTATCCCTATTTCCCTCCTTCATTTTCTACTCATTTTCTCCTATGTACCTAACTCTCCCTATCTCTATCTCTTCTTTCTCCCTATCTACATATCCCCTCCCTCTCTCTAACTCTCTCCACCTCTCTCTCTCTCTCAATACGTCTCTATCTATGCTATAATTCACTCATGTTTCTAGGAATAAAATGTCTCCCCCATTGCTCAAAAATTCATCTTCATAGGAGCAAGTGTTTTATAATGTGCTCATGTTCCTATGAAGATAAAAATCCTCTATGTATCTCTCTCCATATTTCTTTGGGCTCCCTCTTTTTGTCTCTCCCTCCCTCTCTCCCTCTCACTCCATCTGTCTCTCTCTAATGTGCTCACATTTCTATGAAGAATTTAGAGTTGAGGGTTTAGGTTTGAAGGTTGATAGTATATTGTTTAGGGTTGATGGTATAGGTTTTAGTGTTAATTGTTAATGTGAATAATTAGGGTTTAGTGTAATAGGGTTCAAGGCGTATCTCCTAGTGTTTAGGGTTTAGGGTGCAGTTTTTATGATCGATGATAGATGGTTGAGGGTGATGTAGAAGCATCTAGGGGTACCAAGCAATCTTGCATCCCCAAATTTTTTTATTTTTTTATTTATTTTGGTTTGTTGGCGGCATCTTGCAAGAAACAATTTAAATTATTTTAAGATCTCCTCAAATATAAAAATCTTTTGGGTGAATTTGAATTTAATTCCAATTCAAATTGGAAGTACTGGGAGGTGTGAATTAATGAAAAAATTGAGAGTTACAAAATCCCACACCCAAGCATGAGGGAGATATTATTGTGTGATGTAACTTCATAATACATTTTAAAAAGAAAATTACATTGAAATAATGATAAGAGTTGTAGGTGCCAAAAAACGAGGTAGTGAAGTGGGATTGTGGATAAAGAAAATGGTGAAAATAAATTTATTTTTGTAAGAAAAATTGAAAGAGGGGGGTTATCCACACGCAAGAAGGAATAATGATCAATTTGGATGTTTGACTGTCATTTTTGGGGGAGGAGGAGATTGTCTAGGCTGTGACTCTAAGACCCAATTTCAGTAAATTGGGCATAACTTTCTCATATGGTAACGAAATCAAGAATTTCAAAATAATCTAGAAATATGAGAACAAGGCACACCAAAACCAGAAGGAATTTTAAAAGATTCATAATAATCAGGGAGTAGTAATGGACAAAAAGTGATAGGTTTGTGGTGGAATTTTACTTATTTGTTCTTAATCTTTCCTATAGATGATTTTTGTAGCAGATGGAGCTTATATGGAGGATTTAAATGTGTGTAGATTTTCATATTTTTTGCTGGTAATAAAGAAATTTGCAACAGATTTAAAATATTCATTCATGGACTTTTGTTAATGAAGAGTTTAGGTTCCTTGCTTGTAGCTTGCTAGTAGCTTTGAAGACTAAATATGAGATAGATGACTTGCATAAATCTTGTTGTTGTCCACATGAGTTTTTGAATGCTATTTAAGTGGATTTCTCTATGGTTTTAATTAAATGAATGTGTAAAAATTTAGAGTTTGAGAATTTGGATTGATTAGGCTGCAAGATTGGGTGGCCTGATAAGGTTCCCTAGTATTGACTACATCAAATGGTATCAGAGTAGGTCGATCTTGTGGGTTGTGAGATGTGTTGAGTATGATTTTGTTGCAGTAGGTTGCTTTGGTGAAGAGTGAAGCAATGAAGCTGCAAGAGAGAGAGTTGTGAGAAGGTATGTTTGTTGTAGGCATGAAAGAGGGTCTGTGACTACTATCCTTCAACAAAGATAAAGCTGGGTAGAAGGTGTAGAGCTCCTTCATTGAAAGAGGGTGGGTAGAAGAAGCATCTTCAAGAGTCTTTGTTGGGTACAGGATAGTTGTGTGAGTGAGATATTGTTGCAAGGAGTACTTGTAACTATAGAGGGACTTGTGAGTCTCTAAAAATGATTGTGAAAAAGAAGATGAGATGGGTCATTGGAAGACCTGTGAGAATGTTATTTTGGGAAGAGTATTGGGAAAAGGCAAGAGAAAAGAAGCTCATTACAAAGTTGAAGAAGATAGAAGTGAGATTGGATTCCCTTGAGGAAAGCTTTGGAATGAAGAAGCAAGTTATAGAAGAGGAAAATCAAACGTTTGGAAAAGAGGACAACAAAAAGAATTATGTAGAAGTGCAATGTTATGGCCCTATGATGGAAAGAGCATGGAGAGAAAGACATGTGGGAGCAGCCCACACATTTGTAGTTCCAAGAAAGGAAGAAAATAAGAGAAGGTGAAAAAAATGGAGAAAGAAAGAGGTAGCAATGGATGTACATGTTGTTGAAGACATAAAAGTGAAGAAAAATGAAGTTGCATTCATAGGAAATGAAGTTGTAGCAACAAAAATAGAGGTATTATCTCCTTTTGATTTTTGAAAATAAATGATTAAAGTTGATATGTATGTAGAAGAGGTAAAGGAAAGTGAAGGAGCAGTAGAAAATAAAGAAGAAGATGGCATGCTACTACAAATTGCAGCAGTTGAAAGGGAGTGGAGAGCATTGACAACAGGTGAAACAAGAGTTGCAATTGACAAAGAGGTAAAGTTTCAATTTTCAAAATTATTTGATAATAAAAAAAGAAGTTGATTCATATGAAAATGACAAGGTTAATATGAATGGAGATGAGACTACTGATATTGATGGAGCACTAATAGGGAAAGAAGAGAAAATAAGAGTACTTAATGATTTTTTGAAATTTAGTGATGTTGATGTCAAAGTTGATTTGTATTGTGTTGAAATGGTGAAATAAAGTGAAATGGGAAAGATGGTTAGGGGAAAAAATAATAGGTTACAAACTGAAAAACAATAAGGTATGATAAATTTTATTGACATGGAAGAATGGGAGAATGAAGGAAGACAAGGTAAGAAAGAAGGGAAAACAAAAATATTTGATTTCTATGAATTTGTTTATGTTGATTTGTATGCAGGTGTTGAGAATGATGAAGTAGGGTGGAAAGAAGAAATTTGGTATAGTAAAGTTAATTTCATGAAGGGAAGAAAGAGAGTGAGGATGAAGGAACGAAGAGATAAGAATTTTTAGAGTAGAGTGGAGAAAAAGAAACATGTATCGATAAGGAGGAAAGATGGCTGAAGAACAAGCACTGAATCTTTAAATGTTCATGAGCTTCAACTCATGGAAAATTTCTTCTTACCCTGGGTGTTTGATGCAGGAGCATCTATGGGCACCAAGCAATATTGCATCCTCAAAAACATATTTAAATTTTGTCATTTTATTTTACTTTATTTTGGTTTGTTGGTGGCATCTTGCAAGCAATAATTTTAATTATTTTAAGATCTCAAATGTAAAAATCTTCTAGGTGAATTTGAATTTAATTCCAATTCAAATCAGAAGTGTTGGGAGGTGTGAATTAATAAAAATATTGAGAATTACAAAATCCCACACCCAAGCACGAGGGAGCTATTATTGGGTGATGTAACTCCATAATACATTTTAAAAACAAATTACATTGAAATAATGATAAGAGTTGCATGTGCCAGAAAAAGAGGTAGTGGAGTGGGATTGTGGATAAGAAAAATGGGAAAAATGAATTGATTTTTGCCAGAAAAATTGAATGAGGGAGGTTACCCATGCCCAAGAAGGAATAATGAGCAATTTGGATGTTTCATTGGAATTTTGGGGGGAGGAGGAGTTGCCTAGGTCATGACTGTGAGATTCAATTTTAGTAAATCAGGCATAACTTTCTCATACAGTAATGAAATCAATAATTTCAAAATGATTTGAAAAGTTGAGAACGATGTGCACCAAACCCAAAAGGCTTTTAGAAAGATTTCTCGTATAATCAAGGAGAACTGATGGACAAAAAGTGATGAGTTTGTGGTGGAATTTTGCATATTTGTTCTTAATCTTGCTTGTAGATTTTTTGTAATAGATGGAGCTTATATGGAGAATTAAAATGTGTCTTTTCATGATTTTTTGCTGGTAATAAAGAAATTTGTATCAGATTTAAAATATTCATTCATGGATTTTTGTTAATGAAGAGTTTGGGTTCCTTGCATGTAGCTTTCCAATAGCTTTGAAGACTAAATATGAGATAGATGGCTTGCATAAATTTTGTTGTTGTCCACATGAGTTTTTGAATGTTATTTCAATGGATTTCTCTATGGTTTTAATTAAATGAATGTGCAAAACTTTAGATTTTGAGAAGTTGGATTGATTAGGCTACAAGATTGGGTGGCCTAATAAGTTTCCCTAGTCTTGAATACATCAAAGGGTCTACCTACCTCTTTATATATCATCTCACATCTCCCCCCTCTCTACTCTCCTCCCCACCTCTATTGTTCTCTATATCACTTCTCTCTCTCCCCTAGATCTACCTCTCTCTATCTAACCTCTCTATATATATATAATCTTTCTATCTCCCCTTCCCACCTCTCCCCTCATCCCTCCTTATCTACCTCTCCCTCCCTCCCTATATGTAGATCTCTCTTCTCTCTATCTTAAATCTCTCTCTCTCTCTACTTCTCTTCTCTCTATCTCACCTTTTTTATCTCTCCCCCATGTCTCTCCTCTCTCCCTTTAATATCTCTAATATATTAATTACTTAGGGTGTAGGGCCTATGGTTTATGGGTTTAGGGTTGATGGTTTATGATGTTGAGTATAGATTTGAGTGTTTGGGGATTAAATTTAACTATGTAGGTTTTAGTGTTAATTATTAATGTTGGGTTGTAGAGTTTAACATATAGGGTATAAGGTTTATGTATTATGGTTTAAGTGATAGGATGTAGGGTTTATGGTTGATGATATAGGGTATAGGGTTGAGAGTATAAGATTGATTAATAAGGTTTAGGTTTGAGGGTATAGGAACTTTAAGGATTGAAGGTATAGGTTTTTAGGGTAGAGTGTATAGGCTTTACAACCTAGGGCTAAGTGTAGGGTTTAGGGTTGACGATATATGATATATAGGGTATAAGGTTGAGGGTATAACATTTAGGATTGAGTGTATAGGGTCGAGGGTTTATCCTATAGGATTTAGAGTCTAGGTTTGAGAGCTATTATTGGGTATGTGTAGGATCATGATGGGCCAAAAAGAGGCGATGTGAAAAAGTTGTGTTTTGCATCGACCAAAAAACATGAAAATCCCGAGTTGAGTTTTTTTTAGGTTGGGTGTCAGTACATAGCTCCAAAGCAATGCCTAAGGAAATAATTACAAATCAGATATCTGATTTGAATCAGGTATAAATAGATATGTGTGGCCTTTTAAAATCATTTCAAGCATTTTAAACATCTAAGAGCATAGTGAGAGCGACATTTGGGCTATCAGATATCTAATTTGAGTTGATATCTGATTTGTAGGGTAAGTTTTTGGGTTTTTTTTGTTTTAATCAATTTTTCTATTAGTTTTGTATAATTTTAACTAGTTTTTTATATATTTTTATTAAAAAGTAGGGTTTTTTATGGATTTTTATTAAAAACTAGCATTGTTAATGGATTTTTATTAAAAACTAAAGTTTGTTATGGATTTTTGTTAAAAAGTAGGGTTTTTTATGGATTTTTATTAAAAATAGGGATTTTTTACAATAATTTTATTTATATTGTGTAATTTCAATTAGATTAATTAGTTTTTAACTTTAATTAGGTATTATGGCTGAGAATGAAAATGCACAAATGCCAAATGTCCACCACCTCTGTGCCCATCAATTGAAGACTTAATTGGTGAAAAATTGGAGCAATTGAGGGGCATTTGTGATGTTTATAAGATAATCCCTCGATTATCCCAAATGACAAACACATTGAAGGAAATAATTAAAAATATGGAAACCTTCTCCTCCCAACATAATGCCTTTCTTTCATGGTGAGAAACCATGAGGGAATATTACTCCTGTGGATTGTCTTATGAAGATGTGACAAATCTCCAAATAACAAAAGCCCAAATAGCCTCTTTATTTGTTAACCCCCGCACCGGTTTTCCAGTTAATGTTAATAAACCAAAACTTTCTATAAAATGGTGCACGAATAAGGACATTGTAGATAACTTTTGGGATAGTTGGTGTTTGGTTTTTGATAAACCACCCAACAAAAATAGTGATATACCATTTTAATTTATTAAAAATTATGCACTGAGTTTGTGTTAGGGCATCATGTCAATTACTTTGACATTAAACCCTTCTAGGGCATCAATGGAGGTACACCCCAGGATAGAACAAGGGAAATTAGAGTAGTCCAATGCCCATATGTTCCCCCTCCTCCCCTTCCTCTACCACCTCCAATACACCATTGAAATATTATCAAGGATGCAACCACACAGACTATTCAGGATATTCACTCTTTCAGTGGTCTTTTGGTTTCCCATACTTCTACAATAGCTCAGCCACATTTTGATGATGTTGGAAATGGATCGAGTGCTAATACATCATCCTCCTCAGGTCCACATATTTGTGTGCCACCAGATATGCTTGGGTCCTCTTGTATAGCCCGTTGAGCATCCCTTGGACACTTCTGATTATAACTTCCATGATGTGGACATTATAGGAGATTAGACGTAGGGGAGTAGAGTGTACCCTACAAAGTCCTCTCCTGCTAGAGAGGGGGATGTTGGAATAGTTACACATGTAATATTTAAGTTGTAAATTCATAACTTGCATTTTTTTTAAACGAATATTAATAAGAGATAGTATCAAGTACTAATATTTATTTACATTGTCTATTTAATAGTTGATGTCTAAGGAGGAACTCACATAGGTGATTGATAACACCTTAGGGCTATTTCATTTGGCTTCGACATGCACACAGTATATATTTTCACACACTCATTTACATTTTTTTATTATATACTTGATTTTCATTTGAATTGTCATTAATGAAATTATATATTAACTTATTTGTTTATATTTTCCTCTTGTAGGAAACACCTAGTGCGAGTGAGGTGTAACACTGTCTAGAAAATGGAGGCGCAATGTTAGATAAGGGAAAGGTAATTGAACTCAAATTCGATTGAATTAATATTTTTAAGATCTTATATTGATTATACATACATCGACATAGATTGGTAGTTTCATATGTACTTTTCATTTTTATGTACATGTGGTTATAAGCTATACATACTTGTTGATAAGTGTCACAATACCTGAAGGAGTAGGTGTTGAAACACCTCAAGGAGGAGGTGTCGAAACACCTAAAGGAGATAAAGAAAAAGAGATGCCTAAAGAGGTATGTGTTTATTTTATTTTGTGTTTGGTAAATATGTTCCTATTACTAACAATTGTATGCTAACTTGTATCAATTTTATGTTTTTGTTCACATATATAGATTGAAATTTCAAAAGTTAGTTTGATTGGTTCTTTTAGAGGGGCATATTCTAAGACTCCTGACCATTTGAAGAGATGTATATTTCAGGTAATCAAGATTTCAATTTTAGAGTTCAATTATAATTCAATGTATATTGATTTTGATGTTAATTATTCAATTTTAAATTATATAGTATAACTAATCTCAATTGTGGTTTGAATTTTTCTTGTGCAACTACCTTCAGAGCCAAAGAGTGCTTTAAAGAGACTCCATTTTGATGATCCGCCAATAGTTTAGGATGAAATAGACACTTTGGCATGTAAATTTTGAATAGATATCGAGATGGCATATGCCACATTTTGTAAAACTTTGTTTGAGTTGGCATTGATGGGTAAAAGCATAAAGTAGTGTCACACTTTCAGCCAACTTATCTGCACAACTTAATTTAAGTATTTCTAACTAAAAATCAATTTTGGTCAAACATATGATCTATAAGATTCATTCTAGCTAAGTTAGATACTTCCACAACTTTCTCAAATAAAATTGTTGGCTAAAAATATATGGAGCACCACTTTTAGTCCAATTTACCAAAAAAGTAAAATTATTTTAAAAAATTGAAGTTTCAATAACTCCTACTAATGTAAATAACATTTTTTTTTAAATATTAAAATAACTTTTTGTAGTCCATAAGAGTAGTTTTCAAAAATATATTTATTTTAATAGTTTAATTATTATTTATATTTTATATTTTATTTTTACTAAAGGTAGGTTATCAACATAAAATATTAGGTTGATTACCATGCCAAGGAAAAATACTAAAACTTATTAATTTTTTAAAAAAAAATATGATGCACTAGATAAATGCATCTATTTCAAGATGGTATTTTTTTTTTTCCATTTTAGATAAATATTTAATATGAAAGTTGACATCCGATGGAAACAACTATTTTTTTATTCACGCACATTTTAATATTTATTAAAAAATATATAGTTATCAAAATTGGAAAAAAAAATCCATGCACTAAAGTTTCAAGTTATAAATACACAAAAAATTTGAAAGAAAAAAAAACTACTATAAAAGGTTTGACATCCCGTGCAACTTCATTTTTCAACATTTTATTAGAAACTAAATTGTAGTGTTAATTTATTAAAAACTAGTTTAAAATAATTTTTTAATTTTTTTTTAAAATACAAACATAAAATATACTAAAAAATACATATTTTACTAGTTTACATCATTACAAAATTCAAAACATATATGCCACTTTTAGTGATTGAAGTTTAAACATTGGATTAGTGTTGGTTGTTTCCTTTATAAAATGTGAAACAACTTTGTGCTTTTACCCTAATGCCATTTTTGTATATGGACATACTCTTGATTATTGGATAATTTGATATATAGAAGTTGACAATCAAAATTTAATTTGTTCCTCATGTGCATGATTAAACTCTTTGAAAATTTAATCTTGAGCAGTGGTTAAATACCAATGTACAATAGCATAAAAAATAATGGTTATATTATGTAGTTTATATATTCATATCACTGATTACATTGCATTACACATCTTTCAAACTCAAAGCATTACTTCACATTGCATAACTAACAACTAGATGTTGATAGATGAAAAAAATTTAGTTACAATATAGTTTTACAAAGTCAAACTAAGTAGTTATGCAATTACTTCACATTGCATAACTAATAAATAAGAGCAACTGTCAATTGCATTTGCTTGTCATGGAATTCTATGAGACCACATTTCTTTGAGGAATTTTTTCAAATAGTTCACTGCCTTGTCTACACTAACTCATTTGACTGCAAAATATGACAAAACTTTCTGATGAAAGATGTATAATTAGATGTATTGTTGGGTACCTATGTATTTAATGTGAAATTTTCAATTTTTTTTAAATTTATGCCCAACGTTAGTCAAAATTGTGAGGATCCATGATTTTTGTCACTATTTGACATACACTTAAAGTCAACCATCCCCTTCCATCAATTTGTGGGCCGACATATGGTTAGCCTCCTTAATTTGTGGGCTGGCGGGTATATGGTTAGCATTCAGTGGGGTTCCGAAGAATGTTTTTTAATAAATAAAAGTGAGTTCAACAATTTATCTATACTTGCAACAATATTTTGCTATACTTGTGAATTTTCTATACATGTGACAGTTTGTGGAGGTTATAGGCCAACTTTTTTTGGTGCAAAATATTAGAATTATTAGATTTTGTTACCTGTCTATGATTAAAAATTATTGGACTCGTGTGAATTTGATATTTTTTGAAGATCTAATTATTCAAGCTTGGTATAGAAAAATCATGTCAAATAATATTAATGCAAAACAAAATGAAGAGACACTTGCTAGATTGTGAGCTAGATTGAAAAAAAAGGGTGATGGAAAATGTTATTGTCTTTGCAATAATTGCAAGGGCTTAAAGATGAGAAGAATTTTAATCACAACAGCTGAGAAACATTGTAGGCAGCATGGTTATGTTGAAGGGGGGAATGATTATCATCCATTGGTAAGTTGCTCATTATATATGTCTTTATATTGATTGAATTTGTAAATGTTTATATCATTTTAACATTTTTTATATATAAAAAATCACTTGATCATGATCATGGTTTATTTGTGTCGATCATTATTATAAAGGTGGGCACCCTAGGGCACATAAGTATGGATTATCACAACCCGAAGAATGTGGTTTTGCAAGCAAAGGAACATGGAGCTGTGAATATCGAAGATGAAGTTAATGATCATATGGAAGAAGATGATCATGCACTAGAAAAAATAGTTGAAGATGATGGTACAAATACATTGATCCATGACACATTTAGTGGCACAGTTGATCATGATGATCGAGATGACTTTTATGATGTTCATAATTTACCTATACTTGAGAAGGCATATGAGCCCATTTATGAAGACTCCCAAACAACTATTCTCTTAGCTATACTGTTGCTCATGAACTTGAAGGTTATGAATGGTTTATCCAACATAGAAATCTCATAGATGTTAAGATATGTCATATATGCCATCTTTTTTTATCTACTTTTGTTGTTAGTTCATCACTAGTAAATAAACGATGAAATATGTACCATTAATATTTTTTATATTAACACATTATTTTTTTGTTGTAGATTGATAGGTGAATTTTTGTTACCACCATGAAATATTTTACTTCGCTCATGCTGAGATTTATCTACCATTATGAAAGATATTGGAATGGAGTATCAAGCAATAGATGCATGTCCCAATGATCATATTATATATCATAAACAACATGAATTTGCAACAAAATGCCTAGAATGTCATATTAGTAGATATCGAACATATCAACTAACAAAAAAGGTGCCTCGCAAGGTTCTTCGTTAGATTCCCATTATTCCACGTATGTAATGATTATTTAAGTGTGAAAGCTTAACACAATTTATGGATTACCATGCATGGAATAGAAGTGGAAATGACATTCTTTGAATTCCTGTGGATCATGCATTTAGGGACATGGAGCAAAAATGGCTACACTGTAAAGAAGAACCTCGTAATCTCAGGCTTTCATTAGCAGTGGATAGTGTCAATCCATTTGGAGAGCTGAGATCTATTTACTCAGTGTGGCCTATTTTTGTTATCAACAATAACATTCCTCCATGGATGTCAATAAAGAGGGAGGACATAATGTTGAAAATGATTGTTTAAGGTATTTGTTTACATCAATTTTCTTTAACATAGTAGCATATCATTTGTCTTATTTGTTGCATAATGACTTATATTTTTTTCATTTAATAATCATGTACATTAATTTATATATATTGCAGTAAAATGGTTATAATAATTATGTAATGTTTATGTTCATTCAATTAGGTAAGTACCAAGTTAAAGATATGAATGTATATATCGAGCCTCTTATCAACGAGTTACTAAAGTTATAAAATGGAATCACTATGTATGACATCTTTAGACCAATAGGACAAAGACAATTTCAATTCCATGCAATGCTTGTATGGAGAATTCATGATGCCCCAAGGCTAACACATTTTTGTGGTATGTTATAATGTTCGACTGCACTTTAATGATATTTAATTTAATGAAGTAGATACCATGCATATTTTTTAAAATGGACATATTTAGTCCAATTATATATGATCTCGCAAGTCTTCAAACAAAGGGAAAATTTGCATGTCTAGTTTGTGGTCTAAAGATGAAATCTCATTGTTCAACAAGTTTAGGAAAGCAGGTGTTTGATGAGTATAGACACTTCCTCCATAGAAATCATAAGTATCAAACTACTAAAAAATATCTTTTCAATGGGAAAGAAGAGACTACATCAAAACCATGAAGAATGATACCTCGCCTATGGAAGTTGGAATATAATAGAATTAATCATCAAGGCTATACATCGGATCAAATTGTTTATCTATCATATATGATATGTTTGGAATTTATATTTTTATGTTGTGTTTTGTTTACTCATGTTGTAATTGGCAATGATTGTCGTTGTTAATTTGTTTAACTTATATGCTTCATGAAGGTCATTAAGGCATTAATGGCCTGCTTCCATAGGGACTAAAAACTTATCCCAAAAAATTTAGTAGGTTTCCCTACTATGAGCAACTACAAATTGTGCATTTGTTTGATACAATGCATATCGGAAAGAATATAATAGAAACGTTATGGAAAATATTGGATGGAGGGCATGATAAAGAAAAAACTATCAAAATTTGTAGTGGCATTCATGAAGCCAATCATGCAATGAAAAATGTCACTCAATTAAATAGTGATGGAGACCAAATTAATATAAGCGCCCTTCCTTGCTTATTAATGGAGTAAAAAAGCAATACTATAAAAAAAATTCATACAAAAAATTTGATTTCCCACAGAGTTTGCTGCAAACATAAACAATATCATAACAAAGAAAGGTGAATTTGGGTCAGGGATGAAAATGCATGATTGACATACCTTCATTAAGGTAATTATTCTGGTATATTTTATATATAGTTGTGTACTGTATGTACTTTTCAATGTATTATGTTTACTAGTTTTAGAAAAATAATGAAAAGATCATTTTATAATTGTTGCAGTATGTTCTACCTCTATCTCTCCCAAACAACTTCGACAACAATGTCAAACAAGTTATATATGATCTTGGAAAATACATGAGGTAAGTAGCAATATTTGTTCAATTCATTGTATAGATCTTATATTTTCCATTTGTTTTACTTGTTATGTAATATATTGTATATTTTTGTTAAATCTCATTAATATATTTGCACCTTGAATCACTTGTAGATGGCTGTCATCTAAAGAAATCCATAAAGAACACATAAATTATTGGAGGAGAAAAATTCCTCATCTAATGTGTGAAATACAAAAGTTTCTATCTTCGACATTTTTCAATGCACAAGAACACTACCTCATACACCAAGTTGAGGAGATTTAATTGTGTGGACCTATGCACATAGGGTCAATGTGGATGGTTGAGAAGCACTTGAAAATTTTGAAGGCTTTGGTTAGACAAAAAGCACATCCTGGGGGTTCTATGGTGGAGGGATATATGGTATACTAGACCATGGTGTACATTACTGAATATCTTCCTAAGTTCGCAGCAAAGATCTATGTAGATCGCATTTGGAATCCCAACTCCATTAAAAAATTCTAAGGGGAGTACCTAATGGGGAAAGGTAGATTGAGGAAAGTGAGAGGTAATTATAAGATGGTAATGGAGATTAATTAGAATACATTTTACATTTCCTTCAATTGCTTGAAAAGAAATAATAGAGAACTTGTCCAAATGAAATAATCTTCCACACACAAATAGAAAAGTACCAGTATTGTATTACTCCAGAAAATAAGTCTTTCACTGCTCAAAAGTATTAAGATCTTTAAAGGTGTTGATGACCAAATATTAGAATTCAAATTTCATATATATAAGAAGAAGACCCAACAAAGGTGTCTCTTCAGATTGTCTTTTGGAAAATAATTAAACTACTAATCTTAATTAAACTTATAAAACAATTTAATCTTCTCCTAACATTGGCTTAGCTACTAAGAGATGTTTTTTATACTCCTCCAAGGTAAGGGTATCCACATCATGCACTGCATTTCAAGCTTCATATTTGAGTTTTATCATCAATTCCATATGTTTACATGCTCCATCCAATAATAACCCTTCTACTTTGACTGTATCCAATGCTTCCTAAAGTATCCTATTGTATTCATCCATCCTGTTAGCTCTCAAAAATGCAAGAAAAATACCTCAAGAGGTTGCCAAACTCTTGGTACATTTCAGGGTAACATACAAGGCCAAATATTTTAGACCTTCTTCTCTTCCGGTGCTGCTAGACCTAGGCAGGTACACCTATATGAGTGAAGCAGACTTGATTTGTGTTTATTATTCCAAAAATTTATCCACAATGGCAAGTGGGAGTGGACAATTGAATCTTCATTGTGGTATAGATTGTATAAGCAATATCAAGGCTAATCCTAATATGTTCAGTTAATAGATGTACAATATAAAATGGATTAACTAAAATGAAGTATGTAAGACCAGTGCCTGATCGAGTATATGGAGTCTAATGAGGTCTAGAAAAGTGTAATCTGTGATGGTAATAATTCAAACTATTCGGCACACAAATGTAGTTTGCAACTTGTACAAACATGCAAGTGATTGATAGATTCTACTTGAGATAAAATGACAACCCTAGTTATATAATTTTGCTTATTTATCCAATTAATACTTCCCAATTACTGTGATTGATTAGAAGGATTTAATCTCTGACTGAGAGAACCAAATAACCACATCACACAAGAACAACAAATGTGTATTGATAAACTAAATATATGTTGGATATATCAATTTAAACAATAGAAAAGTATCAAAATGGAGACAACCAAATAACTGTATAATTCCAACAAACAACTAATACCAAGATTAAGCCACGAATTCATAAATCTTCATTAACTTCATCAAAATTCATACATGCATTTGAGTCCTTTTAGATAAAAACATCATTGCAAAATTACTTACTATATATTTCTCCTATCTTCCTATCTATATCTCTCTTGATCATATAGAATAGGTATAAATATAACAAACTATGAAAGGACATGTCCTTTTAGAAATGTTTTTGCATAACAATAATAAACTAGTGGTTAGGCTCTATGTAGCCATAAATGGATTTTTGAAAAATGATCAAGGTAATCCTGACATGCATGTGTGTCAGTATCTTCGAGTGCATTCTAAATTGCTATCTCCATGATCAACATTCATTCATTCTGCTCACAAGCCTTGTCCAGTGTTGAATTGTCTCCTATAGCTGCCTTCAAAATTGTTTGCAACATTGATTCACATTCCCTAATCCATTTTTATTTTTCCTTCAATTACCCTTTGTCTTCTAATAGCATTGGTAATCCCTTCTTAGTGGCATCAATCAACCCCTATTCATCCCCCTACAATTCTTCTTGAAATTCTTTGTGTCTTTTTATGAAATGATTGGCAATATCAATAGCTCCATTATCTGGAACATCTCTTTCACACATTTATTGTAGTTTCTCATGGATTCTCCCATCGATCATCTTATGTTCTCATTCTACATCATAATTTTTCAAATATGTTCCCCAAAGTTTACTCAGCTAAGTCATCAAGCTGGCTTGCCTCTTCTTTATCATTGCAGTGAGTGCATCATATTTTCCTTGTGAGTATGCATCTAATCCTACCCACTGATATTTTTTCATATGAGAACTCTCTCCATGAGTTAATTTCTTTATGGGTCCTAATGTTATTCCCACCATATCCTTCAAATGATCATTCTCTCTAAGAAATCTTTCATTGTTCATTCTATACATTTCTTTTTCTTTCATCAACATCTGAATCTATGATTTATTCAATTTAGCAACATTAATGCTAATATTTGTTGTGGTTATGGGATCAACCTTTCCAAATTTTAAGGTCATCACATGCCCAAATTCATTTTCACTATCAATCACAACTAATTTCCCATGAGGTGGATATAAGGCCCAAATCATGAGCAACCCTTCATCTAGATTGTACCTGGATCCTACATATATCTTTGTCACACCTTCAGGGTTTAGCTTATATGTGGCATTATTGTTCTTCAAGAAACCATCAAAGAATAAGGAAAAACTAAAATCTAACTTGGGAAAAATAATGACTCTTGCATCTTCTAGAAATTTTCTCCCCTTCTCAGGGTCATATCCTCCATTTCTTTATGCACACTTGTCTTCAAACTACCCAAAAATTGTCCCTCATTAGTTGGTGTTATATTTATAACTAACTCCCTTATTTGTCTCCCTTTCTTCTTATACAAGAAAGCCTTAAACTCTAGAGTTTTTACAAATTCATCATCAGCTACGAAGGATCTATATGCAATCTATCTTGCATTTGTATCTGAAATCTCTTCAATTTCTATCTCCCTAGGAGGGCACTTGTAAGCTTGAGTTCTTGATCTAGAGATTTTGTTAGTTGTGTTGTGAGGCTTGTTATCACCAGGTGTTTCCTCCTCTGAAGATAGCATTCCAACATCTGGAAATCCTCTGTTGTACTCATCAACCACTTTTTTTGCTTCCTCTTCTTCTAGATTTCTGATCAAATCATCATATTGATAGGGTATATGATAATACTCGTCCAAGTTTATTTTATCCCTTGCAAAGTTTATATACCCCTCTGGATCGAATCCTTTTCGAGGTGGACTTTTCTTCATGTTATATTGCAATAATTTATTCAAAACCAAATCATATCCTTCCCTTGCCAACACAGTGAAATCACCGAAACAAAGTGTGGTAGGCATAAATGCCTGCTTTCGAAAAGAACTTAAATTCATGAAATCTAAATAATCAATTTCCTAGCAATCTCAAGATAGGCAATCTTGTGAGGTACTATTCTTGGAAGGATAAAGGGTACGTCTTCAAATCCATATATCCTAATCATTATCGCATCTTTCAAATAGTACTATCCTCCCCAATTTGATTAATAGTCCCATTAAAGTCCTTGGGTTTGAGGAACCTTTTTATTTCATCAGACAATGAATGTTCACAAGAATGGTTATACAATTTATACAATGGCTTCATAAAATATTCTTCAAAATGTATGAATCATGAATTGGAAAATCTACTGTCCTAGATGGTAGTCCAAAGTTGTACTAGTAACAGTCTTCCCTCCTTGTCCAATTGTGAAACTCTTAAGTTCTCAACCCACATCTTCAACTCTTGCCCATAGTAAAGAATCATATGCATCAGGATTGAATAATGCTTCAAATGCAAAATCGAAGACCCCTTTTTTATTGCCATCAATCCTGCATCGAGCTCCTTAAAAATATGTGTGGCATAATTGAAAGGTCAAGAGTTATGGCACTGAATATCTATTGTAATTACCATCAACACAATTGGCATGTATTCAAGGGCATCCACCCCTAGCACTTGGCACACTAAGTAATATGTATACTTCAAGTATGGTTCAAATAGGTCAACATGGAATGGGGGACCCTCATTATCATCTAATGGATCTGAATTTCCATCCTTTTTACATCTATGCAATGGTAGTCTCCAACCCTTGTATATTGTATCCAATCTCCAGAATTCTCTCTCTATCTCCTCATATACAATTTTCTCATTGCACACTCCTAGATTAAACACCTCACAGATTGCAGCCTCTGATATGTGTATGAATGGTTTTCCAGAAGGGTAACAAATAGCTTTTAGCTTGGGATCATAACTAGCAGCTAACACTTTTATCAATTCCACATCTACAAACACATTTGGGAAAACCAACTTTCCTAGGTTAAATTTCTAGGGGTTACAAATTGGTTCATACTAGTTCCTTCAATGGTAATGGAAGATGAATAAATCATATCCCCTAATCTCCTATGTGTTTGCACCTATCTTCTAACTTTTCTATGTCCACCTTAACCTATGTGGAGCGCTTGGCCCTAGGTCCAGAGCCGAGCAATTGATCAATTAGGTCCTGGTTCAAATTTCTTTTGACTACCCCTAGTTCATTTTTCAGCTTCAATTTTCTATTTTTTACTCTTGGAGTGACTACTCTCACCTTTTTTTTGGATTTTTTTCCTTGAGCTTGTTCCCTCCATTATAATTTTTTTTTTAAGTGAGAAAATTAGAAAATGAAATTGCAAAAAATCATAGATTCTATTTAAAATCCTTTGGCCGTAAGGTTCTCTGGTTCTTCATCCTTCCTTCTATTTCTTTTTTTCTGAATTCTTCTCAATACCTTCTTCAATTATTTATGTTCAATTCAATAAATAAACTATGTCCTTGCATTCATGCCACCATTAATGTTTCAACTCTGAGCACAAGTTCGCAATATTTTTGAAATTCTCACTGTCACATCAAGTACCCTATATGGACAAGACAATTTGAATTTTGGGAAATTCTTTATATTTGGTTTTTGACAATGTTCACCAAACAACCTATTGGTTAGAGAAACACAATATCTTTCTCACCAATACAAAATTTATCCTTTTGATATTTGTAAATGTCACCAAAATCCATTCTAATGATTCACATCTTCAATGGCAAGAGATCATGCTTTCCTAAGACATTATGCAGTTTCTCCGATGCTATGAGTCTCCACAATGTTCATTCCTCCGATCTTGAATATGTCGCCAAGACTCTCACCGATATAACTCTCATCCGTGTGACATGGAGCATTGAGAGAACCTTTTGAACTTACATCAATAGATTCTTGTTTTTCTATTATGCTTCTATGTGCCTGATCAATGAGACACGATGAACTTCTTACTGATGGTGATTCACCAGTAAGACATAATTGCTTGGTATGACTTGTTGGCTTCACTTTGATGATGCTTGTCTTTCTGATGATTAGTTTCATTTGTATCACCAGTGTGAGAGGATAAATGTATTGCTGATATATTTCATCGATGAAACTCATAAGCTCATTTTGAATGATAGATCTCATGCTAATATCATTTGTCTTGCCAATGATCCCCTGTGTCGGTGAAACTGTGAGCTATGTCTACTTGATATGTATTTTCCTAGGTACTTTGATCAATATGACAACTTGGATTTCCTACCAATATGCTGAAAACACCATCATTGGAAAAAAATGACTTAGAGATCAGGGGGACCTGCACCACCTCTTGCCGATATGGATCAAATTTTTTTTACTTAGATAATTTTTTGGGGATCAAATTTGATTGTGATCACAAGAAATTACATCAAGATTTTGTTTTCTATGAGGGATTTATGAATGCAGAATTTTCAAAATTTTATAGTTCCAACACGTCCAATCATCTCATTCCTTCAAAAACCCATTCTTATCACATAATTTGGGTAATCCCAACTTCACAATATCATCAAACCTTGTGTTTTCTGAGTGTAAGTCTTCATCATATTTGTCATGCTTTCTCATAATTGTGTCAATGGCCGAGATGGAATTGGTGTCAGATCCCTCATGTAGTTGCATATCATGTCTCTTAGTACCCAATCTTTTTTTCACTCTCCCATGCTGAAGAATGGCTTCATAGTTCTTTTTGTGAACATGCCAAAAATCATCAAGGTACATCTTCAAGTTTGTAAATCTCTTGTGCAACATCGTTACCACAATGTCAAACTAAAGGTCCTTCATCTTTTATATTAGTTGTTGATGTTCTTCTTGCAACTTCTCATATTCACTCTACAACTCTATATCAGTTCTAGAGGTGATCCTTATTCTAGCATCTTTCATGTAAGTAATTTCCAAATCTGATTTTTTAGTTTTCATTTTGTAATAATTTCTTTCTTTCATCAACTGTATTTTTTGTGCCTTGTTGAACTTGGAAATGCTTATGCCCATGTCTGTTGAAGCCACAGGGTCAGTTTCCCCAACTTTAAGGGTCATCATGTGTCCAAAGGATTTTTCAATATCGATGATCTTTGGCCTTTTGTGAGGTGGGTATAGTGCCAATATCAACATTGAATTTTCATCAGGATTGAATCTTGACCCTATGTAAATTTCCTTCACACCCTTTATGTTTAACTTGTATTATCCTTGTTATGCAAAAAACTATCAAAAATTAAAGAGGCACTGAGGTCCCAACCATGAAATACTATTACACCAGCTTCAAGTAACAACTATCTACTCCTTTTAGGGGTCATGTTCTACACTTCACTATCTATATCATCTTTCAACCTTTTCATCAATTTTTGCTCATTTCAAGGGTAATATTTGGGATGGATTCCCTCAACCTTTTTCCTTTGTAATTATATAAAAAAGATTTAAATTCTCTTGACTTGATAAACTCGTTATCAAAAATAAAGGATTCATAGGCTATAAGCATATCATCTTCAACTACACACAATTCCTTGGCTACTTGTAAGTCCCTATCAAGGAGTTCTTCATATTCATTATTCATCATCCAAGAGATTGTTCTCTACTATGATTGTGCTTCATTTTCTCCCGTAGATTCTTCCTCAGATGAATCTTCCATTTCTTGCAACCTTTTATTTTTTTTCTCTAACTCCACGAAATTTTCTATAACCTCCTCTGCTTCTTTGTCTTCTTTGTATTCATTGTTCTTAAACACATCTTCCCCCGTTATAGGAACATGGGTTTATCCACTAAGGTTTTTCTTTTTCTTACAAGAGTGTATGTGCCCTTCAGGGTCATAATTCATTCTTTGTGCATACTCCTTTAATTTGAATTCATCCAACAATGAAAGATAATAAGATCATTGGTAGTGGGATGTTAGGTTTTCAAGTACATCAATTATAAATTAAGGTCATATACCATGGTAATTAACTAATTATATGTCATTTGTGAATTTCAATTTTTTTTTATATAGTTGATCGAGAGTGGGATGCACTACATTTATATGTCGCAAACAATCTTGATTGGATGACGGTATGGATTGAATGATGTCAACAATCTGATCATGCATGAACATTGGAAGGTGTGGCTTCATTGGTTAAAGAAGCTCATTGTAATGGAGATTCCAATGTTACACCAAGGGAAATTGATTTAGCATATGGTTTAAGAGATAAACAGGTATGTATAAATATATTAATCACCCATATTATTTAATTATTTTCAATTATATTGATGTATATATATGTTGAGTTTTTTTTTCTTTGCATACATTCGGTTAAGAATAAATATGTTTATCAACTGATGATGCAATAATTTTTACATGTTTGACATATTGCAAGTGAAACAACACAAGGCTATGTGGTGTAATGGTCTTAAATTTTGAATCAAAAAGTTGGATGACACAAAGAAAACTTATCATTCTAGGATAACTGCAGTCTTTCAGGTGACTAATGTTTCATCTAGAAGTGACATACATTTAGAAGTCTCAGAAAATTGATACTATGGTATTTTGGATGATATAATTGAGTGTGACTTTAAGTCCTTCAAGTTAGTTATTTTCATCGTCCAATGGTATAGGCTATGATTGAATGAAAATGATCCTGAGAGATCTATTATTGAACATGATAATAGATTTACCATGGTTAATATAAGGTCGATCAAGTGAGCTGGAAATGAACCCTATGTTCTTCCAAGCCAATGTGAGCAGGTATTTTACTCAGAGGTTTTAGGTAAACCAGGTTGGTCATTTGTTGATAGACATTATCTAAGAGGAAGGTCAGTAAAGTATAATGTGGTGGAAGAAGAAGATACCAAAGAACTAGAAGATGATGTAGATGATGATTAGGATCAACAGTTAGTTGATGATGTTCCTGACGAAGATGTTGAAGAAGAGGAACTAGATCATGATGATGTAGGAGTTAATTTTCATGAAGATGATATCCACGTGGATTGGATTGGATGATACATACAAAGAGTTAGATGAAGAAGAAGATCAATGAAATTGAAATGTATAAGTTATGCAATTATATTATCTATTTGATATTGATTTCTTGATAGAATTATATTTGACTTATATGGTTACATAATCAATTCATGATGTACATTTTAATGTTGTTAATTCATGATGTTACAACTATTGTAGCTCTCCTAGAAATTTCCATATGATCAAATCCTAATTACTCTATGAATATTTATGATTAGATATTATTTGATCATATCTTTGGATATTTCATTCCCAAAAAATAGTATTTCTTCATGTTGACCCCACATAGTGACATGTGAATGGGTCATGTTGCCCAATTTTCACCTACAGGCTCAATTGAGAAGGACAAATTGTGTTTCAAGTGTGCATCAAGGCCAAATGGGACATTTGCATCAAGGGTTAGGTCATACATCTGATACTGTTTCACAAGGAGGTCTTTTGGAAGGCATCACTCAGTTAGATTTGGCATAAAACTCATCAGAGAAGAAGGTCGCCAAGACCCTCCTTTTGTCTTGCCGACTAGTAGTGTGCTCTATTTGTTTGAATACACCCATTACCAGGACATCCGGGTCGCCATGAGTCTTCATGTGTCTCTCTGACTGCATGTGGTCTCGGCGAGAGGAGGCATCATCGCTATATGGTCTTGCTGACATGGTGGGAGTCTCAGCGAAAGAAGGGTTCAAGCTCGGGAAGAATGGAGGGCTTCAGTGTAATCTCTTGTCAACTTGGAGGGGTTTCACCGCAACAATATGAGCTCGCTATAATGTCTTCCTGAAAGGTTTTGCTCTCAGAAAATTGAAATGAGTTCAATAAGAGGTCTTCCCGACCAGCAGATGTCTCACCGATAGTAGCTCACAAGGTTGGCATCAGGGAGATGTCTCGGCGACTAACATGAGGTCTCAACAAAAAGAGATGTCAATGGGGAGAAAAGGTGGGCCTCACTATAATTTCTCGTCAACTGATGATGTCTCATTGACACTTAATGCCTTCACCAAGAAATGAAGACCTTGCTATAAGGACTCAATGACCATGTGATGGTCTCCCCGACATGAAAGGAAGTGGCATTGGTAAAAGAAAGGAGTTCTTCATGACATCTCAGTGACCAAGAAAAATTCTCAGCAAAAGTTTTGAGCTCGATATGAGGTCTCACTGACCAAGTAGGGTCTTGCTAAGATAAAATGGGCTTGCCAAAAGTTATTTCCTTCACCATGAGGTCTGGCCGAATGAGGAAGGTCCTGCCAATGGAGGGGTGCCTTCAGTATAATATTTTGAGTTTGGGGAGAAGTCTCCTCGACCCAACAGTCTCACTAACTATTTTGTAGGAAGGTAAGCTCTCGCCAAAACAAGATAGCCTCACCGTGATGTCCTGCCGATTGTTGGAGGTCTCGACGAAATAAAGTGAGCTCAGGGAGAGAAGGGGAGTTCAATAAGAAGTCTTTTCGACCCAATAGGTTCTTGCCGAGATGAAATGGGCTCATCGAGAGAGTTTCCTTTGGCATGAATTCTGGCCAAATGAGGGAGGTTTTGCCAATAGATGATGAAGGAAGCTCGCTGAAGGATTTTTCCTTCGGCATAAGCTCCTACCGACAATGGAGAGTCTTGCCAATAGCGATCAACTTGCCATGGAAAAAGATATCAGTATGACTCTTAGCGTTCGCTATGACCTCCTGCTGACTGAAGATCTCTTGCTGACCCGATGTGTCTCTGGCGATAGTCTGGGCAATGAAGAAGGCAAGATCGGTATGATTTTTGCATTCGATATAGGGTCTTACCGACTGTTGTGTGTCCTACCAATAGCTACTACTAGATGTACTCGCATCGGGGAGACATGATTAGTGTCTCACCGACATATGATTTTTGTCTAAAGGACCTTTGACCGTCTAGAACCGTGCCTAGCATGAGTTCAACCAATCAAAATGAGCTACAAGAGATCTGTGGTAGTTTGATCGGCGAGAGGAGGATCAACAGAATGAAAAGTGACACGGATCTGTTATGAGCTCAGAAGCATTCAAAGCAGCTCGACAAGGAGGTTCGAGGGTGTTAACGAAGACTAGAAGTTAATGCTGTGGTTGCAAAAGATCAAGGATGACATCCCTGGAATAACTCTTCACTGACATGGATAGCAGGGATACACGGGGATATAGCATTAACTTCATAAAAAGATCTAGGGGCAGGATTTTCTAAAGACAGATATTTTTTGTAAGCCCAGAGGGGCCGATATCTTTTTGTATATATGGAATTTTTTACCTCTTTGTAAAGAGAGAGTTCTCCTTATGCTTTTTCTGAAGTTTTGTGACTTTTGCAGTCCTCTCTCAGATTAACAGACTTTTGTAACTCAAAATTTGGAGATGAAATTCAGTAAAGACCTTGATTATTATTGATTTGAAGCTCTTACCTACTTTCTCTTTGCATTTTTGTGTTCAGTCAGCTGATTGATCAAGCTTTTAGTGAGGTAAATGTTTATTTCCTTCGAGCTTTGTCTTAGATTTTAGAACCTTTATGCAGAAAGCATGTTTTTGCAAGTTACAAATTGTGTCAAAAGATGTAATGAATTTTAGATGTGAAATTAACTTTCCTTCTAGGAATCTTAACATCAGGACCTGTTTGTGAAACACTTTTGCAAAAGTATATATAGAGGTGAGTTGTGCAAAATTATCTTCAGTCATTGCAAGCAAGTGTATGAAGTCTGGTTTCAAATCCAAGTAATGTTTAGGTGCATCACCATAGGATTTAATCTTCATTTTTATGTACTTTTTCTCCCTTTCCCTTTACGAAATTAGTAGTTAGGTGACTCCATAGGAAGCCAGCCTTCTCCGGAGGTTGACCTCTATTCACAAGTGACCCATAGCTTTAGAGGTCTTCCCATGTTACACTGAGGTATTGAACATCAGGTTCAACAGGGGTGCAACTTCAGGTGATAACAGACCGTCCAACTTTGAAATTTTTTCAATTTGTTCTTGTATGGAGTGAAACTTGACATGGTTGGCCTAGATTCATGTGTTGATGATATGGGAGGATTTTGAGACTCAAACATGATGTCATGATATGTAAAGGCATCTCGTCCTTCCTAATAATACAAGTTGCCTTATTCTTCATCTCTTTCATATATTGTTCTTAACATTTCTTTGGTTAATGGTTTCAAAAGAAAAGGCTCTATGAGCCTCACCTTTGATCTATTACACATCATTTTGTGCATTTTCATTATAAATGAATATTTAGATGATCTTTAAAAAGCCCATTAAAGATAAAGATGATAATAGGAAGCTAAAAAAATGAGTATATTTTGTTTATGGAACCTAAACCACAAGGTTTGTCACTCTAATGCTAAAACCAAGTCAAATTAATCCCTAACACCTATTGGAAAAGTGAAAACATGACTTTCTTTCAAATTCACAAGAATGTATAAACCTTTTAAAACCACACATACATGTTGTGAAAGTTTATGGTAATCCTACTTATAGCGGAAGTTCACATGATAAGCTAACCAATGACACTATATTGGAGGATAAAACCACCAATGGAATTAATTTAAGAGGTAAGGGATGCCTCTTAGTGGAATTTTGAGTCTTGGATTAATCCATAGTACTAAAATTAGTTCTAGTGTTCTTCCCTTGGTGTTATATTTATCTCTAAAATTTCCCATACTTAATCATTTCATCATCCCTTTTCCAAAGCTATTTGTATCATAATATAAACTTGGTCCAATCTCACATTAGCCCCTTAGGTAATTATCCATTTCCTCCAAGTTGAATGGAACCTTTTGTAATAATGCATCTATGTTTTCCTACCCTAATGGATCAAGACTTGACATCACCTTAACAATCTTCTTTATGTCATAACATATCTCTGAAGTGCCTTTGGCATGCTTTAAATGTGTCAATATTAACTAGATTGAATATATTAATTTTAAAGTCTCTTAACACATTCCATGACAAGAAAATGACTCATTTGGATTAAGAACTTTCCTAAACCATTCCTTCATATTCAACAATCCCATCTCACACCCACGTCATAATTCATATCCATGTTAGTTGTAATGAGTGTTTTAAACCAACAATCAATGAATCATAGGATAGAAGAAAACTCGTTGTGCACAAGGATAAGAATCAAAGAGAATGAAAGAATCAATTCACTAGATATGTTCCCCATTATTGTAATAGACCAATGTAAAAAAATAAGTCATAACAAGAATAGGACCAAAAAAAAACTAGGAAAAGAAACCTTGTAGGCTACATTAATAAGACATTGATTGCAAGCATTTCTTCCATGATGTTTAAATGACAAAATATCAGATAGCTCAATATTTAGTCAAGTAGTATTTCAATCACTAATTCTTAGACATCCATCATGATTAAACATCACATATCATAAGCCTTTTTAACAATCACTAGGACTGTAGATAATATTCAATCATGTCATAGGAAATAAATCATCAAAAATTATAAAGAAAGAGAAAACCAACTATATAAGCTTAGCAAGCCACCATACAAAAATTATATTTTGTAGAAAATAAAATAATCTATATGTTGACATAGCATATATATAAACTAAATATTTTGAATTTTGGCCCCGCGTGCATAGGAGCACGACATAGCATACTATTCCAAGACCCTAACTGGAGAGTTGCACCGAGAACCACTACATCCAGCCCCTGAGTGGAGAGTTTTGAGACTTCACTGGATGAATGTTGCAAGGCCATTGAGTTGAGGAGGAAGACTAGGAACCATTTGGTAAGAGGAAAGCTAGAGCAAGAGGTGAGGGCACTCAGAAAGGGAAAATTGACCAAGGGACAATGACTGTAAGTGATTTTTCCACCACATTTAGAAATCTTGTTGCAAGTACAATGATTTAGAATTTTTTTGTTCCCATTGAGGTGTTGCATGCTATATTTTGGTCGATTTGAGCCAATGTCCCATTGAAAAACCCAAGTACTACCTAGTACTGGTGTCTAGTTAGTTTGAACAACCAAGCTTTGAGATGTTCAATCAATTGGGTGGTCATTTTTGGCCTATGAACTGCAGTTTTTGTATTTGTCTTAGCATATTTTTCTACTATAAGATTGAAAGGAATTCCCATCACATAACAAAACATGAAGTTCACTAGGGTTCAAATTTCTAAACTTCAATGAAATAAATTTACATATTGAGGTCCACAAATGATCAAAGGGACTGAAAACAATACATGGTCTATGAGTGCAATGAAAAATACCTAGTGCTTATCCATAATAGAATGTATAGAAGTACATGATGTAGAGTCAAAGGAAGGAAAAAAAACTCACACAATCTCATTTGACAATTCACAAACAATCTTGAACTTTCCTTCTTTTGACACACTTATTCAACTATAGTTCCCTTCACAAAACTCAACACAAACACTCAAATTTTGCTTTAGAGTTCCAAACCATTACCAGACCTTCAAACACCTTATTCAACTTCATCTTGATCAAAACAAAAAATTACCCAATCTGCCCTTTCATTTTACCATTAACTCTCTTTATGGTTGTCCTATACTTCACAATTTCAACTCAACATAAAGTAATTTGACCCAAAACAGTATTTAGGCTAATATAGACCACACAATTTCCATTCCATTTCACTTCAAAAAAATGTAAACCATCTCCCATCCTTTATTCTTGACAATTTAACAAAATCATATATTGTACTTTCATTTTAGTCTTTAAAATAGGGCTATTATTAGACAAATAAGTCAAAGCAATGGACCTATTAACTTCATGCTTACACCAAACCTTATATCAAATGAGATAAATTTATACCTTATTACATAATTCTATCCACACTTTTTAATTCCCTCCTTGTAGATCTAAAACATATTCAAAATGGGTATCAAAACTTTTACAACACAAACTTCAAATATTGTTGTCTCTAACAAATTTAGGCCTAATTTGCATAAGGGTTTGTTGCTTTACTAACTCCTGAACAAAGTACACTTGTCCAGTGCTTGGGACATGTTTAGTCTGATTGGTATATGCTCTTCAAAGCATCAAATTCTATTTACAAAGTATTTTCACAAAACCCTGAGGGCTTAACCTTCATAATTACTCTATTCATAGATTGTACACAGTTTTTCAGTCAAGAAACTTCATTCCCTCGCATCTTATATTTATGATTTTCCCCTAAATCCACTGAAACATGAAATAACATTCATGGTAGGATAATCTCAAAAGAAACTAGAATATTCCACCAATTAATAAAAGAGAAACATAATTATTACCATATCCAACCATTCTAACATGCCTTCAAGGTCGTACAATTCTGTACAATGCTTGGAAATGCAAGATTTATGAAGAAAAATGATTAAAAATAAGTGATTTTCCTTGAAATTATTCTTTATTCAACCACCCTCAAAGTTCTAAAAGATACAAGAGCCTTTTTGAAGGCAAAAGAACTAAATTTTAGCCTTCTAACTACCTCTAACCAACCCTAATGACTTCATCTCATAATATTGTCTTTTTGATTAAGTTGACAACTTTTTACATTATATTCATTTTTGCACTTTTGGACTTAATAAACACCAAATGACCTCAACATGACCTCAAATATATGAAGCATGACTCTAATAACATGATTTAAAAAGTAGGAACAATAACATGGAATCAAATTTCAAAACATTGCTTCATAGAGGCCTAATTATGCCAAGGTGCTCCTACACCAGTACAAGAGATGAAAAAAGGACAAGGAGCCATTAAAAAATTTCAAATATTTCACTGACTCAACCAAACCTCCAAAAGAATAGTACAGATTCCCACACTAGGGAAAGCCCAAAAGAGAACACTAATGAAAGTGGACTTTTTTTGTCAAGTTCCAAAAGAGTATAAATGATTTGAAGATGTTGTGGGTGTCTAGAAAATGGTGAAGGAATGCTGGATAGGGAGGGACCCAATTAGCCTCTTTAACTAGATTCTTAAGAAAGAAACAAACTCTGATACATTTTGGGGTTCTTCCGAGTAGGGCCCATATTTTATTATTTTATTTGGGGGACCCTGAATACCATAGGGGTAGAAAATTGTGGAGCTTAATCATTAAAGGAAAGGGGTTTGTCCATTTAGAAATAGACTGAAAGGATGGTTGCATGAGGGGCTATTTCACATCAAAGGTGGTCCAAAAATTTTCATAGACTAACTAACTAGACAAAAGTACTACCTTAGAGGGACTATTGTCTTTGAGGAAGGTGGTTCAAAAAATTTCATAGAAAGGTACAAAAAGTAATAGCAACCTTCCACCAACTAACCCAATCAACCTCCAAGAAACAAGACAATGACTCCTCTAGATGTTCCCAAAACCCAAGGTTTCAAAACACAAGGTTGGTGACCCTACAAACCATCCCATGCTTACCAAGTGATCTTTGATCATCAGACCCTTACAAGGTTTATTGATACATTCACAACTATTGTTACCTCCACATGCATTTGACTAGTAGTGACAACCTTGGTTTTTAATCCTCCAACCCCATACATTGGGATCACATCACCATGAAATAACTTCATACAACATCCTTATGAATGCAGGTACCACCAAATAGGTATTTTTCAGATTTTTCTTCCTCGAGCAAGGGAAATTTAGGAAGAGCAGAGGAAAGTCAGACATGTAGTAGGTCTAAAAGAGGGAGATCGACTAGAGGTCAAAAGATTAGAAGAAAATTTCATAAAGGCATGGAATTTTTTCTTGCTGAAGGGGGGTCATGTTCTTATGATGATGAGAGAATAAGTGACATCTAGGTGCCCTTGAGGTACAAAATCTATAGAAACAATGGGTACCCAAGGAACTTCCTCCAATGAACATTGATTTTTGTGTCAACGAGAGGATATATTGCATAAAACCATTGCCATTACATGGTTTGAGCCTATTTTGCATGGACGACATAAAGGTCTATTATGAAAAAGTTACTAAATTGATGGAATATGTTGGACCCTATTACAGTTACAAAGATTGGATGCAGTTGGTTCGATATACATGAGGTATGCGTAGGTATGCATTGTCTGCAAATTATATACAACTAAAAGATAAGGATCTCAAAATAAAGAAGTGGCTATGTACATTGATGGAAGGCCAAAAGCATTAGGGAATATTGCAGGGTTTATAAATAGTTCACAACCGGGGTCAACAGATAAGCAACCCAATTGCATATTCGAGGTGCACGAGGGAAACCGTGTATTTGTATGTACAATAAAATCAATAACTACAGGGGAAGAGTTGCTAATCGATTACAATTTGAAAAGCATAGATACAAAAATAGTTACTATGGGGGTGGTACGTACTATATACTATTTTACCCAACCTCCAATTAATGACTCCAGTATACCATTTTATTATTATGTTTTTTTACGTAAATCTATTGGTTTCATTTCAGTAATGTTTTTTTATATTTAATTTTTGTCATAGTGGGACATTGATCATAGGGGGAAGGCTCTAGCCCAGAGCACAAATCATGATGCATCTTTAGGTGCTTCTACCTAACAAGTTTACCTCATTGTAATTGTACAAATTAGATACGAGAAAAATGTTTAATTATTATATTTTTTTCATAAGTTTATTGGGTTAATTTCGATAATGTTTTTAATATTCTTGTCATAGTTGAATGATTGGGAAAAGGTACTAGTAGTAGAGGAGAGCATCCATAGGGAGGTGCAGTCACTATTATGTGATGATGGCATTGCATATTCCAAAAACCCTCTGGATATGATAAGGAAGAACCAAAAAAAATTCAATGAAGAAATCCTTCAGTTGTTATTCATAGTGCCTCAAATAGATGAGATAAGAGAAAAGGTTAAAATATTGACTAAGAGAGAAAAAAACTTGCAAGTAATTTATCATGAGATCTTTAATTATAACATAAGTTCATTCATGGTTTTATATTTTGTACTCTTATATCATGAACTAAAATATGTGTTGTTTTTGTAATATTTTTTGCATCCTCATGATGCTGGTGGCCATGATCAGGGTACTGCAGTTGTTGCCCGAGGAGTAGGGGTTGGTACAAGTGTCAATCCTAATCTTCCTGTGCATACATCACATCATTCAACCCCATCATCCATGCCTATATTGTCTACTAAAATGTTGGCAACACATAGCATGCAGGCATCGGGTAGTACACCCTCTGGCAATGAACACATGCCAAAACATGCATCAGGACATATACCTAGGGATGCAGAGGCCACTAGTACTAATGATTTTTTAGCAGCATTTCCTGGATCTTCCCATATTACTAGTATGGGAACATTTCCAGTCACATTTGTGGTGACCAAGGATTTTGTTCCCATAAAGATAGAGAAGGTCCCAAGCACTTTAAAATGCTTTAATTATTATTATATATAATCTAGTTGAAATCTACTTATTGATCACTCTTTTTAGACTAATGATCCCATGATCATTTTGTAGGAAATGATGTTTTTTATAAATATCTAAATGATATTACATTGGAGATATTCAAGCCCACCATACGTACATGATGGAATGCCCAAAATCAAGATTTAAAAGATGATCTCATTAACCATTTAGTTGTGCTATTCAGTAATAACACATTCAACTAAACCAAGGTCCTTAAGAAAGTTGGTACCTATCTAAAGTATGTGAGGGACCAATATAGGTCACATTTAAAGAAGAAAAAAATTACGAGTGTCCCCCATGATTCTAGAGAGGGAGTGGAAGGACCTAGTGTTGGATGGAAAGGAGAAGGATGAAAAGAAAAAAAGGAAAGATACCATTGGGCCAAGGAAGGTATGTGATACTATCAACAATGTAATTATATACTGATTACTCTTTCTTTTTACATAATCTAACATATTTCAAACTTTTCATAGGCTGCCCAACACATCAGAGAAAACAAAAGGAAATATTAGAAAAAAATAGACAACACAAACTTGGCTCTGGTGGTTATATGAAATTAGCTGCATGAACTGTAAGTATCAATAAATGAAGTATTGCATCTAAATAATAAATTGCAGACAATTTTGGTTGTAGCACACCATAGAAGAAAATTTCATGATCTTATGCAAAAATGTAGGGCTCTAAATTCAACAGAGTTCCCATAGAAGAGGACTTGAAGATTGCCTTCTAGCAAGGCTATGGAGTCATGGCTAAACACCTAAGACTCTTGATTGGGAAAACAAAAGCTTCCATTGCATCTGACACACAGGTAAATAAACTCAATGAAGTTTATTTAAAATTGAATACTTGTGCAATCTATTCAATATTAATTTCCACCATAAAGTAATTATGTGCGTATTTGTTTTAAACATTCAAGCAATGATAATACTGCACATGACATTGGAATGCAGCTTGGTGAGGGTGGAGTACAACCTACAGATGAAAGTCATGGTGTGCATCTTGGTACTAGATGTATTCATGTGATATACAAAATGAAATATGGATTAATACAATTAAACATCTTTAATTGCAATTAGTGTATTAATTAATGTAACCTTCGTGTTTCAACTTAGAGCATGTAGAGAGTGATCCACATGTTGAGCATGATCAAGCTAGACAAGATCAAGAACATGATGTGGCCCCATCAGGTAAAGAGGACTGCTCTAATGTTCTTTTAAACATATTTAATTGCAATTGGTGTATTAATTAATGTAACCTTTCATGTTTCAACTCTAGAAGATTTAGAGGGTGTTCAACATGTTGAGCATGAGGCTATAAGACAAGATCATGAACATTATGTGGCCCCATCAGGTAAAGATCACCACTCTAATGTTCTTTTAATCAATGAAATACTTGTAACAATAATAATAAAACATATCAATTTAATATTTCTTTGTTATTGCAGCAAACCCCCCTTGCAATGGCCTCCACGTCATGAGTACATGACTAGGGATACATTAAGATCATGAGCAGAGGACATAACAGCTGAAGGGGGGACAAATGATTTAGAAGATGATACTCCACTTCTTTTTTTAGTTGCAAAAAAGAAACAAAAAAAATGATTGTAATCATATTATGACAACCATATTTTTGATAATATGTAAAAACTAAAAGAATAAATGTTAATGAATGAATGTGAATATGTTAATAAATGAATGTTATATTTTAATGAATTAATGTTATATATCATTAATGGATGAATGAACGAATGCTATATGTTATGAATGGATGGATGAATGATTAATGTTATATAGTCAGGTATATGGAATTGAGAGTGATGTGAGGGGGGAGGGGGAGACACCAAATGAGCTTCCACTGTCATGTGGATGGCCCTGTTAAGTAGAGAATATTAAACTATTCTCAAAACAAAGAGAAGCTCAATATGGTAATGCACTTTTCAATATTTCATTATGCTGCACTTTTAAACTTATGCGATTTTCATTAGTTCTCTTTGCTTCAATATGTTACCCTTTGTACTTATTTTACTTTTTAACACATCTCATATGTTATCTTGGATGATAGATTTTGTAGGGGAAGTTATCCACAGATGGATCCTACATCTAGGGATATACAAGTTTGGATTAGAAAAACTTGGGATGTACTCATGTAGCACAGAACAAAAGAGAAGAGCCCAGCGATTTCAACACAAGAATTGGCTTGACACTGGTACATGGTTAGAACTAGGTTTGGGTATGAGGGGTCTAGGAGAGAGCCCTGTAACACAACTGGTATAAAATCATTAAACATATAGATATTGTAATTATGTGGTTAATGCTAAAATCATCCACAATTCACTATGTGATGAGTAGTTAGTGATGATGTCATGCTATTGTTTGGTAGGTTATTGATTTTGCAGTTGCTCCCAATAATCATCTCTAGTTGCTTACATTCCATTTGATCCATATGAGGGGCACCTTTCAATCTGGGTAGCAATTTTATAGATGATTCTCTTATTTAGTGACCAATGGAATAAGTGAGTGGATGGATTGCTCCTAGTAATCTCCTATCATGTGCTTCATGTGTTGATGATAAAATAATTTCATTGGATAGAATTAATATGGTTATGTATTATATGTTGTTGTTTTGGTTTTTGGTTTGGGTTTAACTATTATTTTTATTCTCCCAAGTATCATATGAGAAAGTACACACATATTTTTCTAGAGATCCATCACAAAAATGACCTCTCTTTCTCTCTCTCACACACACACACACTCACTTTCTCACTCTCTCTCACACACAATTGACCAAAAATAGAATATACTATTTGGAAATCATTAGTTGTGGATTTAATTTCTATTTGAACTCAATTGTAATTAGGTGGGCTTCATACGTTGTAGGAATAATACTTGTTTTGATTCATGAGCTTGGTGTGCAGTTTAATGATGGCATCAACATACTTGTATGTTGTCTTTACACTAACTTTTTCCTGTAAAATGTTAAAAACATATTTTACTTTATTCCACTATGAGAGAAGAAGGTGACTATTATATTTTTTCCCAAGGATATCTTCACATATTTGAAATTTTACCATAAGTCTTCCATTTTTTCATTCACACCTGTCTCAACTATTAAAACTAATTTTGTGATTAATCCTTTCAAATTAGTAGACAATTGTTTACTTTTTGATTGGTTAATGAGGGTTTTTATAGGGATTCCACAACCTTAAGACACAAATTTGGGTCCCTAGTTTCCATGTGTGGGTTTTCAACACCATGCCCATATGCTTTGGGACTTGCATTATTGCAGGTCATGTGAGATGTATAAAACAATTTCTATGGAATTTTTTACCCAAGTCTTCATTGTTGGGTCTTCTACCATTGTTCTTATAAGCTATTTACTCACTATATCTATCCAAGATCCATTGTTCACACATTTCAAATTGAAGAGATATAACATATCGGCCAAGCAAGATATAACATATCGGCCAAGCAATATCTATGTCACCCTGATCATGTTTTATGTTTATATTGGCACTATACAATATATCGACACAACAACTAGTAAGCTTCACTGATAAAAAAATTGTAGGAATGTCCTACATGAATGGGGAAGCACGTTGTACAATATTGACATAGGAACATTGCATTCATACCGATTGGCAAAATAAATTGGGCTATATATTTTGATTAAAAAGGAACAAATAAAGAATGTAGCACCACAGGAAATGCATATTGGCATAACTCATGAAAGTTTCCTCGACAAAATACTCATCAGCCATCAGAAGCCTAACAAGTGACAATTCCAATCTCATATACTACTCTGATGAAGATAAAAGGCTCATATCAAGGACACATTCTTTTTGTTCTATCGATGGGCTATTCAAGAAAGTAAAAGATAGACTCACTTAGGATTTTGGCATGAGGTACACTAATATATTTCATCAAAGGAACACATTGATATCGAAACAACAGAAAATGGACTACCCGATGACACATCTTACACCAATAACATTTAGTCGGGAGAACATATCTCAAGTTATGTCGACATAGTGGATAAAATAAGATACCATCAGTGAAAGTTGTGTCGATGGAATTCATCAGTGGGAGTATCACCATCAACAGTAATGAATAAATTTAGGCCCGATAGAATGAAATCTCTCTGATAGGATTACATCAGATATGCTACACCGATAAAGGACACAAGGAAAGATAAATACTTTTCAAAGTGACTTATATTGAAAGATACATTGGCCAAATTATTCATGCAAAGAAAAAAACCCATACATATAACCATGTTAGGGAGGGAAGATGTTTGAACGATTTTTTTTTTAAAACTGCAGGGTTTCATCACAATTTTGACGAACATAGCCCGATGAACCAAAAAAATTTGTAATGAGGTTGTTGTACATGCGATGTAGTTTTTGTCATAATGGAAATGACAGTTTTATCCACCTCATCAGAAAATAGACAAATGTTTGGTGTTTTCTTGACGATTTCAAATGGGCATTTTGCAATGTTTTGTGATTTTTTGCGTTGATAGATTGATGAAGTTATGTTGATTTTGCGATGGACATCGCCAACATTTTATGTGGCATTGACTGACAATGCTAGGTCATGGTTTTAACGTATAAGAATTGGTCATTAAAGTGACAAAAATCTAGTGACATAATTTAAATCAATGTTGTGTCAGTAAGTTGACAATATTTTGTCGATATGTCACCAAACTTTCAATCGAATTTGTAGTCAAATACAGAAGTGATGCTACAACATTTTTCATGTATGTCTACCAAATATTTTTATCAAACAGTTCACTAGCTTGTTGCTATGGCTAAAAGCCTAAAACAAGTGCTTTCAAACAAGCTATGGATGCTTGAAAAAATTCTATCAAAGTATAATAGTAAGCAATAGCATAGACAAGGAAATGAACTATTTGAAAAAAATCCTCAAAGAAATGAGGTCTCATGGTGATGGAATGCCATTGATTCTCATGGCATTCCATCACCTTGAGACCTCATTTCATTGAGGCATTTTTTCAAATAGTTGACTGCCTTGTTGATTGTCATGGCATTCCATCACCATGAGACCTCATTTCATTGAGGCATTTTTTCAAACAATTCACTACCTTGTCTATGCTACCACATTTTTCATACATGTCTATCAAAGCATTCTATCAAACATTTAATTTCCTTGCTGCTATGGCTAAAATCCTAAAACAAGTGCTTTCGAACAAGCTATGGATGCTTGGAAAGAATCTAACAAAGCATAATAGTAAGCAATAACATAGACAGGGCAATGAATTGTTTAAAAAAAATTCCTCAAAGAAATGTGGTCTCATGGTGATGGAATGCCATGACAGGAAAATTGTTATAGATTTTCATGGCATTCCATCACCATGAGACCACATTTTTTTGAGGTATTTTTTCAAACAGTTCACTTCCTTGTATATGCCACCACATTTTTCATACATCTACCAAATCATTTTATCAAATAGTTCATTGCCTTGCTGCTATAGCTAAAAGCCTAAAATAGGTGCTTTCAAACAAGATATATGGATGCTTGAAACATGGTGCAGGAGCACCTTGGAAATAGAGGACTAGTTGATGGTTAGTTGATGTAACCAAGGATGGAAAACCACTCACTTTCACAATACAAGGTATTCCTAAACACCTTTCTTTTTACAAACTCAATCTAGAATTATTTACCAACATTTCACCTAGACAAGCTTGTAGGTCAGCAACTCCAATTTTCTCAACTTAACTCTCAGATATCTTTAACAACTCGTACAAATAATCATCATTATAGACACCCATTTTAGTCCCCTTAAACATACTTCCAACTCACATAGGACTCCTTTGGAACAACTTTCACAAATAATGCAAACTGCGCTGCTCAACCTAGCAAAATAAGCCTAATTTCCAAAGCAACCACCCTTGGAACACTTCACATACCTTAAAACTTGTTAGGGTAGCACTCAATAGATGAAAAACCCTCAAATTTTCCCATTTATCCTCTGTAACTCACCCTTTAAGACCCTATTCCACAAAACCCTCAAATTGCTCAATTTAGGCAAGGGTTTCTTGAAAACCCTACTTGCAGACTTCCCCTGACTTTACCACCAACTCAAACACCCTTTAATAACCCTACACAAGCTTAAAAGAACAATAAAATTAACTTCCCTCAAACAATTCCCACTTTTACCCTCTCTAACCTCACTTTTTCATGCAAGAACACCCCAAATGCCATCTAGGGAATCACCAAAAATCACAATGTTGACCTCCCCTGAACAAGAAACAATGTAAACATGTTTATCTATCCTAAGTAAGCCTATATAGAAAGTTACAACATCATACAGTGGGTGGAAGTCTTAAAAATCCATTTTAAATGCACTTAAACCCTTGGAACAGGGCTCATAGACCGACCTTGAGTAAAATGCCTCTTAAATGCACAAAAATAAATGAAATTACTTCAAACTAAGTTTGTGAAGAAGTTAACTCTACTACCCACCAATTTCAATTTAAAAGATAGCACAACCACACTGTACGGAACCATACAATACCAAGAAAGTTCAAGAATTCTGGAAAAACACAAAAAATTTCATGGAGATAACAAGATTTTATTGATTCTTTCAAACTTTTTTTCTCCAACCTTAAACTCGAACATAAGAGGCCTTTTTAAACATGAAAATTTGAAATTGTGTTAGTTTGATTTGTTGTGATCTTTTCCACCCCTATCCCTGCATCAAAAAATATCTATCAAATCATAATAATAAGCAATAGCAAATAAAAGATAGTGAACTATTCAAAAAAATGCCTCAAAGAAATGTGGTCTTAATGTGCATGTGATGGCATTCCATCAACATGAGACCACATTTCTTTAAGGAATTTTTTCAAATAGTTCACTTCCTTGTGTATGCTACCACATTTTTCATACATGTCTACCAAAGAATTTTATCAAACAATTCACTACCTTGCTACTATGGCTAAAAGTCTAAAATAGGTGCTTTCAAACAAGCTATGAATGCTTGGAAAAATTCTATCAAAGCATAATAGTAAGCAATAGCATAGACAAGGCAATGAACTGTTTGAAAAAATGCCTCAAATAAATGAGGTCTCATGGTGATGGAATGCCAAAACAATAAAAAACAATTTATATTCTCATGGAATTCCATCACCATGAGACCTCATTTCTTTGAAGCATTTTTTTCAAAAGTTTGTCTATGCTACCACATTTTTCATACATGTCTGCCAAAGCGTTTTATCAAATAGTTCACTACCTTGCTACTATGGCTAAAAGCCTAAAATAAGTAATTTCAAACAAGCTATGGATGCTTGGAAAAAAATAATCAAAGCATAATAGTAAGCAACAAGCTATGGTCTAAAGGCTTTTTTCTCACGAAAATCAGTGTTGGAGTTCTATTGGAGGCTGAAAACTAATTGTAAGGGCATAAATAAATCTTGTTCTACAACTCGTACAACTAAAATAACTGTTCCAACATGTTTGGATGGGTATGTTTAGGTTAGGTATGGTGCCCTTTCACACCCAAACAGTTCGAAGTAATTTGAGCTACATTCAAGCGGCGAAATCCCTTAAGAGTCGAAAGTGCAAAAGGGTAGCAATCTTTGATGAACTATTACTCAAAAATTGTGATGCCTACAATTTTTTTTTTTGATGTTACGAGATTGTGTTGGGCCCGTGGTGATGAGTTTTTCAGTTGAGGGAAAATTTGTCAAATGCAAGTAGTGTAAAGTTGCAAAGTGGTGTAATTTTCATTCTGCAACTTGTACGACCAAATAGATTTTCTAACACATCTGGATGGGTAAATTTACATTAGAGATTTTCCTCTTTTGTACCCAAATATGTTGAATCACTCTGAGCTACATTGGACCAATGATTTCCCTTAAGAGTCTAAAGTGTTAAAAGGAAACAATCTTTGAAGGGCTATTTATTGGAAATCGTTACACTTATAGACTCTCCATTTGAGGCTATAGGAATGTGTTGGGACCATATACAATAAACTCTCTTAGTTTTTTCTATCTTAGAGGCATTTTCCATGGTGATAAGTTTTCAGTTGAGGGAAAAGTTATTAGATGCAAGTAAAGTTGCAAAGTGATACAACTTTCATTTTGCAACTCATATGACCAAAAAGACTGTTCCAACACATTTGGATGGGTATTTTTAGGTTAGGTATGGTCCCCTTTCACACTCAAACAAGCTGAATCAGTCCAAGCTATGTTCAACTGGCAAAATCCCTTAAGAGTCCAAAGTGCTAAAAGACAACAATCTTTGAAGGGCTATTTCTCAGAAACTGTGATGCTTATAGACTCTCTGTCTATGGCTATGGGATCGTGTTGGGACCATCTACAATAACCTCTTTCATTTTTTTCTATCTCAAAGGAATTTTTCCGTGGTGACGAGTTTTTAGTTGAGGGAAAAGTTGTCAAATACAAGTAGTGTAAAGTTGCAAAGTGGTGCAACTTTCATTCTATAACTCACACGACCAAACAGATTGTTCCAACACATTCAAATGGGTATGTTTATGTTAGGAATGGTCCTCTTTTGTACCCAAATGTGCTGAATCACTCTGAACCACATTGGACCAATGATTTCCCTTAAGAGTTCAAAGTGCTAAAAGACAACAATCTTTGAAGGGATATTGTGATGCTTACAGACTCTCCATTTGAGGCTATGAGATTGTGTTGGGACCATCTACAATAACCTCTCTCAATTTTTGCTATCTCAGATGCATTTTCTCGTGGTGAAGAGTTTTTAGTTGAGGGAAAAGTTGTCAAATACAAGCAGTGTAAAGTTACAAAGTGTTGCAACTTTCATTCTGTAACTCGTACGACCAAATAGATTGTTCCATGTCCATATGGGTACATTTACACTATGGATGGTCTTATTTTGTACCCAAATATTCCAAATCACTTCGAGCTACATTGGACTAATGATTTCCATTAAGAGTCTAAAGTGCTAAAAGGTAGAAATATTTGAAGGGCTATTTCTTAGAAATCGTGATGCTTACAGAATCTTCGTCTAAGGCTATGGGATCATGTTTGGACCATCTATAATAACCTCTCTCAGTTTTTGCTATCTCAAAGGCATTTTCCTCTGGTGACAAGCTTTCAATTGAGGGAAAAGTTATCAGATGCAAGCAGTGTAAAGTTGCAAAAGTGGTGTAACTTTCATTTTGCAACTTGTACGACCAAATGGATTGTTCCAATACATCTGTATGGGTACATTTACACTAGGGATGGTCCTCTTTTGCACCCAAATATGTTGAATCACTTTGAGCTATATTGGATCGATGATTTCCCTTATTAGGATAAAAGGTCATACCATTTATTGTATGATCTGTAGCTCAATGGTATGGCCATGGTAGATGTTATTAGGATTGTATAAGGTAACTATGTGGGTTTAAAGAGCTAGCAATGTCTTTATTTGAGTTGGTGAGTCGCCATGCATAGCAAAAATGAGTGAAATTTGGTGAAAAATGGTGGTTACAACATGCTAATGTCAATGAGACATGGGGAAACAAGATTTAAGGTTGTATCAAGCTTGTACATGTCCTAGTAGATTTTTTTGATGAGTTTATAGGGTGTGGCAAGGTTGGAAACATTGATTTCCTTAAAAACTTCATGAAAGTTGCTAAAAATGAGGGTTTGTTGAAATGGAGCTTTAGAAAGCGTATCTCACCAAAAAAATTATGGTTTTGGTAGTTTGGTACATTGTTTAATGCTGCCCCATTGAAATTTCAGGTTTGGGAAGTGTTTAAATATGAGTCTCTTTGTAAAATGGGCCTATTTTGGGGTCTTGGACAACAAAAGAGTGCTCCACCCACGTTTTAGTGAAGTTGCACCCAAGTTTGGGTTTGAGGATCAAATTGGAGTTTGAATCATCTTTAATTGTAATTGTTTTGTTTAAAGCCACCTAGCCCTTGCATCAGAAAACTCTTACCTAATCAACCTGAACACCATGCACACCTAAATACCTTGTTTTCACTTTACTAGATCAAAGACTCAATTACATTGTAAATGACCTTCACATGACCTTGTTACATTTTTTTGTTGGAAAAAGTGGCAAGCCACTGTAATTTATTATATATAAATAGGAAATATTATAAAACTTGGTTCAAACAAGCATTCTTACAAGAAAGAACAGGAAGAAAACCTCTGGTTGTAGCTTGATTAAGTACAAAAATCTCTTACAAAATTTCCCCAATAATAGTAATAAAGCATACACCTATATGACTATTTCAACCTATGAGTTTTCAAAATACAAATCCCTTTACATTTTAAGCATACCCTTTATACAATGCCAGAAATTTGACCCATATTTCAAAAAACATCACTAAATATAGATTATGCCCATACACAGTTATGACCTTTTTAAATTGTTTCACATTTGAAAATTCAAATTTTACAAAATTTTCCTATTGGAGTCATTCAAGGCATAGTCTTCCACAAGAGTAGCATTTTGATGTTCTGGAGTGACAAGCACCTATACAAACCATCAAGGTAGCAGTTAAACTACATACAATAGAAAAGATGCTTAGAATAAAAGACACTCAGAATAACAAATCTATATTATTGTAATCTGTCGCATACCTCTCTGAAAGGATTAGAGTTGGCTATTGTTGCAGTAGGTCCATGATCAATCATGCCAGGAATATCACAAAAATTGTCAAATGAGAAATCTATATTGCTACAATAGAAAAGATGCTTAGATTAAAAAATATATACTAATCTAAACAACCTAAATAATCATGAATTAGCAATGCAAACTATGAAAAACCCTTAGAATAACCAATCTATATTATTGCAATTTGTCGCATACCTCTTTGAAAGGATTAGAGTTGGCTATTGTTGCAACAGGTCCATGATCAATTGTGCCAAAAATATCACAAAAGTTGTCAAATGATAAATCTATATTGTCACAATAGAAAAAATGCTTAGACTAACAAATCTATATTAATCTAAACAACCTAAATGCTGATGAATTGGTAATACAAACTATAAAAGATGCTTAGAATAACCGGTCTATATTATTCTAAATAAACTAATTGATGATGAGATGGTAATGCAAACTATATAATACGCTTAGAATAACCAATCTATATTATTGTAATCTGCTGCATACCTCTTTGAAAGGATTAGAGTTGGCTATTTTTGCAATAGGTCCATGATCAATCATGCCAAAAATATCACAAAATTTTTCAAATGATAAATCTATATTGTTGAAATAGAAAAGATGCTTAAACTAACAAATCTATATTAATCTAACAACTTGAATGTTGATGAATTGGTAATGCAAACTATAAAAGATGCTTAGAATAACCAATCTATATTATTCTAAATGATCTAATTGATGATGAGATGGTAATGCAAACTATAAAATACATTTAGAATAACCAATATATATTATTGTAATATGTCACATACCTCTTCAAAAGGATCAGAGCTAACTATTGTTGTAGTAGGTCCATGATCAATCATGTCAAAAATATCACAAAAGTACATACAAAATATCACTATTAAAGACACCTGCATTGCAATAATATACAAAATATCAGTATTAAATAAAGAACACTAATGAACTTAAGCATAATGAACCTAAGAATTGTACCTTCCATTCTTGAATATGCTATGCAAGTGTGCTTGAAGGGTCATCTCTTTGCTTAAGAGTATCTGATATTGCTTCATGATCAACATTACTAAGTGCCCATAGTATTTTTGTCTTTGGTTTGGCATGATGCTTCAAAAACTTAACATTTGTTGCTATAACAAGGTGTGAATACATGAGAATGGTTTTATGTTTTTGGTAGTCTTCAAATGCAGGTATGCCACTCTTTCTAATCATGTATGTTCACAACCAAGTTCCTACAACCACAACTGAACCTGTAGGATACATGAACCCATCATCATCTTCCATCGATTGTGTTAGCTTATGCTTTACCCACACACATCGATCCAACCAATAGTTTGATCTCTCTTCATTCCCCTATGGTGCAACAATTGCAAAAACATTTCTTGGCTACAACAGATCTAAAAGATGGTTGTAATCAACTAAACCTTCCATTGTGTCATTTTTCATGGATATTGTTTGAGATAAAGAAGTTAGATATTGTGGAACTCATGTATCCACCTACTTACTTGACTTGCATTGATCCCACTCACACTAAATACAACTCTGACAAAAACAAGCCAACTCTCATGTCCAAATGGTCCATTTGCTTGCATCTGAGCTTTGAAATGAATGCAAATTGAAGAATATTTGATTGTATGACATTCTAATCTGCCTCCCACTGTACCCTCATCAACCAACCAAGAGAATCTGTGCACTATTTAATCAAGTGTCCCTCCTTGTGACAATGTTGAACTACACCAATCAACAATAGAATGTATATCACTGAATTTTTCTCCTGAAATCTTCAATTGCTCTTGAAATAGAGCTCTCTTTACACATGCACCTGCTCCATCATGCTCCCCTTTCCCATGCCTAGCTTCAAAAGAACTCCAAATATGAGGTACACCTCTCTCTACCTGCATTCTACTCAACCAATAAAACATACAAGCATTCTTGGATTGACCTATCTAGTGATTTGACCAAATGAGATGTCAGCCCAGTGTTATATTATGCTCCTACAAGAACTAAAAAAAATTCTTGAAACAATGTTGGACATACTTGGACGAGTGAGATCTACCATCACTCATATAAAAATGATACTCTAATTATCTTTCGATCCTCCTCTGTACTATCAGGTGTGTATCAATGGGTTAAATTTTAGGTATGTTAGAGCATGATTAGATTAATAAAGCATAAACCCAAAGAATATATCAAGTATAATGAAAGCTAAAACCAAATGAAACAATTATATCAGCTGACTCGCAAAGTTTCCATGATTCACCTCCATAACACCTTCTAACTTGCTGCAAATGTTTCCCTCAAATCGAGCGTGTGAGCAATCTTTGAATAGGCCAATGCCCTAAACAAGCTTTGAAGGATTTGAAATGACTATGCCTATGACTATGAACAATGACTATGCCAAGAAATGCCTAAGACTTAATGAAATCAAGTATGAAAATAAATGTTGTGATATGTAAGTATGAGCATGAGTAGTAAATAATGTAAGCAAAATTGGCATTTTATAGAAAATGAAATTTTGGATGGACGAATGAGATTGAAAGTTGAAGAAAGCCTAAAATCAATGGATGAGATTTCATGTGACAATTAATCAAAAAGGTAAAGATTTTTGAAAATCAAGAAGATAAAGACCGCTTGATTTATGAGATTTGAAAAAAATCAAGAAGATAAGAGTTGGACTAAAAAACAGATTTGGAAAATCAAGAATTTGCTCAATTACTTGATTTTTGGAAGAAGATTAACATTTTGAATTAAATAAATTCAAAATATAGATTTTATGTGACAAATAATTGATTTTTTAGATTATTTACCAAAATGAACTGATAGTTAAGAATGTGAAATCATTTTAAATAATTTCATTTATTTAAAATGAGGGAAATGTTAAATTTAGAAATTAAATAATTTAAAGATAATTATTTAATTTAGGGGATAATGACCGATAATTAAATAAATTTAATTAATAATCGGGAGGACATAAATGATTGAAGGAAATTAAATAAATTAATAAATTTATTTAATTGTAAGAGGACAATAAACCCTTAGTGACGTATTGAATAAATAAATGAAATTTATTTATTTAATAATCATGTAGAACATAAGAGACATGAATGAATTAAATGAATTATTTAATTAATAGTCAGAAGCGGACCAAGGACATAATTAAGATGTCATAATAATGCTAGGACGAAAGTGGTAAAAATAGAGCTAACAAGGCTAGGCCATTTTTATGTGTCTACATTTTTCCCCTCTGTCATAATGTAGCATGTCACATTGTGACAAAGAAAATAAGTTAAAGTCATGCCCCAATGAAGGTATGGAGTATCGATGCCCCCTTGGGAAATTTTTCAAATTTTGGGCCGGTGATAGAAAAATTTGGAAAGTGTCTCGATAAGTCAATTTAATGAACAGAAAGACAATGGTACAAACGATTTTGGATTCTGACTTGTTTAAAGTGGCAAAAAGAATAGTCAAAGTTGGTCAAAAGGGTCTCTAGTAATAACCTAATTGACAAATGTCATTTTGACTCTATAAATAGGTTGACAAATTGGTAAAAGTCAATTCATTTTCACTATTCACCTTTGCAATTTTGAGAGCTTAGAACAAGGAGGATTTCGGAAAGGATGGTGATTCCAATCATAGAGCATCACAGGGAGATCGTGTGAACCTTCAAGCAGCTAGAGGGTTCTAAGCTAGCGGTATGTACCCCTAACCCACTTTGTTATTTTCTCATTTTGTGTGCAAAATTTAGGTTTTAGGGTGAACAAAAGATGCACGACAACGCATATGCTTGCACGTAAGCCACATTTGTTGTCATGTTCAATGCATTTGATGCATCGTGATGCAAGTGAAAAGGATAATTAGGCTAGAGCGAGGATGTGTGACACATCTACTGAAAATTGTGACACATTTGTCACAGTGTGCCACATTTGAATGATATAATGTCACATATAACATTTTGCAACTCATTTGTGTGTTAGAGAGACACATTTGAATGAAGTTACGCATGTGTCAGAAACTGAGACACAAATGGCATGATGCAACACAAGTGAGGAATAAAATGACACAATTGATGATTTGAGTCGCAATTGAGGTGTATAGCGATGCAACTGCTTCTTTGAGACACATTTGTAGTCAACGTGATGAATTGAATTTGACTTTGATTAGGACTGATTTTGATGGCTTTTAAATTTTTCATGCTTTCGATGATAATGACAATTTCCCTTAAAGTGCTAACACGTTATTTGGCCTTGTGCAAAGATAACTTGCACTCATCTATACTTGGGAGAGTAGGCCATCGACCTTCTGGTTCTAAGACTAGCTGAGTCCATGAGGGTGATGACGGTTGATGCAGTTGGGCTTGTATTATGTTTCCTATATGCCTGTTATTTGAGAAAATAGGGGTTTGTTGACTACATTATGTGAGAGATGGCAGTCAAAGACATGCTCATTCCATTTGCTGATGGGAGAGACCACAATTACACTTGAGGACATCTATCATATTCTACATTTTCCGATCTAAGGAGAGTGGATCGTTTACGACCCTTAACATGGCTATCAGACCTTTACAACTTACTATCAGGATGAGGGTACAGGACTAGGCATCGAGGGATATGATATCCACTGGGAGTTTATGGCAGAGCATTATGCTCAGTTTGATGCATTTTTGGTGACATTGATTGATGGGATACTGATTCCTGACCATCGTAGACATGGGTTTCCCATTGGTTGGGGAGATGTGATAGTGGGCATGAGGCGGCATAGGACAATTTATGCCTAGGGGCCCTATTTGTTAGGCATGCTCTACCATTAGCTTCATGAGGTGGCCTATAGGAGGGCTTAGAGCATTGGGTGTGGCACAACACTTCTGATGATATGTGCTTGGGAGCATGTGGCGATATTTCAACCTCCTATCCAGAGACCATAGCTAGCCAAGGGGATGCCTTACACTTATTACTATGCTAGTGCCCTACAACAAACGAGGATGGGAGAGACATTTTGGTGGCACCATCATATTGACACCATGGTTTCATTCATCTGGAGGCCCTACAAAGATTGCTAGTAGTGGGATGATGAGGATGACCACCTCAACTTTTGCAAATAGTACTGTTACTTGATTGGTAGGATAGTGCAGAGTCAACTCATTATAGAGATGTACCTGCCACGTGTACTAGGACAATTTTGGGAGCAGCAAGGTGTATTGGTAGGCACAACCGAGTATGCTAGATCTTCCAGGGAGTCAGCGTGGGGGGCACCAATTTCTATACTATTTTTTGAGTAGTAGATTGATGGAAAAGTAGCCCAATAGTGGGAATGGAGAGGTGGAGTTATAGATCCAAGGACTACTACTGACTACGGCTTGTGGTGGCAGGCACATCGACCAGTGCCATTGACAAATCTTGATGGGCCAACACTGATTGACAAGAGATTAGTTATACCATACATTCCATGAGGCGGGAGAGGGGGCAGAGATGGTGACAAAGGCATGGGTAGAGAGAGAGATGGTGGCAGAGATGGAGGTAAGGGTGGAGGGCGAGATGGGGGTAGGGACAAAGGTTAGGGTGGAGATGATGGAGATGATGGGATCATGGAGGGGACGACTGAAGATGAAGAAGAGATGGCCAAAGGTAGGGAAGGAGGGTGTGATAGCATGTGGCCAGAGTGGCACTAGATGTTATCCTAGAGGTGGCCAAGGAGAGGGAGAGAGAGGAGGAGGAGCTGAGGTAGGAGTAGGAGGAGGAGAGATCAGAGGGGGAGCCGCAACAGGAGTAGGAGGAAAGAGAGGAGGAGGAGAGACAGGAGGGGGAAGTCAAGGCAGGAGCAGGAGGTTGAGGTGGAGGAGGTCTCAAAGGAGGATGATGATGATGGTAGAGATGATGATGCCATAGATGAGGCCGAGAGACTCCTGAGATCGAGGATGGTGGAGGGAGAGGAGTTACCATCTACCTCGACATTGCCCCAGGACACCACGATAAACCAAAGGGTGGTAGACTTACAGAGGAGACTGGATGAGAGTGTCACATAGGTCAAAGAACTACAAGAAGATCTAGAGGTGGCTCAAGTAGAGTGCGATCAGGCAGTGATCCGCCAGTAGGAGGTAGTGCAGTGGTGTACAGAGTTTGCATAACTTTGTACAGAACCATCATCAAATTTGGAATGGGAGTTTGCTAGGGTCAGTGTACAGCTTGGGAGATATAGGCAGTTGTATGAGCAGTTTATGCTAGCCAAGATGAGAGATCCCTTTTGACTAGGACACATACGAGGACAAGTAGCAGTAGTAGGTCAGGGAGTGGCAGTGGTAGCCAGAGTAGTGCAGGAGGCTCGACCTCTTTAGGGCATACTTCAAGTTACAGATCTCATCACAGACACTTGTCTAGTCACAGGTCAGGGCATTCACATGGGTCATAAGGTTTAGGCCATAGATCAGTACTTGGTCCACCTCCAGTGATAGATCCTTTGGCTTCATAGAGTTAGGCCACAATGTCATCACAAATGCCATCAGTGTCAATTCCATCTAGTTCACAGACAAAGACTATTACAGTTCCACTTGTTACCTCTGTTCTAGTCACAGTTCCTCAGTCACCACCCTCTTCATCATGAGGGGATGAGGAGAGCCTTTCTTAGGGACATGCTTACTACATTTGATTTCATCTTTCAAACTTTATGTTATGACACATTATGTATACACCATTGAGCTTGTGAGCTCTATTTTTGGGATATCTCTTGACTTTATCCTGTGACATATATTTTGATATGATTTTATATACATGATGTAGTTTGGATGTAGCCTACATGTGTGTTATGCTATTTTCTTTGATTTATGCATTATGATATATGTGATGTGATGCTTATGTGAATTATGCAGTTATGATGAATGATGGTATTATTTATATTTCTTGTCATGTATGTCCTATGATGGTTACTTATGATATGATGCCATGATAATGAAATGTTTATTTATATGTTATGTCGATGTTGTGTCATGGATGATGTATGTATGGACCTAATACAATGTCTATATGATTCTATATGCCCTTATGTTTTTGTATGTCATAGGATATCATCGTGAGATGGACATGCAAAGATGAATAGACCGAAGGAGATGCATGTTAGTTCTTAGATCAAATCCTTCAAAACCTTACCATAGGACTTTAATATTTATTGCTCTTAATCATCATTGGGTAGATTGTTGTAATGGCTAAAAAACACCATGATATGACATAGATCAAGGTATGCATGGTTGTACCATCACATAAGACAAGTAGTCATAGACAAGGATGATCATGACTCATACTAAGAGCGCAGTTACCCCAGTCTTTTTGTCATGACCAATCACAAGTAGAAAATAAAAAAGGGACAAGTAATGAAACATCGTTGCTTCTCTAAATCCCATTTCGAGGACATCCTTGAGAAACTAGTAACATGATTGTCAAAAATACAAAATATATCCATTATCATGATACACTGTTGTTTTTATAAATCCCTTAGTTAGGACATCGCTGAGAAACTAGTAGCATGCGTGTCAAAAGACAAGACAAATGCCATGATACATTGTTGCTTCTCTAAATCCTATTGTTGGGATCTCGTTGAAAAACTAGTAACATGATGAAAAGCCAAAAGACAAGTGTCAAGTGTTTACCAAGTGTTTCTGGATGTTGAGTGTCTTAATGTTAAGATGTCGGGTATAAAGATGTTGAGATGCTAGGGTGTCAAGGTTTTGATGATGCCAAGATGACAAATGCTGAATATTTCCAAATTTAGGAAGGACACATCCTAAATGATGTCAATGTCAAGAGGATTGATCCTTAAATGTCAAAAGGATCCCTTAAAAATGTTGGATGATAGTGACGATACCTAGGAAGGACACATCCTAAGGCATAAATGATAGAGGCTATTCTTCAGAAGGACACATCTGAAAGATAACCAAGAGTTGACAGTTTGATTGGTTATGATAATGTAACTTGTTTTGACCAAATTTGATTGAATTTGACTGAATTGACTTGTGTCGATTATATATAAATGGTTTCCAAAATTTGGTTGCAGTAATTGGATTATTTTGAGATGACTTGTTTGACTTGAATACTTTTTTGATGTGTGTGCCAGTGTAATGCCATGAACCCTAATGGATTGACCTAGTGTGGCCTTGGGGGCTCATCGATAGATAGCCTTGCCTATGTCATACACTCAGAGACCTCGTAGTTCAACATGACCAATGACTTTGTCTTGATGACCAAAGATTGAGTCATGATTTATTTTGACACACCCAAAAGGATTGACCTAATGTCTTGGGGACTCAAAATTGAGTCTTGCCTACATAGTGAATGTGCAGAGACAACGTAGTTTGGACCAATGAAAAAGACTGATTGATTTGACATGATGAACCTAACAAGGAATGACTCTGTTTTTGTGTTTTTCTAGACATTTTAAATTTTTTGGGATTTCTTTAGGAAATTTTTCAATTTTTAGGTCTTTTTTCAAGACATTTTACAATGTTTTCATCTTTCTTTAGGACTTTTTGCAATGTTTTTCTTTTTTTTAGGACTTTTTGCAATGTTTTTGTCTTTTTTTAGGACATTTTTTGATGTTTTTAGTGTTTCTTTGGGACATTTTATGATGTTTCTTTCTTTTTTCAGGACTTTTTGTGATTTCCCAGACCATGTATGATACCCACTACAGTCACATGATCAAAATTTGCCTCTAGTCAGGTCCAAGACTTAGCCAATTTTTAAGGAATGTGAAAGAGATATTCATGGGATATCAGATGGAAAGTATACAGGACTTGATGTCAACCATTTGTCAACCATGAGAGGAAGGGTATGATGTCATGGTAGATGTCGTGGTGGTGACGGAAAATGTATTTCATCCTAGGCCAAGACAGGTAAAGTAACAGTAGATGGCAGAGCAATGATTGATTACGCATGGCGTCTGTTTGCCAAGTTTTCACCATGGTACTTATCCAAAGTGCCTGTTTACCAGGTTTTGACTGTTGGATGAATTATTTCTATTTACTATTTATTGACATTTTTTCAAATTTTTTTAATTTTTAATTAAATTCTTTTTCGTGTCACCAACACGCCTATTTGCCAAGTTTTCATTAGGGTGATGAATTTTTGATTTTTCAATTTTTTTGTATTTTTAAAGGTTTTCGAGTTGACTTTTTGATGCTATGCATAGAACTTGCAAAGATGTAGACTATTGATGGGCTCTATCAATTTTGCACCATCTGGGGTAGCCAGCTCATACGCTCCAAAACCAAAAGAGGATATGATGACGTAAGGACCCAACTAGTTTGGTTCAAATTTTCCTGGCTTTTCTCTTTCTACCTGGTTCTTAGGGTTTGGCATGAGGACTAAGTCACTAATGTCAAACTTCCTGACCATGAATCTCTTGTTGTAACTATGACAGAGATGGTTCTGATACGCTTGTAGATGGTTCGAATAATTTTTCCTTCTTTCTTCTAACATCTCCAGCTCATGCAGGCGCAATTGTCTATACTCCTCATCATCAGTGAGACCCTTTAGGGAGGCTCATAAGGAAGGAATTTCAACTTCAATGGGAAAGATGGCCTTAGCTCCAAAGACTAGGGTGAATGGGGTGGCTCTCGTAGGCATACGAATGCTAGTGCGGTAAGCCCAAAGAGCAAGGTTGAGTTGAATATGCCAGTCACAACCAACGTCAATAACAGTCTTTTTCATAATTTTAAAAATGGTTTTATTTGATGCCTCGACTTGACCATTTCCTTGTAGGTAATATAGAGAGTAAAAATGATGTTGGAAATGGAATTTCTAACATAATTCATGAATTTCTTGGTTTTTAAATGAACATTTGTTGTCAGTGATGATGGATTGTGGAAGACCATACCGACAAATGATGTAGTTAAGAATGAATTTGGATATTTTCTTTCTAGTTATGTATGTTAGGGGGATGGCTTCAATCCACTTCGTAAAATACTTAGTGGTGGCTATGATGAATTTGTGGCCATTGGACAAGGTAGGATGGATCTTACCCATGAGGTCGAGTCCCCATTGTACGAAGGGCCAAGGAGAAGCGATCAGCCAAAGTTCCTACACTGGAGCGTGAATCAAATCACTATGAATCTGGCATTGGCAATAGGTCCTGACATATTCTAGTGCATCTTTTTCAATGGTCGTCCAATAGTACCCAAGTCTCATTATTCTCTTGGCTAGAGTAGGACCACTTGAATGAGACCCACATATACCCTCTTGCACTTCTTGTAAGGTTGTGTGTGCTTTGTTGGTGTCGAAACATCTAAGGAGGGTGTTGTCAAAGCTACGACAGTAAAGGGTGTCACTAATGATGGCATATCTTGTGGATTTTTGGATAAAAGACTTCCTCTGGTTATTGGAAAGATTAGGGGGGAGGGTTTGAGACTTAAGGTATTCATGAATTTCTTGGTACTGAGGAGAATCAGGACCAACAAGTTCATAGACCATCTATGATTCCAAAATGTCATGAGTGGGGACCAACAATTGTTCTATCAGGAATTCCAGTTGAGGCATATTGCTTGGAATGTCGAGGAGAGATCCTATTGTAGCCATGGAATCTACCGCCTTATTTTGTGTTCTTGAAACTTGCTCAAAAGTCATCATGTGAAAGTATGTCTGGAAGCTGTTAACCATTCATTTGTAGGGTATTAGCTTCTCATCTTTTGTGTCATAGTCATCATTAACTTGGTTGATTACTAACTGAGACTCCCCATAGACATGAAATGTTTTGATTTTCCATTTTATTGCCATTCTAAGCCCTATAACTAGTGCCTCATATTTTTCCATGTTATTTGTGCATGGGAAAGCTATGCAGAAAGAATTGGGAATGTAATCTCCTTGAGGAGTGATAAACTATATCCCTGCACCCGAGCCATGATTAGTATGTGATCCATCAAAGTATAGCCTCTAGGGTGACTTTGATTCTGTATGGAATATTGACTCATCTAGGAAATCTACCACTAAGGGGTGATCACTTTGTATAGGTGCATCTGCCAATTGGTCTGCAATCACTTGTCCTTTGATCACTTTTCTTTCTACATACTGAATGTCGTATTCGCTCAGGATCATGACCCATTTTTCTAGACGTCCTATCAATGCTACACGAATCAATAGATATTTGAGGGGGAAATCTTTGCTACCAACTATGTCTGATGGCTCAACATATAATGTCTTAGCTTCTGAGCTACATAGATAATTGCTAGACAAATGTGTTTAATTGATTTGTAATTCAGTTCATACCTGACCAATGTCCAACTAATATAGTATATGGCCCTTTCCTTTTCTTCTTGGTCATTTTGTGCTAGTAATTCCCCCAGTGTTGAATTAGTGGCAGAGATGTATAGGATCAAAGGTTTTTCGCAAATGGGAGGCATAAGGACTGGTGGTGACAATAGGTAGTCTTTTATTTTTTTGGAAGGCTTCTTGGCATTTATCTGTCCACACAAAGGGGATACCTTTGCACAGAAGATATTGGAATGGTTGACACTTGTCAGCTAATTTTGCTATGAAGCACCAAATAGATTGCAACCTTCCTTGTAAGGTTCTGAGTTCATTGATTCCTCTAGGAGGAGGCATGTCCATTATGGCTTTTACTTTTGCTAGATCGACCTCAATGCCTCTTTGAGACAATATGTATCCCAAAAAGTTTCCTTATGTTACGCCAAAGACACATTTCTTAGGATTTAATCTGACCTTATATTCTTCTAGCCTCTTAAAAATTATGTCTAACACTTTTAAATGATCTTTTCTTGTCATTGATTTAGCCAAAAGGTCATCCATGTATCTTCCATTATCTTATGTGTCATGTCACGAAAGATTGTGGTCATTGCTCTCTGATATGTGTCACCTGCATTTTTAAGACCAAATGACATGACATTCTAGCAGTATGTACCCCAAGGGCAAGTGAATGTTGTTTTATGCTAGTCTTCTGGGGCAATGCGAATTTGATTGTAGCTTGAGAAACCATCCATGAGGGATAGCATCTCGTATCCTGCCATGAGATTGACAATAATATCTATATTTGGTATGGGAAAATCATCCTTTGGACATGCCTTATTTGGGTCTCTAAAATTTGTGCAAACTCAGATCATCCCATTTGGCTTTGTTACTGGCACTAGGTTAGATATCCATTCAACATAATCAATAGACGGTATGAACCTAGCGTCTAGGATTTTCTTCAACTTGGCCTTGACTAATAGAGCAACCTGAGGAAGCATTTTGCATAGCTTTTGTTTAACTAGTTTGGAATTTGGAAATAATGGTAGATGGTGTAGAACCAGTTTTGGGTCTAGTCCTAGCATGTCAGCGTAGGACCATGCAAAGTTGATTTTACGTTCTGCAAAGATGTAAAATTTTGGTTTCTCTTCTTCAATCAGGGATGTTGCAAAGAGGACCATTTTGGGATCTTCCAATTTTGATATGTTGTCTTCCATGGTGTCCTCTATGAGCATAGTTGATTTCTCTTGCGTTATGGGGAGAAAGTACAATCGTCCATCTTTGGGTGCCCCAGAGAGGTTTTCACCTGTAGATACGTCCTTTGTTTTTACTTTTTTGTCATCAGAAGGTTCCTTTCAATTTTCACTTAAAGACATTTCATTTTTTTCTTTATCCTTATTTTTAATTTTGTGACTAGAGGATGGAGTAGTCTCGCCAAAGTAGGCTGCACAATCTAGGTCAATGGTGAATCTTTCCTTGTGATCACCACTGGGTATGCCCTCATGTAATCCCATAAACTCTGCAATGGTCTCATCATTCTAAAAGGTGTCTAGGACTGGTAGGCCTTATTGGTCTCAATCGATTAATTATGGATAGACTAGGAAAATGCCATTGTCAGCGTTGGTGAATTGTGGGGAGGATGCAAAAAGCATGCAGATGGATTCAAAGATATTGTAGATGAAGTTATCATCATCTAATTCTACATCAGACTCTATCCAATATTCCCCTTTACTTGTTTCATATTCATTTTCAAAGTAGGGGATAAATGACTTAGAGTTGTGGTTGTCAGTGTCATCTGGCAACTTAGATGGATTCGACTGATGGGATTTAGATGGTGAGGTTTGTATGTCATGGGGAATGTAAACAGGACTATGACTATTCGGTGCCTTATCAATTTTAAATGTTTTCCAATTTTTATTTTCAAAGGTCAACTCCCCATCTTCAAGGAACAAATCATCGAGGCAACAATCACTTAAGGATATTTGGGAGCCAAATTCCCACTCATGAGAGTCAGTTTCAGTAAGGGATTCCTTGATGGTCTCGACACTTTCTGAAGCATGCACTTGCTCACTTGAAAGTATATTGGTACATCGGTCATCATTATTGGGCAATCCATACCCTAACCCAAGATACTTTGGTATTTTGAAAGGTTCTATGGGCGCTCTTCATCTAGTTTTATTTCTGCCTAGGCCACTAGTGCCATCATAGCCTTTAGCCTTCATTATGTCATACCCCTTGCCATATTTCTTAACTAGTAATGGGGGTAGGTCTGCCATTTCATTATAGAGCCATCCTGCAATATCGGTTAGGTCCTTGTTACTCATGTATCCCCATTTGATGAAAACCATTTTTGGTGGAACTTTAAAAATTTCTTTGGGTTCCATTCTAAAACATGGCCGACCATAGACCTTCAGAGACTTGGGTGTTGTTGTGATGCTATGTGTTGTATGCAATTTGAATTCTCCATCGCCGAGGTCCTAGATCTTGACATTGGACTCATTCTTAGGAAGTGTGGAAGATGGTGGTGTGGCGAAAGATGTAGACAGAGTGGACATGGAAGATGATGCGATTGTGGATGGGTCAATGTATTTAGAAGAAGAGGAGCCAAGAGCTTCTCAGTTGATGGGCACTCAATTTTTAGAAATACCTCTTAGGTTGGTACAATATTGAAAAGGGTCGACGTCTCCATATATAGTGATTTATGTGCCATCAAATAGGAATTTTAAGCATTAGTGGTATGTGGAGGGAACAACTTTTAGGGCATGAATCCATGGGTGACCGAGCAAGATGTTGTAAGGCAATTCTAGATCTAGGATCTAGAAATTTGTATCCACAATGATTGGTCCCACTCTGATAGGAAGAGAAATGACACCTCATGAAGAACATTCTTTGTCATCATATGCTTTTATGACTATACTCTTTGTAGGGTCCACACATGCATCAGAAAATCGTAGAGCCTTAACTAGTTTCAAGAAGCATATGTTCAATCCTGCTCCGCCATCTACTAAAACTCTTCTGACCTTGTGCTTATGGATGAAAGTTTCAATATGCAATGCATCGTTATGGTTGGTCTTGGGTGACGAGTAATCTTGATCAGAAAAAGTGACACGATGAGGTGTAGTGAGGTATCCCACCATGGTCTCAAATTGGTTGACATCAATATCCTTAGGGATTGACGGCTCTTGCAGGGTTTTATCCAAGATAGCCTTATGCATGAGAGAGATGCAAATCAACTCAAGTATGGAAATCTATATAGGAGTTTTGCCAAGCTGGTCGATAAGATTAAACTGACTCTTAGGTTGCCACTACTTTGTGGTCAAGGAAGGTTGTGATTTCCTAGGAGATGGACCAAGTATGGTGATCTTAGGTTGCCTAGCAGGAGGCAGACCAACTATGGTGATCTTGCCACTTCTAGTAGTGGCATTGAATTAGGGTGCCTGTTTGACTATGATGGTGTTGATGTATTCATCATCAGTTCAGACATTGTTAATAGTAGGTCCACCTAAATAGTCATACTTGGCATGGGCATAATTGGCTTGATTATTGTTTGTCTCAAGACTTGACGTGGAAGCGTTATTAGAACCATGGTCTTGCAATGGGTTCTTATGAATGGTATGGTTAGAATTTGATGGAAATTGTGGCCCACCCAACTTGATTATTTGACTCTTGATAAGGTCTTGCACAATATTTTGAGTTGTCGATAGGACAATGTCTTATGTCCTTTAGCCCATTGGTACTCACAGAAAGCATTATCGTCCCACCATGATGATTTAAACTATCCTGGGTCATATGAATTTTGTTCTTCAAGTGTGATGAGAGCATTCTGTAAGAATTTCTTGAGGACTTCCTCCATGGACTCACCCAAGGGAGTGTATGTACGACCCCTAGGGAATTGTCTTATCTGACAGTATTGTCCTTGATTGTGACTATTTTGACCATTTTTGTTGTTTGGGGTGGCATTGGGGGGGTGTTAGTATCATCGCTGGCTTGTTTTGAGGTTGAACCCCTTTTAGAGCTAGTACAGGACTCATAGTGTTTACAACCTTGGCATCAACAACACCGTCATTGGTAACATGTTTATTTTTGACCCAATACTTATTTTTGTGAATGGGAAGATTTGTGTTTGTATTTTTAGGACCGTATTTTAGCTCTCCTTTTGTAATAAGGGATTTCTCAATCTGGACACCTTTTTCGACTAAGTCCATGAAGGTTGTGCAACAATGCACTTGTAATGCATATTTTAAGGGTCCAAGAAGTGTTTGAACGAACATGTCCACCTTTTCCTTTTTGGGTATGTCAATGTGACAATGACTAGCTAGACTTCTCCATTTTTGGAAGAGTGGGATGAACATTTCACCAGTGTCCTCTTGTGTGAGATTACATAAGCTAGAATAGAGGTGTCCATGTCAATGTTGTACGAGTAATTTTTTATGAATTTGCGTTTAAGTTCATCCCATGTTTTGATATCCTTTTGAGTGGAGAACCATTCAAGGGCAAGACTTGTAAGACTTTTAGAAAAGAGTCTCATTAAGTATGTTGGTTCATATGTGACATCCATATAGTTGGTTGTGAATTCTCAGACATGTTCAATAGGGTTTTTCTTTCCTTTTGAAATTTGATAAAATTTGGTAACACATATCTCGGAGGAAATGGTGGCATGTATAAGTTCATGTCAAAGGGATATATAGATAAATCATATGACACTTCTGATTTTTGACCGAATATTTGTGTGTTTTCTATGGTCTTCTCTAGACCCATCAATTTTTCTTGCAAGGCATCGATTATAGGTTCATTTGTGGCCCCATATATCTGATTGATTGGTACACCATAGGTCCCCATTTGTTGTGAGTGGATGTTGGTGTGTTGTTGGGGTACATGTTGTTGTGATATGTATGATGTGTTCTGATTTTCCTGTTGTTGGTATTGAAATTTTGGATTAGGGACATGTTGGTGGGTATGAATATGGGATTAGTATGTCAAGATGTGTCCCCCAGTCATTTGGGTTGATATTTGGGGAGTATGGAGACCATGAATATTTTGATGTGCAAATGATGCCATAGGTTGTGTGTTTTGACTACCTTGTCCAAATTGTTGGGTTTGTATAAGGGGAATGGTCGTATTTTTTCCTTGGGAGGTGATGGCATTAGACTATGTTGACGCGTTAACATTTTTCTGTGGTCCTTGAATAAATATACGTCGTTTACCTCCACACAAAGGATTATGTGAGGTACCAATGAGAAGATATGATGAAGATGTATTCATGGTACTAGATGTAGCTGTCAATGGGGGATTTTTATGGCTTGATGATGCCCCTATGGAATTTACCGTAGTGGTAAAGAGAGGATTGGAATAACTTTCCCACATTGTCGAGGACCCAAAGGTGGCTCCAACTTGTTATGATGATATTGTGGATATGGTGGGCAATGTGAAAGATTTTGTTCCTCCAATGGATGTAGCATTTATTGAATTAGAGTTGTTTGGAATGTTGGAGGTAGCATTCATGGTCATTATGGAATTTTGCAAGGTAGCATAAAAAAGGTATTACTTGTGTTGTTTGGAGGTTGACCACTATTGAACAAGCTATTCATGTTGTTGGCATTATGGTCAGGAGATGTTGGTCTCAAAGTATTAATGTTGAACCCACGAGGTAATTTATCTCCTTGACTTAAAAGTATGGCTAAATATTTGTCTCTGTCATATAAGACCATTTGTTCAACGAAATGGACTGCTTTTGGATCTTGCATTGCTACCTCTAGGTTTTCCTCAAGTATTCATCCATATTCATCCTTACGTAAGAAGGGTTCAAAAGGGCTGTTTGATGAGGATGGTATGGTCGTGAGAGGTTGAGTATTCATGTTGCTAAATGGGTTGTCAAAAGTCCAATTTTGGTCATAAGTGTCATTGGGATTAGAGTCTTGTCCAAAGTTTTCCATTTGTCATTTCTTTCTTTAGGTCTAGTTTCCACCATAAAAGGGAATTACTCAAATGAGGGAAATGAAAATGATGACTAAATGCAAGGATGATACGAGCCTATTTTTTTTTGTATTTTTGTGATAAAGGATGATAATGCAAGGTGATGACTAAAGAAACGATTGATGCAAGATGACAAGGTTGTCAAAGCCAAAGTGTCGAATGAGGACTGAGATGAAAATATTGACTAGGGACTAAAATGATTAATATAAAGTCTAGGTTCAAAATGAGGACTAGAGGTGGACAATGCAAAGTCTAAGTTTAAATTGATGACTAAGTTTGGACAATATTTGGAGAAAGGTTTTCCTAACCACCCTAAGCTTGACTTATGTCACAATTTTGGTTGTCAAAGGACTTGCTAAGGGGACTAAATGACAAGTTCAAAATGACGAGTGAGCCTGCCTAACTAGACTAATGAGTTGGAGGTTCTCACAAAAATGACAATGAGTGAAAAGAGGAATAACGACTAAGTCCCAAGATAACCTAATTTTGGAAACAATTGTTTTTGCAAAGTGTGGAGATTTGGCCTAATCCAAATTTTGTTAAGATGAAACCTAAGGACAAATTTATCTTAAAAATGACAATTATGATGCCTAGTGAATGCAACTAAAAGCTTGGAAATTTTAAACCTATGGTTAATATGTGAGCTAATAAATGCACATGATGGACCTATTGAGAAATTTTAATTTTGGTTTCTGACAGAGACCTTTGAAAAAGATGTTTTGGTAGGAGGCTAAGATGTTTGGACTTGAATTCTAGTCTAAGAAAATGTTTGGTTTTTTGTCAAGAGATTATGTCATTACATGCAACAAATGCATTGCAGTGATCAAATGTGGCTCTGGAAGTTGCAAATGCAGTTCAATATTTCAAATGTGGCTTTACAGATGTCAAATGGGATTCACTATTTCAAATGTGGCTTTACAAAAGGAAAATGTGTTTCAAGACAGGAAAATGTGGTGTTTGAAGTAGTAAATACGTGTTAGCAAATCAAATGCACTACGAAGTTTGGAAAATGTAGTGCAACAAAGTGATGGCGGTTTAACAAATGTGGTGCAGGATGTAAAAAGTCAACTTTTCTAATGTTTTGGTTAAAAAAATGAATTGTTGAAAGTTTGACTATTTTTTTCTAGATGTTTGAGTGTTGTTTGTTTCATTTTAGTAACCAGCAAACACTTGTCAAGCATGATATTTTGAAAATTAATCAAACACATAAGAGAACAAGTACAATCCTATGGTTAAGCCAAAATAGTATTCACTAGATTCCACATGGGTTTCCCCAACCACATATCAGTAGCATGTGAATCCAGAAGCTTAGATGCATGAGCTCCCCCTTACAGTGCACTCTCTTCTCAGGCCAACCAAGCTTCCAATCCCCATGAAACTCCCATGGCAGATTGATCACCTCTACTAAAGACTGCAAAGATGTGGAAGGCTTCACATCAATCGATGCTAGACTAGTAAATAAAATGTTTTGGGCTTACTACACAAGAGTTTTTAATTCAGAACCCCCATTTGAGTGGCCATATATGGGGCAAGAGATTAATCACCGATTAGGTGGCACTCTAGCTTGAAGAGGTTAAGCTCAATAGGGTTTATGGGAGTACTACTCTGCCCGTATGACACATCCGCACTCGTAATCTTAGGTTTTCCCTTAAGATTCACATTTATATACTAGTCGGGGGTGCCTTAGCTTTAGCTCCATTTCCAATTTGAGTCACATTGGGGTGATGAAATCCCCAGGAAGGCCTAATTTCTAGAGGCAATAATCATTTCTCTTACACCCAAGATCAAATTACTATGCAAGGGGAGAGGATACTTTGGTTATTGCATCAAGGTGACATAGGGATAAAGTGGGTTTGGCTTTCTGATCACCTAGTTTGCACAGGGTGAGAGAATATTTTCCTACCACTTTCAAACACAATCAAACAATATGGAAAACAAGTTTATTTTATGTGCACCAAAGAGAAATGTGTTTTAACCTAAAAAAATAACAAGAACAATGTTTTAGAATGAATCTTGGACACTAAAACCTACAAAATCACACATTAGGAGTCTTTAGAAAAATTATTGGGCCCATTAAATGTAACCGCCACACACTACAGACAAAGATTAGTAACACAAAAAACCTATGCTAAGCAAAATGCAGAACAGAAAACCAGAATGCCAACTAAAACAAGAATAGAAAATAGAAAAACTTGAATGCAAAGAGGAATAAAATGTTACTAGGCAGATACATCACCACAAAGAAAATGCATCTCTTTGTGCGGAAAATGTGTCACAGTCTTGCGTTCTGGTCTAATAGGAAGATGTGGCAATTTAAGCTTCAAATGTGGCTTTATAGACTACGTATGTGTCACCTTAAAGTGATCACAGCGTTTTAACCTTTGAATACGTCACGATGCATCAGATGTGGCTTGATAAAAATAAAATGTGGTGTTTCGTACCTGTACCTGCAAAAATGACAGCAAGCAAAAAAAAAAAGACAAAATTAATAGGTGGGCAAAAATGACAGCAAGCAAAAAAAACCATATGAAAAAGATAGAAAAATGAAGATGTTGGGTTCACCAATGTCTCAATGTTATGTGGACAAAAATAACAATCTAAATGGAATTGTAATACTGAGATTATACCTTGTTTTGTGGTTGCAATGTGTAGTTTTTTTGCAAAATCAACCACTAATATAATAGTGCCAATCAAAAAAGAGTCCTTACACATCCCGAATTATTGATTCAACTGCTGAGACCTATGACTATGCCTTGCATACTTGTACAAAAGATTATTCTTAAAATCTGAAATAAAATCAGCAACATTGCATTCTTTTGTAACCAACTCGGATCTAGAACCTTCACCTCCACTCTACAAAGTATATTTGACTATCTCATATCTCTTTTTCTCAACAAGCTTCTTTCCAAATTCATGTTCGAAACCCTCATGAAAACATTGAAAAAACTTTGACAAGCCACCACATTGTGAGCACTTCACATTTAAAGAATCATTTCTATAGAAAAATCAACCATCATCTCTAGAACATAAAATAGATCTAGCAAGTCCCTTGATGATTTCAGAAGATGCATTGCACCACACTCCTACAACATTTCATTAGTATGCAAAGTAGAATGGATATAGCATAATAGTCATGGTACATTGAAAACTCCACATGGTATTTGCATCAAGTATTACAAATTTTAAGAGGAACACAATAAAATGGCTTCAAACCTTCAAAAGTCCTTTGTGAGATTTCCATATTTGGATGTGTTTCAATAAATTTTTTGAACAACATTGTTTGGATTGATTCCAAGAAATATTTAGGATGTGGTGTACGGTCTCGATTTCCAATTCTTAACTTTAAAACATCCTTTGCATTGGGTGATACTCTAGAGTTATCATGCCAAAATTGTTGAATTACCTGCTTTAAATTATCGGTTAGCTTCTTATTAACAAGTGGAAGCCTCCTGGAAAAAGACCATGTATTATTTTGAAGTGGATCATCTATTCTTTCTCTTCTTGCAAGTGCTCTATCCAAATTTTTATGATTTATGTCAAAATCAATACAAGTTTGTCTCATAAAGTGAGTCTTTTTTAATTGATGGCTTACTAGGGTAGTTTTAATGACTCTTTGGGAAACTCTCTTATCTTTTTCCTTGTTATTTTTTCCAATAGAATTGAGAGCATTAAAAATACTTTTAACAATAATAGATTTTTTTTTTTCTTATTCACACAAATCTTCAATTTGGCTAGCAAAGGTCTCATCTTTTGCATCTTTAGCAATTGTACAAAAAGTTGGCATTGCTTGGTCAATGTCTTACTGCTAAAATATTGGTTGAAAAGTCTTGTAGCCCACAGCCGAATGGTTCATGTTTACCTCTTGCCTTCAATTTTTTTTATAATGTTCTCATCAATTTCAAGTAACCATTTGGGTTCTGAAGGTTCAATTTGAATGTCTTCCATTACTGTTCATTTCTCATAACTGCGGAAACATAATTCTATACACTTGTTCAATATTATGTTCAACATCTCTTTACCTACTACCTTGAACATTTTCAATATCAATTTCATTCACCAATACCATGTTCACCATCTTCACTTCTGCAATATTTTACCCCAACATTTTCATTATCAATTTCACAATTTCTATCTCGCACTTAATATCATGTTCAACATCTTCAATTCCAACATTTTCACTCAACATTTTCAATATCAATTTGAACATTCCATTTTCAATATCATGTTCACCATTTTCACCTTGAACATATTAATTCCTCTCTTTCACTCTCTCAAAGACTACGTGGCTCGTTCGCTGGTCATTTAACATACCTTGTCTTCTCTTCCTATGACCTTCTCTATCTCTTTGTCTATATGCTTCAATTTTTTATTTTGTAAGCTTTCTCTTACGTTTTTGCTTCTGATGACTGTTGCTCCCCATTATACCTCATAAAAGATGCTAAAAAATAATTGCTTATGAAAAAATTGAGTAGAAGATGCTCCAAAAAGTTGATCTTTGTCTTTTCCTATCTGAAATCACATGTTTGTTGCTTACAAATCCTATAAAACAAAATGTAGGGTTCGTTGGGATGCCCAAAATGACCCACATGGGGTTTTTCTATGGCCCACAAACCTGATATAGAATAAAATATGATATTTGATTTGAAAAAAAAATATGATATTTGATTTATAAAATATCATATTCATTTTATTTAGATGAAATAAAATATGATATTTGATTTATAAAACAAAATGTAGGGTTTGTTGGGATGCTCAAAATGACCCACATGGGTTTCCTTTTTCTAAGTGGCCTCACAAACCAGATCGAAAAATATGATATTTTGATTTGAAAAAACAATAAGCTTTGTAATGGGATTTTAGTGCTACAAATCAGATATCTAATTTGTGCACACATAGACC